>OZ012547.1:31719225-32319225 GCA_963935595.1 Schoenobius gigantellus | reverse complement strand
GTAAGTTAGGAATCTATTTTTAAAATTAATATTGTGTTTGTTAGAGTATACGACAGAGGTGATTTTATTGTTATCAAGTCAAGATTTGGTAATAGGTAAGGTTCCAGAAAAATCTAGGAAAAAGTATTTAACTTTATAGGCAAGTCCTGAAGCTATTCAGGTATTGCATCTAGTTATCATCATCTCTACTGTGCTTCCATCACAGTAGAGATGGATTCTTAATTTATAGGAGTTAGAGGTTATCATTTTTAAATGTAATAGACACGTGTTGACCCTTATTTGTATTTTTTTTGTTTCGGCGTGCAGGTGATGGATATAACTCCTAAGCAGTTAGAAGTTAGGCAACAAACCTACAAGTATTGTTTAGCTCGTTAGCAGTTATTTGCAAGATATTTAGGTGTTTGCACAAGGCTCGTCTTATTTACGTGTTACCTACGTAGAAAACCTTTCAGTCGAATATGGAAACTTAATCTTAATTTGATTTAGATTATTATTAATTTCTTAAGCTGTTTAGGTATTTGCGTCTGGTAGTCATTATTTCAAGGTAATAAGCTGATGATAGAAGATTTCTTTTGGGTATTTAGGGGGTTAAATGTTCAACATGGTGAACATCGCCGCGCAGTGGCCCGTTTATCAGTTTTTTACAGGTTACATTTCGGAGAGTGTTCTCAAGAGCTGTGTGATCTTATTCCACCATCTCCCTTTTACTACCGAGGCACCCGGAGAACGGCAAAGACCCATCCCTATGTAGTAGAAATTTCACTGCTCCGCACGAAGCGTTTCGCTTTCACTTTTTTAATGCGTACTGCAAAGGAATGGAATTCTTTGCCGTCCTCTGTGTTCCCACCTCATTACAATCCGGGTCTTTTCAGGACTAGAGTGAATCGGCACCTAATGAGTAGGCACGCTCCACCTTAGTCCCCACCTTTGCTTACCATCAGGCAAGATTGAGGACAAGTGTCTACCCATAAACTATAAAAAAAATTAACGTTCTTTAAATGTAATATAGACGTATAAGTGCGTTTTGTGATTCAGATGAACTGATAGTTGTAGGTACAACTCACAAACAATAAGTTATTAGAAGTTAGAGAATAATGCTTTTAGGCCCGTAAAGCGAAAGACTTTGTAAGTTATTTTTGTGTTTTCCTCGGGTCAAATCTAATACGGAGATCGCTGTGTTGGTTTAATATTCTGAACAAACGAGGGGTCGAAGTGTTGGCACCTAGCACTGTGTAACGTAATCGCATCGTAAGGGAGGACAGAGAGGTGTTATTGGTTTTCGAGGTATCCTACGTGAGATCTTAAATCTTAATAGCGATAATAAAGGAGGATAGCCAATTTTTCCAGGAAGTTCTTTACTTAGGAAGAGTAAGTCTAATTGATCCCTGCTTATATCTAGAGAAATTATTTCAAAGAATTGTAATCTGTCCTCGTAGCTACATAATTTTTGGTTTGAAAGACTCTGTACCAGGGTAGTCTACTTGGCTACCTCCGTCTTACCGATTTGTGTCGCAAAGCAGCAGTGCTTGCATTGCTGTGTTCCGGTTTGAAGGAGGAAGGAGGAGGAAGGAGATATGGCAGTGAAATTACTGGGTGCCGCGACTTTACATCTTATGTCACTGGCAACGTACACTGTGGCACAGTTGCAGTTTTGCTGCAACTGAATCCCACAAGAACCACATGTATTATAGGTGACTGTTACCACTTACCATCAGGTGGGCAGTTCGCTTGTTAGCCAACTTAGTTGTATAAAAAAACGCTTTTGAAATTTCTTACTCTATCCGCGATTACACTGGAATTTAGAGTCATCTGTACCCGAAGCACCTGTGAAAATCGATAGCGTAGTCTAGATAGATACACCTGTGACATAGCGTGGGCAGCTCGGAAGCGATCCTTACTTAATTACAGGGGTCGCTGGTAATTACGTTTCCCGGCGCCACCCGTACGACAATTAGCCGTCATTTGCTCGCTTTGTTAGTGTTACACCTGGATTGAAAACGTAAATTGGCATTGACTCTTGTCTATTGTTCAGTTGATTGTCATACACTAATATATGGTTTCGAATGTGAACATTTGATAGTGACTATTTCGTCATAACCATTTAACCAAGATAGGTACATGCATAGGAATCTCAAAATAGTAGTAATAGTAACTGTTATGCAGGGTTAATTTTGAGGTACCGACAACCTCGCAGGATTAGATAGCTAACATCATTAACTACAACGTTTGCTTTACGAGTTTTAGGATAACTCAATACATTGAACAGAAATCTATTTTCAAGTTTTTATTGTTTCATTTAATCTAAGTCTATGTTTCATTTGTAAATGGCGACGGAAGACAATGCTACGCTCGCGCGCGGTGCGCGTAGACTTTCTAGAGGTATTAAAAATGAATATTTATTTTTGTATGAAAATAAAATCTAACGATCTAATCTAATCGTAGTTAATGATGCTAGCTATCTAATCCTGCGAGGTTGCCGGTACCTCAAAATCAACCCTGTGTAATAGAGGTTAAACACGAGCAAGTGCGGGAAAAAACTCGCCAACACACTTTTTTTAAACAGAAAAGATTTTAAAAAGAGTTGGAGAGTTTTTTTAATAGTATCATGCGAGTGTTAATACCAATGTATGTGCAGTTCCATACACTACTTTATCTATACTCATACATTCAAATAAATTCTTCGTAACACTTAATATGCTTATTTGGATTTTTCTGGCAACAAACTATTAATTATCTCAGTGGCTTTTCGCAAAATATCTAGCGGAGACAAATTTTCTATCTAAATCAGTATTAACATGAGATATTTTTATAAATTGATATTGTTTTATGCACAGACAAAATGTGTTAATACTGCGCGCGCATTAAGGTGTAGCTTAGGTTCTATATATGTAGTGAAGGTCGATCAGTAAGGTCTCAGGTAAGGTAAGGTAAGGTCTCTCTAAGTTGTCTACATAGTACTAAGATAACACTGCAGTAATAACTATATAATGAAAATGACTAATTAATTAATTATCATTCCGCCTAGGTCTAATTGACTACATCCGTTTGATGGCTAGGTCTCGAAATGGCTGCATAGCCTATTCCTCTAGTTTCTATTTTGTTTTTGTTTTTTCCAAGCAGTACATCAAGGTAAATAATGGGCATAGGCAAACATCGGAAAATATCGGAAGCAATCTAGACGATTGACTTATCAAAGAAAATTGACAAAAAACCGACTTCAAGAACACTGAAAAGTTAAAAATAATATAAGAATAGGTACAGACAACATCACACTTCTATATTGAAGTCGGTGCCAAACGATGATCTCCAAGAAAGTTTTAAAATTTGGCACCGACTTCAATAAGGAAGTGTGATGTTGTCTGTACCTATTCTTATATTATTTTTAACTTTTCAGTGTTTTTGAAGTCGGTTTTTGTTTTTTGTAAAATATTTTTTATTTTTATCTTTTTAGTGAATTTAATACCAGCTGACCTTCCTAACCTGACCGTGGACCTGAATTTAAGGATCCTTCCACTATTAGCTCAGTTCATGACTACCAGACGCAAATACGTGAATAACTTCGGAAAAAACATGAAACACGTTCGACGCACCTATAAAATTTAAGGGTTTCGCTCGATTTTTATGGAATCCCATCATCAAATCCTGACTTTGGTGACCTTGAAACTACTCCAGGAGTATACTCTATCGAATACAAAAAGAATTTTGAAAATCGGTCCACGATTGGCGGCGTAATCGCGTAACATACACAAAAAAAAAACAACATACGCATCGAATTGAGAACCTCCTTTTTTGAAGTCGTTTAAAAACAAAGAAACTATATCCTGGGCAATAGCAGTATAAACATACAGCCATGCACATCAATCACTATTTTTACACTATCGGACAAGCACCTTCTTCTTTGTTTGGAAACTACGAGCAGGTTTGATACGAAAATTTACGAGTATTATTCGGAACTCTTTATACTCCAAAACTTTTTAACAGACTTCAAAAAAGGAGGAGGTTCTCAATTCGATGCGTATATGTTTTAGGGTTCCGTAGCGAAATGGCAAAAAACGGAACCCTTATAAATTCGTCATGTCTGTCTGTCTGTCCGTCCGTATGTCACAGCCACTTTTTTCCGAAACTATAAGAACTATACTGTTGAAACTTGGTAAGTAGATGTATTCTGTGAACTGCATTAAGATTTTTACAAAAAAAAAGAAAAAAAGCAATAAATTTTGGGGGTACTTAGAATTGAAACTTAAAAAAAAAAATTTTTCATCAAACCCATACGTGTGAGGTATCAATGGATAGGTCTTCAAAAATGATATTGAGTTTTCTAACATAATTTTTTTCTAAATTGAATAGTTTGTGCGAGAGACACTTCCAAAGTGGTAAAATGTGTGTGTCCCCCCTGTAAAATAAGAGAATGATAAAAATAAAAAAAATATATGATGTACATTATCATGCAAACTTTCACCGAAAATTGGTTTAAACGAGATCTAGTAAGTGGTGGTGATGATAAGAAGTCGATCAACACCATGGGTGCGGGAATATCAATTATTAAAATGCAGGTATACTGGTTATTAAGGAAACGATGAGTGGACTGTATCTTTGAATATTTTTACGTTATAAATGCACTGAGTTAAGACGGATAGATTACAACTGCAAGGAAAACAAGTGGAGATATACAGTTGTTTTATAATGGATAGAAATCATGCACACTTACCGAGAATACTCTCCTTCTGTCTTGTGAGACCACGCAGTTCACTTGGAGGGCCCTCCGTAATTATGATAGAATTTCACTGATTTTTTATATATTCCGTACTAGTACACTACAACGTCACAATTGGTAACCTTTTAGATATTTATTATTGGTGTTTTATATTTTTGCGATGAGTTTCGATTACATAGATGCGCACGCACAGCGAGTTAGGCGGCCATTTTTTTAGAAGAAGACAACAAGTGTGCATGTGGGAAAGGGAAGGAAAAGGAATATAACCCAGTGCATTTGTGTCGGTTTTAAATTTGAATGCGCGAATCAAATAATACCAAACAGTAAGTAGTTTTTTTAATAAGTCATAAATCATACGGAACCCTTCATGGGTGAGTCCGACTCCCACTTGGTCGGTTTTTTTAAGTATAGATATACCTTTGTCCGTTAGTATCTATTTTTGCGAGAGTTAAACCGGAACTTGAAATGTATTCATTATGAATCCAGCAAAATTGTTCTACAGATATTTATTCATTATTCGTCTGTTGCCCTTTTCGCCTTTTTGTTTGTCATTTACCTCACCCGAGTTTATTTTTCCGCGTTGGAGTTTTGCATGCTCGGCACTCGGAATCGTTAATTTGCTTGGTGCTGAATTTAAAATAATGGTAACGACGAAAATTTGGACTCGTTACTTACGTAGGTATATGGGATCTTTTGTACATAAATGTTTAAGTTATAAATCCGTGAAACTATGTGAGCGTCGAAAAAAAGGTGATTGAGTTCAGATTTGGAACGTCATATTAATACAATTTGTATAAAAGTAAGTAGGCTAGGCTGTATTTTTTCAATTCTCTATTTAACTTGCAATGTTACATACATACTCGTACGTTGGCTTACGTCAAATCTTGCAAGTAAAATTTGACCCATTTGCCAGTTTCCGATTGAGCAAAATTTCATTCCGAAAATTAGAACAAACATTGGCTTTATTCGAATAAAAAAATGTTTATTAAAAATCGATATTTGCATCTGGAAAATGTGTATAGAATAAATAAGCAATTTTCTAGCGTGATGTTAGATCTCTTGCAAGATGTACTATATATCTATATAAATAAAAATGTATGTATTCTATGTATGCTTGTCCTCTATGCGTTCCAAAACCAATCATCAGACTGTAATGAAATGTGGCATTACAATGCGTGCCGGGTACAGCTAGTATATGTAATATAAGCTTATAAATGAGTCAAAGTTACTCTTTATGACAGGTGACAAAGTTACTGCGTTACAGGAAATCTAAAAAAACTCTATGGTGGAAAAATTATAAAAAATACATAATTATGTTCATTTTCTGCACGTATTCAACTCGAGGCACGCCCGTTTTAAAGCTCGGAGGCAATTACTCTGATACACTTAAACTTTTTGCAACATAGCTCTATGCATACACTTGGTGATCATATGCTTTTGATAACGATTTAGGTAATCTAATTTTTCCAACGAGCCACGATTATGAGTCAGAAAAATGACAGTCATGACATTTTACAGTTCCAGAACGGTCCATTGCAGGTAGCTTAAATATCTTTTACGTTAGCCACGAATTTCTTTTTTAAGATAAGCCCTAAGATGGATGGCTTTACGCTGTTAAGGGAGTCTGGAGTCACAGAGAAATTGAATGTCGCTGCCATTGCTTGCTCGTTTACCTTGGAGCTTGCACAGACTAACGTGCAAACGAATATATACTTTATCTTGAACACGGCAAAGCCTTTCAACTGGGACACTGCCGGTAACATCGAATTGATATTACAGAAAATATTTGCTTATGAATAATATGTTAGAATTTGAAATTAAGTCCCCTCGCGCGATTTTAAGCTCTTAGCAGTTCAAGTTTAAAGTTCACTATGTGTAGTTTGTCCTCGCTTCTGCAACTAGCGACCGCCTGCAAATTCAAGCACTGTGGTGTACTGAAATTTTGTCTAAACAAGAGTGCATAGAGCTTCGTGTAACGGAATATTGCTTTGGGACCTAGAAGCTCGCTGGAAACAGCTCTGTTAATTCTGTTTGTTGTTTATGAACTGTACATACCAACTTCCAGAGGAAATTGTGTTTCCTCCTCACCGACTTGCAACTTGCAAGGAGTTTCCGAGTAAGTGAGTTTTAGTTACGAGCAGTATCAGTGGGTACTGTTTTAACAGTTGAGAAGCTGCTTAACACGATAATAAATGTCATTGCTATCATCAGCCTCAAAGAGGGATTTAGGCCGCTTACACCACATTGTAAAACATTACAACTGAGGCAACTAAGGTGACAGTACAATTAGTTAATAATGGGCATCGGCTATCTTCGTGTTTCCGAAGATGACCGACACCTCTAGGCAGTATATAATGATATAGAGCTGCTCTTGAGATTGTAAATGATTTTGAGGGGCCAAACTACTTTTTGTCTAGTTGATAATAAGACGATTGTTTACGATGATTATTCATCTTGCTGTACTGTACATTGATTCTCAAACGTTAAATACCTAACGTTACGTCAAACCTTCATTACAATCTCAGTCATTGTTTTGAAAATACCCCATTCAATTGGGTCTGTAAAGAAATAATGGAAACGGGAACTCATTGTAATAAATCCCTCTGAGGTTCCATCTAGACATTAATAGGATTGTGTGAGACTAAACTTTTGTTGGCCTTGGATAAACTTGGCTCATTAAACACGACGCTAAAGAGGCGGGAATCTAGTTGGAGTAGTTTTATAATGACAGATATAAACGCTTAGGATATAATAAACGGAACTTTTTATTTACGTGTATTTAGAAATATTAAGTAAACTATTTTTATTCGATTCAAATTATGACTAAAAACCGGCTAAGTGTGAGTTTGACTCAAGTAGCGACAGTTCGCGAGTTCTATAACGTCGGCTCTATGTACAGTCGGCTTCAAAAGTAGATAAACATTTTAGTACCATGTCACACCAACTATTAGCAATGTAATATAGGTGTAACCATACTAAATAGTAGGAATAGTTGGTATGACATTGTACTAAAATGTCCATCTACTTTTGAAGCCGGCCGTACATACGAGTATTTCCGGTTTACAGACTTTTTAACCGACTTAAAAAAAGGAGGAGGTTCTCAATTCGATGCGTATGTTTTTTTGTGTATATGTTACGCGATTACATCGTCAATTGTGGACCAATTTTCAAAATTCTTTTTGTATTCAATAGAGCATACTCTAAGGGTGGTCCCATGGTTACCAAAGTCAGGATCTGATTCCATGAAAATCGAGGAAAACCCTTAAATTTTAAGGTGTGTCCAACGTGTTTTGTGTTTATGTTTCGCGATTTGTGAACGCCAACGTGAACCGATTTTCGATAATATTAGAATAGGTACAGACAACATCACACTTCTATATTGAAGTCGGTGACAAATTTTAAGACTTTCTAGGAGATCATCGTTTGGCACCTACTTCAAGTTCAAGAAGTGTGATGTTGTCTGTACCTATTCTTATATTATTTTTAACTTTTCAGTGTTTTTGAAGTCGGTTTTTATTTTTTGCAAAATATTTTTTTCCTTAATATGTGTTATTATAAAGGATGTCCCATAATTTACGCAAAATGTAATTTTAATAGAAAACAGATTTTTTTATTTGAAAATTTCAATAAAAAAATGCGTAACTGGCCAGTAAAGCCGTGGTGGCCATTTATCCGACGTGCTATTCCATACATAATCCCAATCTGTATACTTAATGAAAAATAAAAAAATAAACTTTCTAATAAAAAATCTGTGTTTTCTATTAAAATTACATTTTGCGTAAATTATGGGACATCCGTTCTAAGATCTTGCTACTTACAAAATTTCATGATTCTAGGTCAACGTGAAGTACCTACCCTATTAATTTTGACTTCCTTGAGAGTGTCAAAATATGCGCTTTTTGCATAAACGCCCGTATTTTCTTTTCACGCTAACTTAGAAGTTTGATTTTTTCACAGCTACAAGAAACTGTACAACTTTTTTTAAGCCAGTTAAAAAGATGTTACTTCTACCGCATTGGGAGTGAGACCCGACTGCGGTTATGTGGGACTCTTCCCTAATTAGGCCTACCCACTAAAAAACTGGGGGGTTACTTCAAAGCGCAGCACTCCCGACATACTGTTTGAAATCGCTTTGTGTTTCGAGAGCGATGCTGCCCGGACACACCGGGCCCCCTTCAGGGTAGGGAGTATCTGCAGAACGCCTTCAGATACTCACTCAGCATAGAAGGGACTGTAGACCTGAGTATTCCACCATGCGTTCCCAAAGGGTTCGTTGCAGACAGGCAGACAGACAGACGGACAACAAAGTAATCCTATAAAGGTTCCGTTTTTTCCTTTTGAAGTGCAGAACCCTAAAAACGAAATCAGCTGTAATTAATAGTGCCAGGCGTTATTTTTCGGAAGCCCATTATTAATTGTTAATAAGTGATAATTAATTGATACCTCAAGCAAAACTTCCGATAAAAAATGTCAGTAGTTGGTACTAACTACGCAGGCCAATGGTACACCGCCCGCCCTCCCTCTATCGCATGCGATTACTCTAGGGGTAATTTATACAAATATTTATTTTTTATGAGTGACCCTATCGATTGTTATCATATAAATAAAGAATGATTATTTTCAACATTTGAAAGGTTCCATTTCTGGATCTGGTATGAGGATATTTAAAAATTCTTGAAAGCAGTTAATTTTATTCCTGAAAACAAGGCTATGTTTCCTTAATTTGAGTAAAATTTGCTAACTTCAATATTTAGGTCACGTTTCCTCCAGAGGCACTCACCCGTATATGGTTTGTAGAGTAGGTATACAGCTTACCAATCAGAAAGTGGAATTAAAAATGTTTTGGCAATTTAGCTAAGAAAATGAATCGTCAAGTTTCTTATCGGAGCGTGCTCAACTTACGTCACATTTGACAGGCTCACAACTGTTATTTAGCTGGAGAGCAAAGAGCAGGTACACGGTAAACCACTCCAGGGAAAACGTTTCATGTATACAATAATTTATTCTCGTAACCTAAAAATATTGCGTGAAAGTAAAAGTCTGTTCCTTCCTATTTCCCGTAAAGCAACATTAAATAAAACTCGACGATTATAAACTTTGGAACATACTTAGATGAGTAGAATCTATTTTTAGAGTTCTTATTGAAGTGTTTAATTTTGCTTTTACAAAGAGATCATGGAGATCGAAAGTTTTGAGAGAGGCGTAAGTTACTTTCAGAATTGTTTGAGTTACGAGTTGTTTATTGGTACAATCATCGTTTGTCTTTTATGATATTTACCAGAAAACCCATATAGCCTAACATAATTCTTACGTACATTATTAACGGGATTTGTTATTGAAAAAATTCTCTTTGCTTCGTGCATTGAGCAATTTATAAATAAGGGTCTAGACTAGAGTCTCCCCGAGGGAAAAATAAAATATTTTGAAAACGTATGGTATTTAACAAACACCATAAGCACTAAAAAATTAGGACTATCACTATCTAACTTTACCGAGACAAAAACGAACTAACTTCTTATTCTTAAAGGCTCCACGGAGTGGAGAACTCGTTCAAGGCATTGGGTATTCGCTCTTTTAGCAAGATTCTTATCAATATTCAAAAAACATTATTTTTCTTAATCTTATTATGCATAGATGTAATCTGCTTGGTTCTATGATAGGCTGTTATTTGTTTTATTTTTTTATTTGTTGTTTTGAAATATGTACTTATGTAAGTTATTTGAAACGAGTTACATCATCCGAGTCGTTTAGTCGTGACAACTTCTTGTAATGTCCCCTTCTGGATATGACTAATTCTATTTTTGACCACTTCTTGTTAGGCCCACTTCTAGTAATGCCCGCTTCTGTTTTTGACCATTTCGTGTTATGACTATAAGTACAGTGTGAACAAAAAATAACAAGAGATATCAGACAAATTTTGATTAATAGAAAATGAACCATTTTTTAACAACAACATACTTATTAATCATTCAATATGTATGTCTCAATTAATAACATACTATTTTTTTAAGGAAATCACTTTCCGAAATCTCGTTCTGTTCAAGTTTTTCTAAATAATTTTTCAACTCTTTATCGAATTTTATAGCTACAGAGCCCTTCGATTTTTTTTGGAGTAATAAAGAAGCTTCTCTTTATTGTTTGGTCGTAATGTATAGCTTCCTTCTTTAAACTGGCCACAAATGCGAAGAATGCAGGTTTTCTTGGTATTCTTGCGTTTAACCGTTTGTGCCGTCCCTCAAGCGGGTTTGTGGTCCGGTGTTGCTCATAAGCACAACTCAAAATTTTTGGATTCAGCTTTAATATCCATTGCTCTTCAAAATATTTTTAAATAGAACAATTTCATCCGTTACGGGTGCAGAATTGACTATAGAAAACCATGCGTTTGAAATTTTATTAAATGGCAACAGAGGCAACCAAGATGCCAGACTTGTTAAATTTCGGCCGTCACTGTTGCCAGTCAAATTTAAGGCTTTAGCTTTTCTCCATAAATTTTTATTCAAATAATAAAAACATGCTGTTGTTTGGCAATTGGGATAAGTTTTCTATTGCATTTATAACAGCAATTTGAAAGCCGCACTTGACATTTTCTATTTCAACTCCTAATTTCGATCTAAGTAGTGTAAATAATCTAACATAAGTTGCCTCTGTTTTGATCGGTAGCAAAGCGAAAATGATAGGAATAATGTTTGTGGTGTGACGGTTTGAAAATAAATCAACATGGAGTGTGTACAGCTGATAAAATTACCGAGGGTCACATTTGAACATTCCATCACCAAAAAACACAGTTTGGTCATCGGGTTTTTTAAAAGTCTTCTAGAATTTATCGAACAAAAAATTATTATTTTTTCATTGGAGCCATCTTCACACAAGACAGCTTTTACCTAAGCCTTCTAGAACAAAAATTTCTTCAATCGCTTTATAATTTAGTCGATCACATTGTAAAAACATTTTTCTGCGTAGATAGATAGTATCTTTTACAGAGCCAAATGTTGGTATAAATTCAATTTCATCAAATGAATATTCAGACTTTCAAAGTGTTTCTCAATTTTTTTTTGTATAGGTTCGAAGTTCTAGCAGACCTCCTCTTTGCAAGGATTTAATTTTAATAATACTTCATTTTCAATTCTCCTTGAAAAGCAACTATGCTTTGAGCTCCTTAGAATATAACATTTCTCATTATTAATTGTAATGGTAGCGCTATAAACTTCTCGCTGAGTACAGAACGCAACTCAAGCAGCGTTTGAACTCCAATCACGCAAATCTAGTTTTGAGTGGAGACCACTACTTGAGTGTTTATCTGATTATAAGTGGCGTTTTAGGTGTCTATCACCTGAAACTAGATTCAAGATCAGAGGTGCGATTTCGATTACGTTTGTTATTTTATTTTATAACGTCGTTTGAGGGGCCCCCGGTATATTTGTCAGCGAACATAGCTGCTAGCTAGCACTTTTACTCAGCACCAAGCCACTGCTGGACAATATTTTCCAGAACCAACATACTGCTGAAGTATCTTGCCTAGCGCCAACTCACTGCTGGGAATCTTGCCCAGCACCAGCCCACTGCTGGACAATCTTGCCCAGCACCAGTCCACTGCTGGGAATAATGCCCAGCGACAGCCCACTGCTGAACAATCTTTCCCAGGACCAGCTCACTGTTGGACAATCTTGTCCAGCAGTATCCCACTATTGGGAATCATGCTCAGCACCAGCCCACAGCTAAACAAACTTGCCCAGCCCAAGTCCACTGCTGGACAATCTTGTCTAGCACAATCCCACTGTTGGGAATCATGCCCAGCACCAGCCCAGTGCTGAACAATCTTGCCCAGCACCAGCCCACTGCTGGACAATCTTGTCCAGTACCATCCCACTGTTGGGAATCATGCCCAGCACCAGCCCACAGCTAAACAATCTTGCCCAGCACAATTCCAATGCTGGGAATCTTTCCCAGCACCAGCCCCATTGATGGACACACTCATCCAGCACCAGCCCACAGCTAGACACTCTCGCCCAGCATCAGATTGTGGCGTAAATATCGAGAGAGAGAGAGAGAGAGAGAGACGATAATTTAGCATTCCAAGGATTCACCGTGCGGGTGCCGGGTCCATCGCGTTGCAGAGAAAAGAGCCAATAGCAGTGCCTGGAGCTTACGACCCAGGTGCAGGTTTAAGTAGCTACTTTACAATGCATCAACATTCACCTTCACCACTCTGGCTCCTCTCTCTGCCTAACCATATTTGATACGATTCCGTCAGTGCCGCCTTTGTTACGCGGTTTAATATTGAGCTCACGGACGTTCTCGATAAGCCTAGATCTTTTAGCAATGTGTATAAGGATATACTTTATTTGGTAACATAATATGAATTTATTTTCTTAAGAGTGGTTTCGATGATACTTAAGTAATCAAAGATCAAATCTTTACTTGAGCGTATAACGCACTTCTATAATAAGCAATTACTCAGATGAACAACAATCGATGAATCTCGTTTCAAGAAACATTCAAAAATTAAAGCTCATCTTAAAACTAGTTTCAAAACTAGATTCATTATCTGTATTTCCCATATACCTACTCGTAGTAACGTCTCTTTACCTTTTTTATTTTCGATGAAAACAAAATTTCCTGTTTCCATTTTAATAATGTACTGATTATGCAATTACATAAAATACGCAATGCATTAAACTGACAGGAAAACGTCAATTAAAATTAAATGTAATTATTAGTGTGCCAGCATACCAAAGAGATTGAATTACTATCTAGTTGTTGTTCTAAATAAATACTTCTTACATTCACACCAATTAGCCTAGCCCGAAGATATAAACAGCCATGAGTTAGGTACAAATGTGCTTGTATTCATCACACAAACATTTTGCTACTACCGAGATTCGAACCCAGGACGTCAGACTCAGAGATAGTGACACCTTGAAACCGGTGTCCGAGCCACTTCGCTACGGAGGTCGTAGTTATGGTTTTATATTAAAGGATTTGTGCTCTCACTGTACTTGTAATAGTCGTAACACGAAATGGTCAAAAACAGAAGCGGGCATTAGGTACTAGAAGTGGGCGTAACAAGAAGTGGTCAAAAACAAAATTAGTCATATCCAGAAGGGGACATTTCAAGAAGTTGTCACAGAGAGTTTCTGGCTCGCTCTCCTCAGGAAGGTCAGCATTCCAAGCTAGAGTGGTAGATTCCAAATATAATTCCTCAGATACACGGCCAACAACGGTCTCTAAAATCCGGTAATGTTCAATATTTTAGGTGTTAACAAATGAAAATTGTACTGTTGGGAATCATGCCCAGCACCAGCCCAAAGCTAAACAATCTTGCCCAGCATAATCCCAATGCTGGGAATCTTTCCCAGCACCAGCCCCATTGATGGACACACTCATCCAGCACCAGCCCATAAAAAAAGTGAAAAAGTTGAAAAAAAGTGTTTTTTTCCTTACAACTTACCTCAATATTCTCGAAAAATCTACAGTGCTGTAGATGCCTGCTTCCCATTTAGAACAGGATCGCAGCACCACAAAAATAGCTTTAATTTTAAAAATAACTTTTTACAAAACACTAATTATTGCGAAGTTTTATTATGAACACATTGATTACTACCAAACGTAGTAAATCAATGTATGAACGTTTGGTAGTAAATCAATGTATGAACACGAAAACATGGCGAAAACGTTCCGAGCTGCCGCGCCGAGCGCGTTTTACAAACACAATCTTTCATAATTTACTTGTTATCAAACGAAACTATTATGATCATCGAATACCTTGATAAATTTGCTAAAAAGTTATTTATACGAGTACATTCATACAATAATATTTACCACAACTGGTCATTTTAGATATTTCATTTCATTTCTGAATATTACATTCATCTCGGAAGTTTCAGTCACTTTATCTAAGCTTTTAAATTGTAGCATGACACAAAAACAGGTTTCTCTTTCAAACGAAAAACTTGGTATTCACCAAGCGTGCGTCCCCTGAATCCTTATCCATTCCTAAATGAACGAGGAATGCAGCCAAGAAACTAGTTTAGTTAGAATAGCTTTTTGAAATCAGCAAACTTACTCGCAAGTTGGATTGTTGAAAACTTTTGCAATTAGACATTCTGTTCATGTTTAGTTGGGGGCATCGGTAAAAGAGGAAATAGGTAATGTGTTATTCATAATATTGTGAAAGTTAAAGTCATGACAAGGTCTTCGGACGGGTACATAACTTAGCGAAGGGATGACATGGCGTAAACGATAGCTCTATGACGTCATAAGTTATATCTTTACCGCAAAACACATATTAGCATACACGGAAAGCTACTGCGCTGCAACGTTCGTGACTTCAAAGTAATAATAAACTTTTGCTCCACCGCTTTAGACTCGAATAACTGGGGCGCAAAAAGCCTATAGCTAAAAGGTTGCTGCATAAGGTATTTATGCTCGAGTGAATGATGCAGACTAGATTGTAAAGGGGAATAAAATAAGACGGCGTCTGGTCGAGTGGCTAGTGACTTTGTCCATGTGTTTAGTTTTTAGCCCCCGACGCAAAAACGGGTGGTACAAGTTTGACATGTCTGTATGTGTGTGTGTGTGTGCCTGTGGCATCGTAGCTCACCACAAAATGGCGAATTACATATTTTTTACAACTCCCTCAATATGGGTATCCAATTAGAGTGCTTATAGGCCTAGGGTTTAAAAAAGTGAAATAAAAACTAAATAAAAAAATTAAATAAGCCCTGACAAAAAAAAATCTCCAAAAAGAAAAAATAAAATGTGTTCTGTTGGTAATTTTGGGGGACCGCAATTAATATTTATCTAGTAACACTCTAAATATTCGTTCAGTAAGTAATTAAATAAATAGATAGGTATATTAATTGCGGTCCCCCGACGCTTAAATTAAAATATTACTACATACTCGTATATCAAAGTTAAAGGGCTAACCATCACATTTTATTTTTAACTTTTTGGAGAATTTTTTGTCGGGGGTTAGGTATGTAAATTTTTTAATTTAGTTTTTTACAAACTTTTTTCAATTTTGACAGTCATCCATTACTATTTTTTATCAGACAACTCAACTCAGTCGTGTATTGACGACGCAATGATTAGTAATTTCAAGGCGATCGTGATATATTCATATTCATTTATTAAAAAAATTTGCTTCTTAAGGTATCGTGAATTGTCTCGTAATAATCTATTTAATAACAAAACAAAATTGATGTCAAAATAAAATTATAATATATAAATTATAAATATTTCTAAAATTGGATAAAATTGTTTACAAATAATATGTCATTTCATTACATTTTGCACCTATTCGAGTATTACACATTAATATAATAATAATAAATTCTCAAATCAAAATACATAATAATAGTCAATAGCAACAGTCATATAGAATTTGTAATGTAATGTCATATAAAAGTGTCTTATAATTAACCTTTCCATTAATAATTTATCACTAAAATACTCTTTTAAATTGTAAATTGTATATTGATAGATTTTTTTCTTAGACAATAACAAATTATGTCCACAAAGAGGTCTCTCATACAAGACAAATAAATCTCATTTAAACCATTCCCCTTCCAAAAAGCTTATTTTGTTCACTAAAAACAGTGAATAAAAGGCACTTTTAATCACTATTTTGGTATTTGAATTTAGAACACTCCGATATATTCGGCCTCCATCTCAATGTTGTACAAGCTACTTGCACAGAAAATACTTGATATTAAATGTCTTTTTTCGCTTAAATCTTTCTTTTTCTCGTAGTCATGGTATAAAGTTTAGTATGCAACTCTTGAATAAAACGGATTTATACTGAGGGCCATGAATGACTTGCGGCGCTCAAGATTCTCTAACACTTGAATCAGAATCACTCCCTACGGTGTCTCTACGGTGAAGGATTCACTCGTTAGAATCCTTCACTTGCTCGTGGTTCATCTATAGCCCTCGCTTTAAATCCGTCCTTTATTTACTAGTTGCATAATATACTATTTGTGACGTGAATTATAAGTTGTTTTACGTTAGAATTATTATTTACCTCGATTGTAAAGGGGATGGGGCAACTCTAGTTTATTTTTTTGTTTTTTAACCGACTTATTAACTGAAAAGGTGGATGTTATCAATTCGACTGTATGTTTTTTTTTATGTTTCTGTCATTTATTAACCGGTTTCGAAAAACTAATAATGCTGTTTTAAAAATAATTAACACTTAAAATCATGATATTTTTTAATTAACATCAACGTTTTTCTTTTCAGGTTGGCGAACTGCTGCAAATTAGGTAAGATTTTAAAACTATTTTATTTATATACTAAGTGTCTTGTAGTTTTGCACTGAATATGTGGTTCAGATTATGGTTTAAGACTGCAACTAAAACGGTTTGTCGATTATTGTACAATTTTATAATCATAAACTAATGACCTTTTTATTATCCTAGCTGACCGTATGCAACTGACTGACTTGCATTATAACTAACTTTTCCCATAGCAAAATTACCCTATGTCCTTCCCCTGTTCTCGAACTATCCCTATACCAACTTTCATCAAAATCGGTTCAGCAGTTTCGAAGCCTATTCAATACAAACAAACAAACAATCAAATCATTCCTCTTTATAATATTAGTATAGAAAATCAAAAAGATCATTTAATTAAGGAGGGCTAATAAAGAAAACGGGAAAAAGTTACAAAAATCTTAATATTTTACTAAGTTTTCTTTATATTTGTGGCATTGAATACAGCCAATAAAACTATATGTTTTAGATTTCTTATAACCGATTTGGTGGTGATGGAGACGTGGTGCCCTTCATAGAGGGCATCCTAGTTAAGGTAGCAGCCTCAGCAATGTAGTTATAGTTTTGCTTTGTACTAACTTACCTCTAAATAATGTACTTGAGGGAAAAAAGTTGAATTATTATTATTTCTTAAATTTGCTGTTAAGGAAATCTTAAGTTAGATTTTATTTCAAAAAACTTGATCCAAGTTTTAAATATTGAGGTGTTTCTCTGCACCCCAGTGTATTTTTTGTTGACCTTGTTAAACAGATCTATAGTATAGTCAAGCGTTATTTTTTCATCAAATTAGCGTTAATTATTCAATTAATATATCATACACTTATTTATGTGAGAGCTGCATAAAAGATGTTTAAATTTAGAAAAAAATATAATTATCATTGAAAAACAGCGTGTATTTTATAAACAGAAATTGAATAAAAATACAAACTGCAAACCAGTTATATCATAATAATTGCCGTAAACTATACATTGTGAGCAGAGCTACCTATTAAGAGTAAGTAGAGCGTTTTCGCCGTACTAAAGAACGAATCTTGCCTCGAGCGGCTTAAGTGAGCTATTATGGTAATGCAACATAAAATCAAAATTGCGGGAAATAGTGTGCGGTGGGTGAGCACCGACAACGATGCAGCTTAAATTAAAACTATTTAAATAGATAGACAGCAGCCTCTACGGTAGATCTTATCTTACGGTATACGATGCGGTGGCAAGTAACAAATTAAAAACTCACTGGTCATCAAAAAAATTGACGTGCATGAGTGCACTTTAACATTTGATTTAGATTATTTTATAATAAATACCTGTTCCAACTACTCCTGCAGCATTTCTATTAGAATCATGCAATGTAACATGTACTTGTTGTAAATATTATAATGCTATATTATAACGTGGGCAATTTAAAAGAGGAGACAAGAAATTTTAGACCTTCCGAGTTTCTTGCCTGTTCTTCTCGAGATGGCTCTCCCAATTTCCGAGCAGGTATAGAGTCAATTTTGTTTTCATTTTGTTGCTACTTGTATTTGCGTACCTCTTAATTATGGTTGGGGTGTATGTGCATACAAGGATTAAGTAATTACTAAATTAGTGACGTCAATGAGTGGCTGTAAAGGTCTTATGGAATAAAGATTTTTGAGTTTGAGTTTATCAAGTTCGATTTAAGCTCTAAAAGTTCAGAGCTTGAGACCCCATATAACCTGTTCAAAATAAATAAATATTTTACAAAAAATAAAACATCACAGACAACATCACACTTCTATATTGAAGTCGGTGCCAAACGATGATCTCCTAGAAAGTCTTAAAATTTGTCACCGACTTCAATATAGAAGTGTGATGTTGTCTGTACCTCATCATCATCATCATCACAGCTCATATACGTCCCCACCGAGGGGCTGGAGCCTACCCTATGTTAGGGTGATTAGGCCTTAGTCAACCACGCTGGCCCAGTGCGGATTGGTCGACTTCACATACACCATTGAATTTCTTCGCAGATGTATGCAGGTTGCCTCACGATGTTTTCCTTCACCGTAGGAGCGTCAGACAAATGTACATATGAATTTCGAAACGAAAAACACATTGGTACATGGCGGGTCTCGCACCCCTACCTCCCGATTGGAAGGCAAGTGCCGAGTCCACCACGCCACCGACGCTCTACCGACGTCAAGTGCAAGTCAAATTGTACTAGCGCACCGAGGGTTCCAAGTGTAAGTTGGACTAGCAAACCGAGGGTTCCAAGTGCAAGTTGGACTAGCGCACCGAGGGTTCCAAGTGCAAATTGGACTAGCGCACCGAGGGTTCCAGGTGCAAGTTGGACTAGCGCCCCGAGGTTTCCGTACAAATGTATCTAAATATTTAAGTTTCCAACTACATAATATAATTACGGTTTTCACATTTTTCCTTAACATGTGCTGTGCTGTAAGACATTGCTTCTTGCCTTTCATACCATTTAGGTTTTGACTCCCTTGTGAAATTGTGAAGTTATAAAGAAAAATGCGACATAAACGGTAAATTTTTTGATCGCGTTGTCTTACAAGTTTGATTTTTTTTACAGCTGAAAGAGACCGTAGAATACCGTAATAAACGTTTTGTGGGTAAATCTTTTATTAGCCTATGATATGAGTATACCCATCTATTCTACTCGAAGTCAAAATCTTACTCAATATAGACCTTTACAGGCGTTTATTGACTTCAAAAGGAAAAAAGGACAATCTTACCAAAGAGGAGAACATAATGTCTATAATCTTAAACTACTAGCTGCCCGCCCCGGCCTCGTACGGGTATATTAGAAACCTTTTGACAATACCA
Source organism: Schoenobius gigantellus (assembly GCA_963935595.1). NCBI lineage: Eukaryota > Metazoa > Arthropoda > Insecta > Lepidoptera > Crambidae > Schoenobius > Schoenobius gigantellus. The sequence continues at coordinate 32,299,440 of OZ012547.1, read as the reverse complement.
CAATGTTAAAAACCATAGATTAAAAAAAATTTAATGTCAATCTGCCAATTTCCTCACTTTTTATATGAAAATTTTTAAATTCATAATTATTCCTTTTTTGTATAATTTTCAAACATTCTCGTTTATACAAACCTTGTCGTGACAATAACAAATACAACAAAATAAGAATTAACCAATTTGGTGCAGTCGTTTTGAAGGTTTGCGCGTACATACATTTCGGACAATTCATTTTTATTTATTTAGACTTAGCCTTACCTTTACAAATATGCCTATTCCAGAGGTAATAAACGTCGATATGGCAATAAAACGTAATGAGATCGAAAGTTAACATACAAATAATAACCAAGAAATAAAATATAAAGTCGACCAACCCGCCAAGAGTGGTTGATTAAGGCGCATAGTGCACCCAATGACCTTGCGTCGATCGTCCCGCACTGTTTACATAGGAGTGAGTGAGTGAGAGTGAGGGGAATATTCAAGCAAACCTTTACGCGTAAGATGAATTATTTCAATAAAAAATTAATAAAGGCGAATAAGAAAAATCTAAAGAGACCATCCCCTGGAATATTGTTCACTTTATTTATTGAAATCGAAAGTATGTGATTTAACCTAATATTTACGAAGCGATTAGGTTTATAGTTTTAAAATCGAGGCATGTTTGGGTCACATTTTAACCAAGTTTTAATAAATTTATCAAAAAATTAAAAAGATCATCCTCTAAAAAATGCGCTGAATAATAACATATCTTTTTTAAAGATTTTTTTATTTAATATTTATGAAGAGAACCGGTTTTTTCTGCAGTGATTTTTTATGATTGACGTTACTATGCGCCTTAAGACCTAATCGCCCTATTTTAGGGTAGGCTCAAACTCTTCGGTGGGGACGTTTGTTTATGAGCTGTTGATGATTACATTAATTTACACAAAATATCAAAATTATTGACATGATTAGTTTCTAAATATTTTCATGATTTATTGTTAAATTATTTTTCAAATATTCAAAGCCCACGGAAATACTTGCGGACAAAGTCAGCAAGAAACATTAAATATTTACGACAAAGGGCGGAGGAAGGGGCAAAAGCCGCCCCTACAACCCTTTGTCATCGATAACTTTTGTCCCTCCAGAGGTTTAATTTACGAAGATAATTCGTATTCCTATTGTTTTGTCCGTTCTTAAAGAGACATTTATGCTAAATTAAAATAGCGAGGCAAAATAATGTAATTATCCATTACAATGCAATGTCTACATTTCGAATACTATAACTTTAGTATTTGAAAGGGTTTTTGTTAGTAGGTACTTAAGTAAGAATAATTATTAATACTAATAAAAAATCGCATTGAACTGACTGAACAAGTTGTAAGATATTTTTCACTTCTCATGCTCTGAAAGTGCTTATTTGTGCAGGATATAGGCTGCACAAAATCGAATTTGTTCAGCCTATATCCTGCACAAGTGCACAAAGTGCGTATCTAAAAGTCTCGGATAAAAATGGTTCGTTTTGTGCACTTTTTGTAAAATCTACTATTATTTGTGCCTTACCATCTTGGTGCTGTAAGCCAAAATATTAGTATCTACTTAGAACTATAATAGGCGTATTATAACATACTTATATTTTTGGAGGACATCCATCTATCATGTACGAGTATGTCAATATTATGTTTTAAGTCTTTTGAAGCTTTACCAATCCCAAATTCGAGCGTATGTGGAGTACCGTGCTCACCTTTGGGACGGCTCTACCAAGTAATAACTGGCTGCTATGAAATCAATCAAACGTCGTGTCCATTGGTAGATTATTGTTCGCTCGTTGAGACCAAACTCTAAAGCCTCGAGTACCAGCGTAAAGTGGCCTATCTGACTGTGTTTTATAAGAGACATTTTGGAGAGTTCGCTCAAGAGCTGCATAATCTTATACCTTTTGCTCCATTCTTAACATAGCTACGTAATATTATACCTTGTCCTCCATTTCTTAACAGAGATTTGAGACATATGCCGGGGCTTCGTTTCTACACCATGACTATGAAAATTGGATCATTTTCTCCAAAACCAAACGTTTCGGCAATTCCTTTCTTATTCAAGTCGCTAAGCAGTGGTGGATTTACCAACAGGCTAAGTAGGTTGAAGCCTAGGGCGGCGAATTTTGTCCCTAAAATTGATTTTGTGTTACAGAAATCCATCCCATCTTGGTGTTCCCAGACCATTATATTCTGGGTCTCTTTAAAAAAATTGTAAATAGGAATTTACTAGATAAGCGCGCACTACCATAGACGTTATCTTACTTACCATAACTTGATTCGAGATCAAGCGCAATTATATGCACAATAAAAATAGATACGAAGAACTTCCATCTTTAAGTCGGCATAATTGTTGAGCTGTCAAATAGAAGATGTAGCGTGTGAAATATATGTTATAGAGGATTAGTGTTTCATTGTCATAATTTAAAAAATAAGCACTATTGGAACCTCATTCGGAACATATTACAGCCATAATGGCAGGTAATATAAGTATTCGCTTTAATGTCAAAATAAACTTGAGACTCATAATACATCAAGCCATTATTGCCTTCGTCATGAATTTATTATGATACAAATCGGGTCAAACTTGTATCAGTCGCTTTAGAATACCACAGAGAATCCAGTGTGCTCTTGTGGCTTTATTTATATCTGAAATCTTGGCATGTTTGCCTACGTTAGGTCCGTCCCAGTCTTGCGGTCTCGACTCTCGATGGAAGCAACTGAAATAATAAACTCTCATGTTTATGTTCTACCGAGCTTATTCGCCGTTCCAGAAAATTGTGTTTTCAAATTAGCTCGCTGAAGCAACCCCGATCCGCGTTAAATGGAACGGTTAGGGAACAAAAGAGTTGTTTTGTTGAGTACTTCAATTGTTTGAGAAAACGGGGTTTGCGGTTTTTTTGTCGCGTTGCATTTGCAAATTATCATCGTGGACGTTTCGTCATACAATACAGGGTTAGTTGTAAAACACCTGCAACCTCGAGGGATTAGATAGCTAACATCATAAACAACAACGTTTTTTCTACGACTTTTGATAATTCGTTAGATTTAACTTTCATACAAAAATAAATATTAATTAAATATACTCTACGTACAGCACGCGAGCGTAGCTTCGTCTTCCGTCGTCGTTTATAAATGAAACATAGACCTGTCAATGACACGACAGTGCAATAAAAACTTAAAAATTGATTTTTGTTTAATTTATTGAGTTATCTTAAAACTCTAAAAACAAACATTATAGTTAATGGTGTCTATAATGGTGTCTATAGCTATCTAATCCTGCAAAGTTGCAGGTGTTTTACAATTAATTCTGTATAAGTATGAACACCATCAGAATTCCAATGTAGATAGAGTCAGTGTTCCAATGATATGCAATCTCGATTAGTGGAGTAGTCCACTAATCGAGACATTATACATGTCATTTCATGTCATGAAACCACAATCACCTACAGATTCTACACTAAGCTTATAATACGGGTAACTTCTGTGGCCAGAGTAATTAGTTCCAATGGCTATCAATTATTTAGAGGCACGTATAGGAAATCAATCAAATTGTACGTGAGATCAACCCACATCAGGGCTTTGTATTTACACCGGAAAAGGTTTCCTCGTGACTTACACCAGATACGTATTTACCTATTTGCGGTGGCGACCTGTTTGCTTTGAGTATTTTTATTGATCCCACATTTGAAACATTACCACTATTAAGTAATTAAGTAATATCAATGTATTTCAATTTCCCAAGTACTTATATGCTAAAGCTAAATGTAGCGGTTGAATAAATAAAATAATAAAGCTTTAGAATCGAAATCTGGAATTGACTTCGATGCAAGATTTTCTTTTAATAGTATCGATCTTGTTAAAAAAATTACAAGCCTTAACTAGTTTCGGATACGGAGCTTTATATATTATAGTTTGTGATTTCTAGGAATCTAACTAATAGAAATCACAATTTTTAACATATGATAGGATAATGCAATATCAGTTTCTCTATACCAGGGGTTCCCAACCTTTTACCCTATGTGCCTCACACAACATTATGCTTAAATACTACGCCCCTAGGGGCCGAAATGGGGAGTCAAGCAAACGATGATAATAAATATTAACGTGTTTGGTTTTTTTCGAAAGATGGTTGCAACGTGTCGCTGACTTCGCACATGGCACCGTCTGCGTCGCGTGAGTTTATACGAACAGTTTTAGTAAATATTATTTATATAGTTTAATTTTGGAGCCGCTCGCTTCACTCTACGCCCCCCAAATGGGGCGCTCCTCATATTATCCTTTTATTGTAATTCTCGTGAAGAAAACCTCAATTATCGTACTGCCTGACTACCGAGAATAACGACGAGAATTAGTAGGGCGATTATTACGGCGAAATTATTACTCTCACTTGTAACTTCTTGTAGCTTGTATTCAAAGAGGGTAGCCACATAAAGCTCTGTTGATCTTTCCTCCACAAAGATGAATAACGATGAAATTCAAATATACATTTTGCTAATCTTGCGATAAAGTTACACAAATCGAAAAAGTTTAAATTTATTTAGACGTTCCTTTACAAGTGTACGTGACGGGAGGTAAATTTTGAGGGTCCTAATAAGCACGACCGCGCCGAGTTTCGTTTTGCTACCCGCGTGCTGGCTTGCCGAATGTCTATTTCTAAACTTTTCTTTGCAAATGAACAATGAATATGTTGTTTTATTAGTGCATGGTTCTAAATCATGCCTTTTATGGATTCTGCTGTGGAAATTTCCACAGCATGCAGAGAATCCATAAAAGGCATGATTTAGAATCGTATTTAATTAAATGCGATGTCACTTCTAGTAAATTTACTTTTAATGGCCACACTCATTGCAGGATTTCTCATAGTAGTTTGCAATGTGGTGGGTGATATAGCGAATCAACACTTGCTCACGTGGAATGCTCAAGTGGAATTTGACCATTTTGGGTCCTTTGGAAATTCAATTGCTCATACTTTATTTTTGAAGTTAAAAATATGAAGATTTGTTTCCAAATTTATCACTAGAAATGTGATTAAGCGTCTTACCTATTTCAGCCGCAAAGCAACAGTGTTTGCATTGCTGTGTTCCGGTGTGAAGGGTAAGTTATGCAGTGAAATTACTGGGTACCGTGACTTTACATCAGTACGTCTAGTACGAGTTTTTAAAACGAGTAAACTACAATAGTTTTCATTAGCTCGCCAAACTGTCAGTTTACGATGTAAACGGTAGTATGAGTTGCTCGTTTCGAATTCACGTTTAAACGATAGCGAGTTAGTTTTACTCGATTAGACGAACTTCACATTATATATTTGTATCTCTCTTACACACATGTGAATGGAAAGACACACGCGATTCTGTCACTGTGACGTTTTCTTAGCCGTTTTTATTATTTTTAAAGCGAGTTGAATGAAAAAAAACATTAAAGTTTTTATTTGTTGTAAATTATATTATTTTATAATGTCGCGGACAAGGCAGTCGCAATTTATTTTAATGATTTTGCGAAATGAAACTCGAATGGTAGGTTAATGCAGAATAAGATTTAATAACCAAAACATGCCCATTTATATAATATTTTGAGGTTTTGAAATAGTAACTACTCTAATACATAATACACGTAACAAAATTTATTTATACCCGCAAGATTATAACAAGATGGAAGAGATTGCGCAGGTGAGGATTTGCATAAATACGCCGCTGCACACTGAGCGCTTTCATTATGACTCGGTGCGCGGCTGGCGGCGCTGGATCGATTGTGAATGAGTGCAGACTGGTTTGTGGTTACTACAATGATAATAAATTGTGTTAAACACTTTAGGAATGAAAATAGAATTAAAAGAAGTTTTAGAAACACAAAAAAACGTATTTATGTACCAAACTCACATAAAAATGTAAGGTGAGAACCTAAACTACAATAGTTTTCGAGTAAACTATCAGACAAATGTCAAACATGTAACTCATACTGCCACACTATTGGAATACGTAGTTATTGATCGAGTAGTTTATTACTTTTTAACTCATACTGTCAATTCTAGTTCATTATAGTTTCCGATAGAGGCGCTGGTGTGAAATGTATGGAAACAAAACTATTCGATCGTTCGAATCAGTACGTCTAGTACGAGTTTTGATAGTTTTGGATTCGAACGATCGAATAGTTTTGTTTCCATACATTTCACACCAGCGCCTCTATCGGAAACTATAATGAACTAGAATTGACAGTATGAGTTACAAAGTAATAAACTACTCGATCAATAAATACGTATTCGTATAGTTTTTGAGTTTGTGGCAGTATGAGTTACATGTTTGACATTTGTTGGACAGTTTACTCGAAAACTATCGTAGTTTAGGTTCTCACCTTACATTTTTATGTGAGTTTGGTACATAAATACGTTTTTTTATGTTTCTAAACATTAAAATTACGTCTACACGGTGGTACTTTGCATGGAGGGCCATGCAAAGCGCATGAAGAGAGACGGAAGAATTCTGCTGCGACAATCATTTGCCGCATCTCCGACACACACTTTACTCAGTGCTACCGCCATAAATCACCATTCCATATAAAAGTGTTAAAAAATACACATAATTTAACCGAGATCTTTAATTCTATTTTCATTCCTAAAGTGTTTAACACAATTTATTTTTTACCTTTCCATAAACTCTATCATTAAAATAAATTGCGACTGACTTGTCCGCGACATTATAAAATAATATAATTTACAACAAACAAAAACTTTAATGTTTTTCTTTCATTCAACTCGCTTTAAAAATAATAAAAACGGCTAAGAAAACGTCACAGTGACAAAATCGCGTGTCTCTTTCCATTCATATGTGTGTAAGAGAGATATAAATATATAATGTGAAGTTCGTCTAATCGAGTAAAACTAACTCGCTGTCGTTTAAACGTGAATTCGAAACGAGCAACTCATACTACCGTTTACATCGTAAACTGACAGTTTGGCGAGCTAACGAAAACTATTGTAGTTTACTCGATTTAAAAACTCGTACTAGACGTACAGAAGTTGGTAACGTACACAGTGGTTATTGTGGACGTTTTACTGCGAATCTCACAGGAACCACATGTATTATAGGTGACTGTTGCCACTTACCATTAGGTGTAATAATGAATGTTGTAATGTTGGCATTTTAAAAGAGGAGACAAAAAAAATACAAGACCTTCCGAGTTTCTTGCCTGTTCTTCTTGAGAAGGCTCTCCCAATTTCCGAACAGGTGTAGAGTCAATTTTTTTTTTCATTTGACTTGTATTTGCACACATCTTAATAATGGTTGGGGTGTGTGTACATACAAGGATTAAATAATTTAGTTAATTAGATTCTTGGTTGAAGATTTTTATGTTTTTATTTTGACGTCAATAAGTGCCTGTAAAGGTCTATATTGAATAAAGATTTTTGAGTTTGAGTTTGAGTTTGGGTGGGTAGTTTGCTTGTTTGCTAACTTAGTAGCAATAAAGAAAATATTACACCGAAATTACTTAACGTGTTTTGACGGGACCAAATGATATTCTGACTGGCTGATTTATTATTGCCCAGTCTAAACTTGTAAAGCTTGATGGATGAAATTTGGCCAGCTGGGTACTTTTATAAAAAAAAAATAAACTATTAAAGAATATTAAGAAATTCCACCGCCTAGGGAGCAAGACAGGGATTAAAAGTTTGTACGGTACTCCCTTAATTTTTGGCCTTTAAAGCATACAAGTTTGTATAAAGGTAAATAATTAGAAATGGGTAAATTCCATGTTGCAGCTTATTTTAAAATTTCACTCTTAGAGGGTTGAAATAGAGTTTGAGTGCATCGTTGCAGGTCGAGGCGGCCCGTAGCCCCTTGCATAGTCCCCGAGAGGCAAACGTGCTTTTCTGTATGCCTTAACAGCAAAAGCAGACGTCCAACCACCACCGCGAGGTGGCGAGATAGTGTCACAGTTCGCTGACCCAATACCTTTTACGATAATTGTGATTTAAAAGCGCTGGTGGTTTTTAGTGGAGGCAAGCCCCACGTAACCTTGTCGTTGATTCGCGTAGAGCTTGCGATCTCAAGATGGTTGGTCTGGAATCAGACTGTGTTGGTGGGTATTTCTGGCTAAACCGAGTATGGTTGTAATTTCAGCTCGATACCTCCACATGTTCCGGAGATAAAGGGTCTTGACATACAAACGGACAGACAGACAGCAAAGTGGTTCTATAAGGGTTCTTTTTTTCCTTTTGAGGTATACCTGTTTGTATTGAACCCTATAAAAGAGTTGAGTGTTTGTTTCGGTTACCTATCTTAAAGACGGTTTTTTTAGTTCGAATATTATTTTGTCGAAAACGTTAGTCAATTTTTTTATCTTTCATATTTTTATTTTACTAAAACACGATTGCCATATTACTATAATTCCGATTTTCGTTTGTACTTTTTTTTCAGATTCTATAGTTTCATTTGGTCGAATTTTTTTTTGCCGAAGTTATGCTTAACCGAAATAACATTTGTTCGAAGTATCGTGTTTCCGAACATGCTAACAAAGAAGCAACCAAGCATGCAAGCAAGCATGCAGCATACAAGCAAGCATGCAGCATACAAGCGAGCATGCAAGCAAGCATGCAGCATACAAGCGAGCATGCAAGCAAGCATGCAGCATGCAAGCAAACATGCAGCATGCAACATGCAGTTTGATGCTTCGCTCGCTTCGCTCGCTCCGCTGTGCGTGGTCACAATGTCTAACCTAACCTAACTTAGCTAATATCACGTGTTATCCTGTAACATCTTAAAAAACACCTACGTCAAATGATATTTCGATGATTTGAAAATATGGCAAACAATACATATGGCAAAAAAGACGTCGGTGAACCGTTTTCGAACAAATGAAATTCGAACAAGAAAGTTTCCAAATTAAGATAGGTTACCGTTTGTTTCTTTTTTAATACCATACTAATTTTATTTCACATTCTTAAAGGAATTTTCTTTGAAAGCTTGTTCTATACATAGATAAATGATTTACCTTACTACGGAAAAACACAAAATACATACGGGAAAAAAGTATAAACATAAAATTGAATCAGTTAATGTGATTTTTTAATCACTTTAAATCGCATTGAAAGAATTGAGATTGCGCCATTTTTTTCATATTTGCCATACAACGCGATAGCAAGTTGATATTGAGTAAACTCAGGAATTGAACGATTCACCCGATCGATGTTCATTCTTGACTTGTGCCGTATTGCTCTTCTGCTAATACGAAAACTAGTTCACTCTCAGGATAAGTGTAAACAGTGTCATCATTTACTTTAACACCTTGCGAAAATGAATTAATTTGGTTGAACCGCCATTAAATGCTTGCCGTTAAATGAAACTAGAATATGAAACAATTGGAATTGTTTAATATTCTCGTTTCATTTAATGAAACCTTAGAAAATACCTTTTAATAAAAAGCCCTGGATTTTACAATAACTTTATACACTCAAATATATTGCCCCTGCAATAGAATATTTTCAAAAAGAAACATTATTATAAATTTTAAGCGTAAAGAAGAAGAATAGTTGGAGTTCTTAGAGGTGTGCGCACATACAATAAGTGCATACATTAATTCTTGGTTGCCAATAAGTGCCTGTAGAGGCACGAATAATTAGGTTCTTGTTAAATATATCTTCGTACGACAAATAAGTTAGGCAAACACCACAACGAAACAAGTAATTTATTTACGAAATACAGATAAACTTGTGATGTTTATATTACAAAAGTATATTTCCCATATTTAACCATCCGGTATGGAAACATTTGGGAAGGTTAAAGATTCTATAAATATAAGCGAGATAAATATTTTAGGTTAGTTTATGTAACTAGCATTTATCCGCGACTTCGTACGCGTGTAGTTCGTACGGTACTACTACGTACCAATCATAAAAGTGCCGCAATAAAATCAGCTCATTTAATTAGGCGCTAAAACTAAAAAAGGGACTAATGCAACTTTGAACAAGTTGGGTAGACCTTAATCAAACATAGTACAGTCCGTACAGTCTACGTTAGGTACGTATTACGCAGTGGTCTGAAACTGATCAATCAGCGAATTAGCTTTTAATATTATATACGTTTACAAATAACGCATTGAATTGCAACAGTTCATGCTAATAAACATAAAGATGCTGCACATAGACTTAGTGATGCTGCTATTAGCGACAATTACGCAAACACAACTTTTTTAGAAGCTGCGACTTAAAACCAGGCCATCAATGCAAATTTCAGATCCGGATTAGTTACTACGCTAAGGCGACGAGAAAATTCCCCTTTCGCTGCCTGTAGCGAGTTTTTGCGCCTTAAAGCTTTCCAGCAACATTTTTCTCTTTAACTCGGAATAACTGAAGGGCTGTCTAATGATACGAAATTGTCAGTTCTACGTTGTGTATTTCTCCTATTTTCTTGTCTACATCAACACCATCTATTATTGTTATTTAAGCGGAAATATAAACACAGTGTAAGCACTTATTTGGTGAATACAAACAAATATTTGGAAGTACACGTTGTAATTTGGTAACATTTATATTTTAAGTCTTGAAACAAATTTGTTCGAACTTAAATATTTCCGAAGTTGATTTGTTTTGTGTTTTATTTATTAAATTTGTTGTAGTTTTATGTTTTTAAATATGGAAAGTTTTTATTATTGTTTAAACTTGTTTAATGTACATATGATTACTACAAAAAAGTAAAAAAGTATGGATTCTCGTCTCTCGTATCTCGTCCATTTAGTTTTACTGATGATGGAATGTTTACTTCTCTGGTAATGACAGCAGAATAAGGTAGTTTGCAGGAAATTTAATTGTTATTATACAAAGAAAACAGATAAAGTTTAGGTTCCTTGTTTGATAGTTTATTTACTAGTAGTGGGTTTATAAAGCAAATGTGAAAAAGCCTAAACATTCCATTGCTTGGAGATATCGCTAACATAAATGTTTTTCAATGTCGATCAATTAGTGTAAGGCCGAGTGGATATTGAATCGTTTGTCTTGTCATCGTTATATTTTCTTTTATTTCGTTATATTTGGAATGGACTATCTGAATCAATAATTCAAGTCGCCCTTGCTATGCGTGAGTGTCCATAATTATTTTCTTGTCTTGATCTAATGCTTGGCCGTTATTTCTCTGTAAAGGGGTTGGAAAGCTGAGTCACGTCGATTATCTGATGGCATAGTTACCATCATGAATCTGACAGTGTTCTGGACTATTTTTCGGATATAAAAGTTAGAGCAACAACGTATTTTCGAAGAGCGAACAAATATTAACTAAATTTATTTGTAAGCATCTGTGGGTGTGGTTTTTATTTAATTTATTTAAGTTAAAAGACATCTTAATTTCGGGCAAACCCAAAATTACAATTAAAACATTGGACAATTACAATGTATTCAAATACAAAACAAACAAACAGACTCTACATCGAACGCCCGCCGTTCGAACATCGCGATAAGAATGGATTGAAACTTGGAATGTCTGATTTCTTTATATTCCATCAAATTGCCTATTTTGTATTTCACAAAAATAACTGTATATCGAAAATTTTGCATAAATTGTAACATTTCGCTTGACACATACAATATTTCACAATAACATATTTATATTCTATGGTGCAACATAATGTAATTGGCATTGAAATGGTGCGAGACTGTGAATTCTGTGATACAAACAGTAAGCCCACAGATGGTAAAGGCCTACAAAGCAATTTATCTGCGTCAAGTTAGTGCCCGGAATATCATGAATCAAAGACTTGACGTATACGAATACGCTATTTCCTGTCTATTTCAACGAAGGTTCTCGTAGCACATGTTACTCAATACGAACTCGTAGCACAGATCAGTAAATAGCTGCTCGTAGTAGCAAGAATCAAGGATGCAACCTCAAGCGATATTGATGTTATTATGATCCTTTTTAATGCAGCTATTTTATTTTTGCTATATTATATTTTATCAGTTCGACATTAGTAACAATACAGATTTAAGAGATTTATCCTAAAATCCGCATTCATATCGTTCTAAGTAAGAACATAGATTGCGACTGCGCTATTGACGTGCTATGCTCAATTACTCATCGATATTAAACGATAGATGACACTTGTTAATTTAAGCGTGGTAACGATTTAGCCGGCAATACCTACAAGAAAATAATACAAACAACCAACAAAAGTGAGTTTTTAAAAACGTTGATATTTAAAAAAGAGAGTACCAAATGTTTTAGGTAACTACTAAATCCTTTCCCGCTAAATAGACATGAAAAATTTTATCACGAGGATTCACAGGACCAAATATTCATCAATAGAGAAACCGACAAACAACATCTCTCTGTATTTGCTTCGTGCTGCTCGAAACTTCGATGTTCCGTATAAAAGGGACCTCGAGAATTGTATTAAAAAATATATTTTGTTACACTTTTAATTTGAATTAACATAGAAAACTGCAGAAAACTTATGAAATAGGTAAACGAAATACACGAGACGAGCCAATACACATTTGAGACTAGTGCGGATGAAGGCTTTAACAAGACTGACTGAACTAGGTAAGCTGCACAGAGATGTGGGGCTAATGCATAGTCTTATTCAGTCCAGTAAAGCTGTAGGGACTATTACATACAATTTGTAATATAACTCTGCCTATCAACGAACGATACTCAGGCATTTCCCACAAACCTTACATGACTACCGAAATACGATATAATAAAACGTCATATCGATATGAACTATTAAAAAAGTTGGATTTTTCAACTATCATGAAGATATGATTATGTTTTGGATATTGCTATTTTGGGTATTGTTAATATATTGACGTCGATAAACTTTCAAGGTAGACATCATAGCGAACATATTATTATTTTGAGAGCTCATATTAATTTATCGCTTTATCATCACGGACCTGAAAAAAAGTCGGACGGAGCGTTGTTAAATCACGAGTGAAGCATGCAAATGCAAATGACAGCACATTTGTTAGTGTGCGTGTCTTGTTCGTTGAAAAATGACAACTTTTTTGTCTTACCTGCTACATTTGTGTGAGTGGAGGTCGTGTACAAAAACATGAAATTATGCTTCATAACATTTTGTATAATGTCACACTACGTCCGTATTTTTTTTTAGGTAAATGTTTAACATATTGTGTTTCTGTGTTCATGCCACGGGGTCTGCACTAGGTCAGCATGATATGGACTGCCAAATCTTCCATTTCAGGGGAGGCTGTATAGAGTGACAAGCTGTTGCACCCCACTTTGTCTACTAGGAATTGAGAATATTGTTGTACTTTTATTTTTAACACTGAAAGGTTTTCGCGAGATTGTTTCCTTTAATTCGACTCAATCTCATACTATAGATCGATACATAGGATTTCTGAAATGTGGAACCCTTTATACAAGGTAATAGGCTAGATTACAAAAAAAATTTTTTGCTTTAATAGAAGCTCATTCATATAATAAACAGAAAGAAAAAATCGGTTTTCGAATAACTATAAAAACAACCAAGATAAAAGGTATTAAAGATTTTTCTCCATCTCTTTCTAGCAAAACGGCAATATACAAGGAGTTTATATGGCCGTACTCAACGATGACGTCACGGTTGATGTCGGATCTCTCTGTCTAATCGCCTTCAAATTAACAACTTAAAATGCTTGTATCTAATGTATTTCTAAGCCGATTTTAATTCTAATTTCACAGAACTGCATCTTTTTCCACGGTATTTTAATATTTAATGATAATACGTAAAAATTTGAATTCAGTCATCATCCCAATTTTTTAATTATGACAAAAAATTTGTGAGCTTGTTCAGACAAGCAAACTGAACAACTTTCACTATGGGACCAACTTTGAAATTGCAAAAAAAATCAGCTGATCCATACATCTTCTAGGTACAGTGAATGTTGAAAATTTGTATGGAACAGTTGATTTTTTTTTGCGATTTCAAAGTTGCTCTCATAGTGAAGTTGTTCAGTTTGCTTGTCTGAACAAGCGCACAAATTTTTTGTCATAATTAAAAATAGTACATTGTTACCCTAGGGGTGAAAGTAACTTATTTAGTCCCGAGACGGGTTTTGGCGCCCGAGCGTAGAGAGGGCGCCTATAGTTCGAGGGACTAAATAAGTCTTTTACCCGAGGTAAACACTGTGCTTTTCATTACGAATACAAGGAAAGTAAGAATAAAAACATGAATCAGCAAAAGACCATATTATGAGAGAATTTTATTTTATTAAATTAACAACTTCTGCTTTTGCATCTTCTCTAATCAATGAAATCTCTGCTATACGGAGGAATAAACAAAACTCGAAAAAACAAATGAAGATCGGATTGCCGCTATCCCGCTTTTTTTTCTGTGGCCGGCCAGCTATTCAGCCATTATTTTTTTCATTTTCATCATTGAAGAAATTTTTCATATTTTGCTCAAATCTATTTATTTATTTATTTTTGGAAATCCAACAGCTATTAACACAAAAGATTTCTTATATAATAATTAAAAGCCAATTACAGGTCTTCACCAAAAGAAATATATTAGTTATTTTAAAGAACTAGTTGAAAGTAAATTATAATACTTAAAGTCGTTTAAAAAATAATATATATTCTTTAAATACTTAATATTATGTTATTTCACTTTTAGACAGTGCTGTAGGTAATTGTGTGGCTGTATAGTCAGAACATGGTTCAATAAAAATGTCAAAATAGAACTTGTTTCTTTTTAAAATTTGACAGCAGCTGTCAGTTGAAAGTGATTCTCCCTAGGGCTGAAAAGTATTACTTTCAACCCGCTCCGCTGGCAACTTCAGATCTACTTTCAGAGTATGAGTAATGAAAATAAACTTGTATATCTGTATATAGAACAAGGAGGTTATTATAGCTATAACTTTAATATAGAGTTTTGAAAACTGTCATCTCTATAGTTTATCCGTCAGTTTTGGTTTGTCATTTGTCATTTGCCTAGGGTATTTTGTAAACCTTTATAAATAACTAGCTGGCCGTATGCAACTTTGTTTTCATTATTACTAACTTTTCCCAAAGGAAAAATGTTCCCGTCAGATTTTTACCTCAGAAAAATTACCGTATATAATTCCCCTGGTCTTGAACTATCCCTATACCAACTTTCATCAAAATCGGTTCAGTAGTTTCGAAGCTTATTTAATACAAACAACCAAATCTATCCTCTTTATAATATTAGGTATTAGTATAGATATGTGTCTACTTAATCAATAAAAACATATTTACAATAATTTTATTACCCATGCTTCATTTTCCAAGTATTTAAAGTTATCTGACATCTGATATTGTTATCTGCTTGCAATTAATTAACCTTTAACGTATTTACGTATCGCGAATGTGTTTAATTAATTAAATTAAAGGACTTTGGAGCTTTTGTGTGGTGGTATCTTTTATTCACAAAAAGGTTACGAGCAGACGCGAACTTTTGAAATAAATAATTGAGCAACAAATGGAAAGTGTACATACGGAATGGGGAGCTAAAGCCGTCGTACATGAATAAAGAACAGATTGGCAAAATAAAGCGACTTTTATGTAAACAAAACATTTCAAAATACTTGTAATTAGAAAATCACTCAAAAGGTTGATCATAAAATAGTAACTATCATAAAACTTACATGTGATAAATAAAAATGTAACTAAGGAATATAAAATACAGGTAACAGTTAGTTAAGTATCTAATATAACTGTTACAAGAAAAATAAATTATAAAACAAAAAACCTTTTTTAAATACAAGCTTTTAGTCGTCAATACGAATTAAACGAGCCCAAATTCGATGGGGTTGACTGCGGAGTTGCTATGGCCACCTTCTAGCTTCAGCATTAGATGAGCTCCATGTCATCATATCAAAACAAATGGCAGACATATTTAATAATAATAATAATAATAGTTTTTTATAATATTTGTGTTTTTATATCTATATATTGTAAAAAACTTAAATTTAAGATGCTTTTTTGAATAAATGTATAATAATAATAATCATCATTTTATTGACCAAAATATATTTTTTACACATTACACCTTGAAACTTAAATACCTAAACTAGGTCTAGCCTGCTCATCCTGGATTGAATTAAAAATATGTATTGTGTTTTTTCTGTAATATATGTATGTATATGGTTATAATATATAAGTAAATCATGCAAAATATTAGTTATTTGGTATAAATGTATATACTTAAATAAAAGATCAAAAGATTTTATTATTTTACGGTATTCATTAATTGCTCTGTTCTCTGGTAGTCTAATTTATTTAGCCATTTGTAGTGAGGTGAGCTGGCAATTGCGGACGAGCTCGGAGCTCTAAACCTAATTTATAAAAAATATATTTTCTGAATATTTTTTTCTTGATTTTGCTATATATTAGATGAATGGACTTTTAAAAGAGCGATGAAATTCCACTGTACCAAAACTGCAACATTGTTCATTATTTTGCAATCAAAAAATAATTAGATTTGGTTAATATTAATGGAAATAAATCTTAACTGACGTTGCGAAGTAGAAATTAACTCCACTATTGGTAATGAAGAGTTTAATGACACAACGCGAGTTGAAAAACGCTTAAAATAAACAACTTACTTAGAGGCAAACAGTAATCCTCTCAAAAATCTGAGCACGAAAATCCTTAAAGCTTATTGCCTCCTAATAAAGCGTTCCAACAGATTGTAAAAGAGCCGCATTTTTGCATGAGCGTGCCGCTCCGCGATAGCGCGCAAATGAAATATTTTAAGAAAATGCCACGACGATGTGGGTAGGATGACATTTTCATCCGCTTAGCTCAGTCGATCTGTGGACAGCGTCTGGGGCGCACACATCTCGAGTGCTTCAACACCGTAGGTACGTACATACGCTTTGTATTACTTTCTAACTTTTCCAGTTACAAACTCCCAAGAGCGGCTAAAATTACCATTGTTTATTGTGTTTCTGACACTCCAGGGAACGCACTTCATTTGAGAAGTTTACAGTTGTGACGCGGAAATGCAGTATCTCTGTATAAGAAATTCTGTACATGTCTTGTGCGTGTCGGTTGTCGAAAAACAAATTGATTTGAATCGATGGACGTGTTTCGCGACAAACGTCCGAGTTGGAATGTCAAAACTATTAAACGGTGTCGCGCGACATCCAACGGGGAGATAGCAAGTTGCCGCCGCGACGCGACTTTGTTGCGGGGTGTCGCTTTGAAACACTGTGATTTATCTTAGTTCGGAAACACGGCCGTGACTGTATCGGCGAGTTGAATTTATTCGAAAAGTTTTGACAGATTTACCGTGACCAGTTACATATTCGTAGTGATTGCGCCGTTGCCAATGAAAACAAGTTTATGGATGTTTAGCTTACAGATTTATGCCTTTTAGTTTTATATTACTGTACTTTGTCATGCCAACCTTTTTTGGCAAGTAATAATGATAAATATATAAGCATGTAAGTAAATTTACAGTGGGATCGACATAATAAGAATCCGCATAATTATGTTGTTGTAATGTAACATTTATTGTGTACCTAGTTATTTTATTAAATAGAAAACACCGCCACGAAATATCTGTTGAAAGCGATGGTTATTTGGTAGAAAATGCATTTACACCACCACTTGTAAATTCTTTGATAATTGAAGAAAGATAAGAAACAACATTTACGATATTTTGATTTTTTGCTTTACATTGCTGCCATGGGAAATTGCTCGTCATATTTTATGATTCTAGTTAACGGGTAGTAAACTGATCATGTGTTTCTATGGTTCGCGACTCACTAGTGTAGCTTGTGAATATGTTTTAATGTTCGAATTGCACTTGAGTTAATGTTAGTGTTAATGCCTGTGTCGTAATACGCGTTACTGTATGCGTTTGCGAAACACACCTACATACACACAAACAGAAACTAAACAACACTCATAAACACACACATACATATTTTTGGTTAATTTTTGTTTCTGTTTTATTTTTTATATTGTTATTAAGCTTAAGTCTTTTAATGTTATACCCTCTTATGGAAGAGCGGTGCTTCCTAGCACCAACAAATTCCATGCTTAAAAGGAAGCTCCAGCCACAATAAACTGTATTAGACTAAAAGTTACGAAATAAAGATTCTAGTATTTTGTTTAAAAGAATACCTACCTAACAGTGGCTACATGTGAGATTTATTACAAAAGTTATTAACGTCTAACGTCAATGATAATGCCACATATAGGCCAAATAATTGCGTTCTTTTACGACACAGGTAGAACCCGAAAATAAGAGGAAGTATATATTTACAAACACCAGTGACTATGAACCGCATGGTCCAATAGACAAGTTTTCATTTCTAACAATAGATACAGTCATTCGAAAAAGATTTCGAGATTTTTAAATTTCTTACGTCTAAAAGATTTTTCTTTTGGTTTTTGAAATGGTTATTGAACGAAATATTCGAAAAAAGAGAACGACATTAAGATGAAGGATTTTTAAACCAGTTTCCCTTGCAAAGTTTATAAAAAATAGCTTGCGAGCTTATTATATGTTATATCCACAGAACATAAAAGTCAATATTACATTCTTAATTCATTTTGCGAAAGACATAACCATCGTAAATCTTTTAAACAACGTTGCTCTTTTAGAATGACCAACTTTTCAAATAAGATACTTTAGAATAATGAAAAAATAAAAAATACGTGCAACGCTTTTAAACCTACACACCCGGGTCGCAAGTCTCAGGCGCTGCGTCTTACTCCTTTCTCTTCAACACTAAGGACCCGGCACCCGCACGGTGAATCCATGGAATGCTAAGAAAGTTGTCTCTTTCAAAATATCTAATAAATTTTACGACAATAATTATGAAATCTTTCCCATTGTATATAGGTTGATTCTATCAATAACAATTAAAGTGACAAAACAAGCTCCCCGACACAAATTCTCTTGACTCTATAAATATTAATAATACGTATGTGTAGGCCCCATAAGAGCGAAGACTGTAAATCGATCGTAATATTAGGGAAAGCTCGAGGGATGGAACGCTATGTCTGCCTGCAAAATATTACAGAGTGCGCCCGTTTTCTTTTTTACATGCAAATAAATTGATCACGAATATTTTATTGAAACGAATAACTCTATGGGAAATTTGATGTCTATTTAAAGTTGCGATTTATATATAACTTATTTGGCAAAAAGTATACTGCCCACCTGATAGTAAGTGGTAACAGTCATCGTATAGTACCTACATGTGGTTCTTATGAGATTCGCAGCAAATTTGCAACCCCCACAAGGACCACAGTGTACGTTGTCATCTTGTGACATAAGATGTAGTCACGTGTCCTGTAATTTCACTGCCATATGTGGGCTCTTTTGAGATTAGCAGAAAATCTGTAATCTCCGCTAGAACCACAGTGTAGGTACATGGCCAACTTATGACATAAGATTTGAAGTCACGGTACCCAGTGGTGATTTTTACTGCCATATCTTACCCTTCCAACCGGAACACAGCAATGCAAGCACTTGCTCATTTGCGGCAGAAATAGGTAAGACGGAGGTACCCAGGAAGGCGACCCTCGTATAGTCTCCCTCCGGTGAAACTGGTGACCTTCACAAAAAAGATAAACGGCAGCCGCCGTCCCAATGGTTTAGGGTTTGGAACCATCCGATATTGATATTGAAACCGGACAGGTTCGCTTCCCCAAGGGGGCAGACATTTTTCTGCCTATTTTGGTTTGTGATAGGCCCTCTGAGCCCGCCTAGCTATCAACATCTGACTTTAATTTTAGCGCCATACTAATAAGCTAGCTTCTTGGATGGTAGGAGCATTGAAGTCGTCGTCGACGGCGGCTGCTCCAAAACCATATCCATAAACGCTGTCGTTCCACAAGGTTCGGTGCTCTCCCCAACCCTGTTCATTCTGCAGATCAATGACATGTTGTCCATTGAGAACGTACATTGTTAATGCAGATGATGACAGACAAATATGTACACTCAACATTTATACTCCAAAAGAAATGTTTGCGTATTATTTACAACATGCGAAATACAGATACGAGTACATTACGTAATACATTCAAAGGCAAAGGGTTTCTAACTCTGACGGGTCTATACATACTAGAGATTTGCCTATTTGTAAAATGTAATATAATTTTTTTCAACTTCAAAGCAGACACGAAATTAAATATTCGGAGCCAGTACATTTAATATTGATCTGCCCAATATTAATAACATTATTTTTTATTAAAGTGCTTACATTACTGCAATACGTGTGTTTAATCATATCCCTGTCTACTTAAAGAAATTAAATGGCAATATGTTTAAAAATGCCTTTAAAAAATGGCTTATTAATAATACTTTCTATAGTCTTAAGGAGTTTTTTGATAGTAAATGTGTATAGTTTTTATTGAGTCTAATAAATACAGTCTCTAAATTTAAATAATGTAAATTTGCAATACCCGAAATGGGTAACTGTTGATCCTGATTATGTGTAACATTAATGTACACACAGTTTTATGCAATAAATATATGTCCATGTCTATGTCTATGTTACGGATTTCGTTGCAAGAAAGGCGGTCACAACTTGTGTCTGAAGTCGAGGACTCTCTAGGGCGAGTCTCCGAATGGGGTGCAAAGAACTTAGTTAAGTTCAACCCTACGAAGACACAAGTGTGTGTATTCCTTCCGAAGAAGGACCCATTTATTGTAGTGCCTCAGTTCCAGGGAGTTACTCTTCGTATGTCCGGTGGTATTGGGATCCTCGGTGTGGAAATTTCTGCCAAAGTGCAGTTTGGGAGTCATTTGGAGGACAAAGCCAAATTGGCGAGCAAAAAACTAGGCGTCCTGAACAGAGCCCTTCAACTCCTTGCTAGCGGCTGATGCTTTATAAAGCACAAATACAGCTGCATATGGAGTACTGCTCGCACCTTTGGGCAGGAGCTCCGAAATATCAACTCGACCCTCTTGACTCGCTGCAAAGGCGTGCATTACGCACGTCGGTGATTTACAGATTTCTTGAAAACAGGTTAAGAACAAAGCAAACTTATAACTATCATATAAAACTTGCTTTTTTTAAAATGCTGAATAAATTAAAAAATGAAGAAAATCAATAAAGAAAAATTCATTTTACAATTTATTTAGCATTTTTAAAGAAAATGCAAAGTTCTATATAAAAATTAGAGGTATGATAGTCAGTTCCTTAGTTACTGAGGAGTCCGGTGAAACTCGCTGATATCTTTATCCGAGGTTTATTTATTTATTTATTCTTTATGCACAAAAGAAGTACAAAGGCGGACTTAATGCCTGAGGCATTCTCTACCAGTCTACCTTAGGGTGGTTGAGAGACTATCGAGGTAGATGCACATGTTAGGGACATTTCTGAACGACATAAAGTAATTACAGAATAGGTAATTAAGGACATAGGAGGTTCCTATGAGGTGGAGGTAGAGTCGGCCAAAAAGTGGTTTACCACCCTATTTTTAAAATTCAGTATTGCGTCATAAAGTTGATTTTCCTTTGTAAAAACATACTGACAGTTACTAAGGTAAGCCTAGAGATATTATGTTTATACGCAAAGTTTTATCAAAAGCGGTAAACCACTTTCTTGGCTGACTGTACACTCCTATATTCGGGCTGTTCATTAGAGCGATAATAGCTGTGCCTCTCCTTTCTTTACTAAGTTGTTTTACTAATTACGTTTAGTTTTCTTTGAATCGTATTTCTGTAAATTGCTTATTTAGGCATATTTTTACGTTCATTACGTGGTGACAATCGAATTATGCGAGTAGGGAAATAGGGGGTGTACACAGGATTGGACACATTAAAGTCCTGAACTTTTTACATTTTTTTCCGTTTTTTCTTTCGGATCGAAAAGTTATCCCACAGAAAAAAAAAATCAAAAAGTCTCTAAAGAAAGTCCAGTTAAAATACGTTAATGTGTCATTGCCTATTAAAAACTTCAAAGACATATTTAAGACCTTTTAAGACCACTGGAATTTTGAAAAACAGCTAGCCACATTAGCTTAAAAATTAAGTTTCATGCTTCTATCTTCATAAATAATGAAGTTCCATATAACATTTTTAATACATTTGCTCAAAAAGTGTATTTTCCACGCGTGGATAGTTATTCTTTTGGACCCACGCCATCGGCTTGGGTCAACAAACCGGGACTCGTAAAGAAACGATATACTTTCCGCAATTATAGCAAAATGTACTTTTATCCTCTAATGTGTTGAATTTCCAAAAATTCTTTGCTTGAAAAAGAATCATTCAGTCAGAAGTGCTACTATGTAAGTCGGCAAAAAGTTTTGAGTTTCAAATTCGCAGTTTATTTCAGTATGCTGTCATCGATTTCTATGTGATTAAGAAAAAAAACGCGTCTGTGGTGTAGAGAGATTGAAACCATCCAGTATAAATCCGAAGGTCCGGAGTTTTTCTGTTTGGTTTGGTTGATTCATCTCACCTGATGGTATAAGATGAACGCCAAGAGCTTCCCTCTTGTGCCTTTAAAACCATCACACAGCTGCTATAACGTGTTCTGTGCTTGTTTTCATCTGTGCAAGCCAGATGTGTATTTCAAAAGGCTTCCTCAGAATCAATTAGGTATACAGGTTGTACTGTATATACAATCTAAACAGAGGCGAACTTAGTTGTTCACTCCAAACTAAGCCGTCAATTTCCAGCAAGATACGGCGTTATCGATCCTCGATGCGATGCTTCCTTAGATTTCAGCCCATCCCTTGATCTAAATTTGTTCAGACGTTTACTATTACCGCACACTAATATAATCTTTGATATTACCATCGCTGGCTCGCCTAGATGTAGTCTAGCCGGTTGAATTTAATGATTATAGTAAAAAAAAAGATTATAAATACGATAAAAATGTCTGCAGCAGTCAAACTGAGCGGTCTGAATATGAACATTCTCTTATAAAAACGGTTAATTGTTCAAATATTATTTAATTAGGCTTAGCGCGTTAATTGGTATGTGCAATTGTGCATTGTTAGGTGGCAGTTGTTAATAACATTTATAAGAAACTCCGCCGATATGGCTACTATTTTTAACTTAGAAAATGCTCTAAGGTTTTAAAGCGTTATTCGCTTCACATAACGCTATAACGCGATAAATAACGCGTATTACGATAACACAGACGTTAACATTAACTTTAAGACAGGTGGTTTGCCAGCATATTAGATAATGCTCGGTCTTTTTTCGGTTTAGTATAAATTTTTACTTAATCGCTTGTTCTATTTATATTTAAAATAATTTGTAATAGCACTAGCGCTACTTTCTGTAATAGTTTGAAAATGAATTTACTTAAAGTAATAATATTTATTTTATAGAAGAATGTAACTTGCATAAGTGTATGTTGATTTCATAATTTTAAGTGCCCATCATAATAAGTCACATTGTTAGCGTGTGGACTAGATCTAGCTGTCATTAATATAACTAACGGAACAGATTGTTCCGTGGTATAACTACTTGAAATACCATTTAACCATTTGACTATTTCATCAAATAAGTTTCCAGTTTATAAAAACAATACTAACATAAAATTGAAACTTCACTAAAGAAACTTCTGAAATATAAGTTATCTTTATGGAAAGTTCTTTAATAATGTACGAGTATCTTTTTTCTGTTAACTATTGGTGAGATAACATTTTCTGTGCGTGAATGCCGATTTCGACAGTAAAGTTCGATAGAAACAGTTCGGTTATCTCCCGTCGATCGACTAAATTGGACGATATTACCATCCCTCCTGATCAGCTTAATGCGAGTGAATGAAGTAATAAAGGGCTGTTAGGTCTACTCTGAGAGGTTATCTTATTGCAGACATTACACGCGCACATGCATGACTAGGTGTTCCACGACTTGCGATCTTAACATTACAGAATCTTGTTAATGTGTAATTGTAAGCACCGTCTCGTGGCTTAATGTTTATCAATAATTCTTATCTTTGGCAAGATATTGGTAAGATAATAGATATTTTGACATAATGTACGAACCTATACTAATGTATTTTGTAAAATAAAAACTTTGTTGTTGTTGTTGTTATATATACCCATTCTAAATTACAGCTTTCTCGTACTAAGAGACAAAACGGAAGGACAGACGGACACAGCAATATCATAAAGGTTTCTTGTTGACTATATGGAACCCAAATAAAAACGGCGGTCAGAAACTCCAATCTAGTCCACTGATATTTATTAGGTCATATTAGACGGTAGCGACGAATACAATTAGCCAGCATATATTGTTTGCATTGCAGTTCATAAATTAACGAATTTTTCGCCGTTCAAATTTACGTAGGTAATGACAATAGTCACTGCGGATATGTACGTAAATATAAAGGCTGTAATTATGTTCTAAGGGTACATATGTAATTGCATCCGAAATTTCTGCTAATGTTTAGGTACAGTAGACCCATCATACTTTAAAGAAGCATTTAAATTTGTAGGATTTGATCATTTCTTATTAGAACAGGCTTCGTCAAATAAAAGTACTTGCTCTAATGCTCTTTCCACGGCAGTGTTTTAGTGTGGACCTACATTTTTGGATTGCACAACAAAGACTCGTCTTGACCACTTAAGATAATGTCTCGCTCTACTTTCGCCCTAACTCACAAACTGGTTGAATTATGAAAACGCTTCTTGCGCAAATCTTTGCAATTTTCTGGAAAAACAGAAATATTGGTTATTTTGTCAACTGATAAGTTCCTGTAGTAAATTGATAGCACGACTGTTTGGTTTTTTGTTACATCACAACGAAGCAATGAATTGAGTCAAGTGGCGAAGTTGATATGTTTCTGAGTTCAAGGGCTTATGTTTAAGCCACGGGAGAAAGCTATTACATGTTTTCTTTTATATATAGTTACAGATTTATAGAGAAACAACTGTAGAAAATTGTTGTTACTCACTCAAAATTGGCGACGTATTAAATTAATGTAGATAAATTAACAAATGTAATATTTTTATAAATAATTGAAATTTAAAAACCCATGACGTGGGTGTTGGCACGTGTCCCAAACGAGTACACCTGGATCAGTATAGAAGGAAAGATTTTAGGGTGCTAGTTACAGTATATCCGCACCCAGAATCAAATTCAATGAGTCCCGTTCAATGAGATGCATGCCTTAAATTCTATTCAATTCAATTCAATCTGCGCAAACACAAACCCTTTTGACGCCTAAAACCATAAAAGCAAAACACCAACTTTTAATTTTGTGACAAGTTTTGTGGTCTTTTGCGATTTGATTCAAATATTTACATCACATACCAACGCCTTACTATATGACAATCGCAAATGTTTCTGCATACCCCTCCGAGCTCAAAAGGTTTCCCATTCGTAGACCTAGACACCTCTACATCCTCTCTTCTATATACAAACAATAATAAACTCACTAGCTGTGTCCGCCAACTACGTTTCGCTATAAGAAAAAAAAAAATCTGGAGAGGGCCATCCTTATCGTCTAGAATAAATAATATGAATAGTGTAGAAAATAGCCTACGACCTATTCTTAGGCCTACCAAATATTCACAAAAAAATCATAAAAATCGATCAAGACTTCGGAGGAGTTCGATAACAAACACTGTGACACGAATTTTTTATATATTAGATAAAATCCTACTAGTCCTAAATATCTTAAAGATCGTTTCACTTGTAGGTCCTCCTACCACGATCACTGTTTACTTTCTACGGCTACATTACTGTTCATTATTCATACTCCATCACTGTCCACGCTGTCCGTATTTGGAACAGCCTCTCAGAATACACAAGAGAGGTCAGATCCTTGAATATTTTTAAAGTCGGTTAAAAATCAGAATTTATAATCAACATCAAACAGAGTGTAATATGAAAAAAAACAAAATGTATGTAAGCTTATCTACAGATTTATCGTCGTAACTTTGCACTAATGTTTGTTTCCGATTTACATTGTCTACTCTCCATCTTGTTCGTATATATCTACATCTACAGTATAAGCTCTATTTACAGCAAATTAAAGCACAAAGTAAATTAAGAATAATTAAGAGCCAATGCCTAGTACTACTAGTACTAATCGAGTAACGCCAACGATAAATAAATCGAAACCGAATTACTCTAAGGAGATAGAATCATTAAGGATCTCGCTCCCACTGATTGCTAGTTAACAAAGGGTAGCAACAAGCTCTACCTTTGAGAATTTCAATTAATCATATAACATAGTATTAGAACGAAAAACGTTATAAACGTTCGTACTGAATATATACCAAGTCTTTTGATCCTTCATTAGTTGTTGCCAAGGAAAAATAGCTTTGAGCTGTGTATACCAAAAAACGTGATTGTGTATTGATTATTTTGTTGCAAGTATACTGAACAATATTATAGACATGACTCTGTCACAGTTTAACAATATACATTGTTAAACTGTGACTGTGTGTAAGGCTCATATTAATAATTTCAACTCAAGCATAAGATCGATCTTAAGATCCTGTTTTTGACAGATGTTTTATACATTAAACGACAAAACTGCAGCTAAGATCGATCTCAACTTTGAGACGCGGTAATTAATACGAGCCTACGATTACTATTTCCGGGGACACAGAGGCATGTTTGCGGCTATGATGCTGAGGATCGCTCGAGAACGCTCGACAAATTATGGCTCAGTTCTTACTCAACAAAGATATACAGCGTGTCACAAAAATCCTGTGAACCCCTTTTAGGAGCATGTTCGGATTCGATATATAAAGTTATGTTGTCATTTGGACTATGTAAAGAGGAAGAAAAGCGTTATCGCTTTTTGTATGAAAATTTACAGCTTCACAATCCTCTTAACAGAATTAGCAAATATGACAGCTGCATAACTTATTTTTTATCAACATCCCTAGCCTCCAGCGGCCGTACCGCCTAACTCAAAGCGAGCACTCGCTATCGTTATCATGACATTAGAACAATAGTTTTAATGTCACAGATGACATTAGAGCTATTGTTCTAATGTCACGAAGCGATAGCGAGTGATCGCTATGAGTTAGGCGGTAGGCCCCCTGAATAGCTCGAAAAAGATTCCTTAGCAAAACTTAAACAGATTATAAGAGTTTCCAATAAACATAGCATCAGGTAGGAACCCTTATAAGTAGCAAACGAAAGTGCTTTCATTTTTACGAGGCTATGAAAATGAATTATGTTCAATGCTGAATCCGTGCGGGAACTATTAGGACTAGGTATTTTTAGTATGGTAATTCTAAATTCTACAAGTTGAATGTTTGAGCTATAAAATAAAGCTCTCAAATACTACATACAACTTGTTCCAAAATATAGACTGTGGCTTAGCCTAGTGCTCACCTTGAAATACCATGAGTCACATTACTGATTTTGCCTTACCTTCGTATCTACTAGTAAATACCTAGATACAATTAAGTATAAGGTAGAGTATTTGGTATCCGTGATAACGAAATCGGAATAGTTTAGAAGGGAGAAGTATGAAATATTAATACAATATAATATATACTTTGTAATGAAAATTGATGGTGTCCGACTGCCATATAATTTTACCCTTGCATTCGTAACGAACTTTTCTTCCCCCTTTCACCTCCTTTTACTAATGTGTTGATCAATCGATAAGTCTTGACAAGCAGAACATAATTTTTATCTCTAATGTGCTGTTCACAATCATAATTACTAATTAAAATACAACCTTGGCAGTGTCGACAATTTCATTGTTTTACACAATAGAGTGCCGTTCATCAAGTAACCCATATTTCATTAATACTAATAGCACCGTGAGCGTTGGGTTAATGATTTCATTAATATGGTTGTTATTTCTGTTTTTAATTTAGGTACACTTCGGATACAGTAATTATTTCAGCGTTAATTATGAGATAAATAAATTTCGTGAGAACAATGTAGTCGGGTAGTATTGACACGGTAATACTATTCTCGTGGTGTGGATGTCGATGTTTTTTTTTTCAGTATTGTCACATACAGGGTTATTTAATTTGTTTATAAATAGCATACCAATTACGCTGCTGTCGCAGGCCTTATAAGAAAACTTAAAATTTGTTGGAATAAGATTGGTACAATCATTATGGCAGCTTTAACTTGTCACGATGGTAAAGAAATGAAAGAGTCAAAGCCAAGAGTTGGTATTTCATGTATATGGTATATGGTTTTATGCGTCTAAAGGATTTGAAATTCCTGTACAGTTATTGTGTTCTACTTAAATATTCAATATAGACCTTCATCCCGAGAGACATTGTTTGATTCACGGCTTTTCCAATTTTTCACACAAACGCCAAAGGAGAAATTAGTACTCGGAGTTTTTCTGCGTGATCGAATGAAAAGATGCGCATGAGAACCAGGTTCACTGAAATAGTCCAAGGAATTGGGTCGCTATGTGGCTAGGGCACATTGCTCGTAGACTGCAATGGAAAGGTCTTCATTGCCGCGTATCGGAAGACGCAGTTTTCTTTGCTAGAGGCCTTTCGAAAATTGAACCAACGTGCGTGTGATGTCAAGTATGGTAGGTACACTGTGTCAAATATTGATATTGTGATATTTACCTGCGGAGTTTTTTTGCCTATTTTTTCATTAAGCCTTTACCAGTATTAAAAAATAATATAACACTATTATTTTTTCTCGAAACCGCGATAGAGCTTCACCCTACGCAAAACGACATCTATTCCAAAAATTAACAGCAAAATTAGAATTTATTCTAAATCTCGCTATAAATGCAAAGAAGCAACAACCCAATTTTTATACTCTCAATCATATGAAGAAGCAGAGAATTTATTTAAAACTCATCGTAAATCATAGTGTGGAAAGAATAATGTAAATCCTAATTAAAATCAGGTACCTAATTCCTTATCATAACATAATGTCCTCCTAACCGTTATTCGGTCACGGCGGCCAATCTCAACAGAGACTAGCCATCTGCGCAGGAGATATTATAGTGCACAAGTGACAGCGCAAACTCAAGTGCACTCTCTGTTCCTTCACTCGCCTAGTCCGATGGGACGGTTAGCCGACACGATCGGGGCGAGATCAGGCGCAGGACCCACTGTTTAACGTGCCTTCCGAACCACGGAGGAGCTTGAGATGTTTCTTATTTTGCTCACCCATCCTAGGACTGACCACAACGAACGTTGCTTAACCTTAGCAATCGTTCGCTGAGCGCACGCGCCAATGCGCCACCAAGCTCCTCATATCATATCCCTATCATAACATATAATTATAATAAACCTGTTTTTTTTCTATCTCTTTCCTCCCTCTCGTTTTCTCTACGTACAAACACACTTGAGCGGACTGACACATGCGTGAGCCGTCATACACACACACACGCACATACACACACACACACGCACATACACACACACACACACATATTTCTCTCACATTCACGCACGCGTTCACACATCTGCACTCACACATATCACATATAGACGTTATTGTTTTTTTTCTCAAAATTTTAATAATAAAAATTGATTAAGAAATGTAATATGTATATTTAGTTTTGGTTTAATCCTAGAGGGTGGAGGGCCGGAATTTTGTCACACAGGCTTGTTACAAGTTCCGCTCTCACTCTGGCTTGTCATTAATAAAATAGAATGTAGTCGTCAGAGAATAAGATGTACCTATATTAAGCCATTGTAAAGCTATTAAATAGAGATTATTATTATTATCTGGGGGCACGGGAGTGCCCCCGCCAAGTCGAGTGCGAAGCAAACACTGCCGTACCATCCTTTACTGGAACCATTTCGCCGCATTTTCAGGCCCCTATTCGAGAACCTCTGGATAAGACCAGAACCACAGATTAGATAATAGTTACTACGTAACAGATACATCACTCCCATAGAAACGCTCGAATCGCTGTAATAATAATAGCCAAAACCGACAGACAAAAGTCGCTGCAAGAAGAAAAGGTCTCTATGAACGCGCGCCGAGAATCGAGATTCCCGCGTACACCGCGTGATTGCGTCATCGAGCGAACATTTAAGGGTTGTAGAAAGAACATAAACAAAATGGTATACGTAGGATTAATGAAATAAAGTGATTGCGAGGAAAGGCCCTGACTCAAATGTGCTTTAATTTTATAAAACGATAATAATAATAGTACTTTATTTGCAAGAATATGGTAAAATACATGATTGGTGTTAAATTATACCTACACATGATTCCTCATAATCTACTTCTAAATTGGCAGTGCGCAAATATTAAAAAATTTAAAATAGTACATGTCAAAAAATAAGAGAATAGAATATTATTTTATCGTCATTAATACATTTAAAAATTAAAAAAAAATACAAATTAAGTATTTAAAAATTACCAATCCCGCCCGAGGCGAAATTTTTTTTCATTGATTTTATTCATTTGTCAAATTATAAATGATTAAAAAAATTACGAATTATTATGAAAAAAAATACACATAACTGATGTTTTTTTTTTCATGTTTGAACTCACGGTTATTCAGTTTTACTAAAATAAAATTTTTGAAAAATAAAATTTTCGGAACAATATTCGATTTAGGTATAAAAATCCCGTTTGTAGTTCTGAAAAGAAAATTATAAATAAAAAAAAATGATAAAAAACAAAACGAAATTAAAAACCAAATTAATATAATAAACAAAAAAGCAATAAAATAATAAAAAAAACAAAAAAATAATAAAAAACAAATTTATGAAAAAAAGCAAGTTACAACATTTGATAATAATAATAAATGTCTCGCGTGCGGCGCGGCGGGTGGCGGCGGCCCTCTGCCGGTCGGCGCGCCCCGGCGCGCTACTTAGCGGTAGGTATTTATAACGTTGCATTGCGCGAGTGACGGGGGCCTGCCAGAACGCAGAAATTTTAGTCATCTAGTAAGCTATAATCACATACTTAAAATCCAAAATTTCAAGTCTGTAGGTCATTTAGTTCCAAAGTTAAACGAAAGCAAAGTTTCGCATATATGACAGACACTCACTCACTCACGCATGATCATCAAAATAGAACTAGTACTTCCCATAAACTCAGAGAGCTGAAATTTGGTACAGAGTTAGGGTTTAATGGCCACATAAAGCAAAAACTATAAAAACTAGGATAATCGAAGATCTGAAGTACCTGGTGACCCTGATTAGAAAACACAAGAGCCCAACCAAACTATTAGAAATATCGACATACCGGCTTTACAAAAAATATTCAACTTGGTGGGCTGCTTCTAATAAAGAAAAGAAAAAAGAAAAAGAAAAAGAAAAGAAAGACTTGTAATAATAAAAAAACTACCCCTAAAAAGAAAAAACCTGTGTCAAATAAGAAAATCTAATAAAATAAATCAATAAGCTTGTTACCGAGCCGTTATAACTCTTTTATAAATAATTTTTGTTTTTATACTTTTTGTCATTTTCATATTCAAATTTATCTGTCAGTGTCTTTGCTATTTTTGTTTTGTCATTCTGTTTTGCTATCGTTCTTGTCAATACGTATTATTGTTATAATAAATTATCTACTATCCATTAGTCCGCTTATTCATTTAAAACATTAGGAAACAGTCATATTCCATTGCTCTTCACTACTCCGCTACATTGTTTGGTCCTTCATCCGTAAGTTGTTCCACGTACCTAAATTTTCATATTTTGTCTTTGTAATTTTTTTTCATATCGCTTTGCTTACGTTCATTTCATTTCGTATCAGTATGATCACTCGCAGTAAAAGCCAAGCCATGTCTCCATCTTATCCCGTTAGTGCAACATCGCGATCATCTCATTCATCCGCTACGGTTCGCGCACGTAAAGCAGCAGCCGAGGCTCTCATTTTGCGGCGACAGTTAGACCGCGAGCTAGAGCTTGCTGCGCGAGAACGGGAGGCGGAGGAACGCGAACTGGCACGACAAAAGGAGGCGGAGGCGCGAGACTTACAGCGAGAACGTCACCTTGCCGAAATTCAAAAAGAAGTCGAGGCGCGCGAACTGGAGGCAGAGTTGGCAACCATCGATACCGAGGTAGCCAGCACGCACAGCAGTAGGAGCGCCCGCGTAAGCA
This sequence comes from Schoenobius gigantellus, assembly GCA_963935595.1. NCBI lineage: Eukaryota > Metazoa > Arthropoda > Insecta > Lepidoptera > Crambidae > Schoenobius > Schoenobius gigantellus. The sequence goes on along the minus strand of OZ012547.1, from coordinate 32,267,528 downwards.
TTGAGCGGACACATCAGTGGGTAAAAGATAACAATTTTAACAATACTTATAATAGAGATCTCGTGGCAGAAGAGTGTCACATTACTCTCCCCGGCTAATCGATGCCTCAGTCCTCGGCATGCGTGGCCTGTCGGGAACCTGCACTCCCTATTATTGAAAGCTGTACTATTGACAGAAAAGCTTCCGTTGTCACCAAAGCTCTCGCGGTAGAGGGACAGTTATTCCCACGTTCTGCCTTAAAAGCTGTAACATCAGATGTTATCACCAAAACTCCCGAGGTGGAGGGAAAGTTACTCCCACGTTCTACCTCGAAAGCTGTGACATCAGTTGTTGACAAAACACAAAATGTTTTATTGCAAGCAGTAGCTGATTCGGCTGCCGCAGCGAAGGCGCTTGCTACTGCTCAAGGAAAAACTAAGCTCCCTAATCTCCCTTTATTTTCTGGAGATGCTTTACAGTGGCTACATTTCAAACGAAGCTATGATTTTTCTAAAGATTTCTTTTCTCCCATAGAAAATATAGCTCGTCTACAGAACGCTCTTCGTGGAGCAGCCCACGAGGCCGTGGCGTCTGTGCTTTTGTCTAGCGAGAGTCCTGAGCAAATCATAAGCGCACTGGAGGACAACTTCGCGCGACCGGAACTCATCATCTACAAGGAAGTAGCCGCCTTGAGATGTTTACCACGTTTGGGTAATGACCTGAAAGAATTAGGTATGCTAACAAACCGGGTACGTAACAGTGTTTCGACAATAAGATTATTGAACAAAATTGAGTATCTTTATTCTCCTGAACTTTTTTACACAGTTTTAAGTAAACTTAACACGTCTATGAAGCCTAGGTGGTCTGATTTCGCAATGCAAGACACAAGTGAACGACCTAAATTGGAAATTCTTTCAGACTTTTTGAAATGTGAGTTAGAGCAGCATATCAAATTTACCTTGTCGCCTGAAACTGTTTTGTCGTCGCCTATGCAACAGGCTCACAGTAACTCTCATAGCCACGAAAAACAGTTTAAGCGCGACAATGTACATTCGGCCACACATGCTTTACTGTCAAAAACAAATACAAAAAATGTTGTTGAACAAGACTGTTGTTTTTGCAAGAAAAATCACAACGTAAAGTCATGCCCTGATTTCAAACTTCTTTCTATTGATAATAGATGGCACTGGCTGCGTACAGTTAAGGTGTGTTATCGGTATTTTCGACTCAACCCACATCAATGGAAAACATGTAAGGTGAAACCATGTGGGGTTGACGGTTGTACTTTACGTCACCATCCACTCCTACATCGTAAGCCAACGGATACGCAAAATAATACCGCAAATATTTGTATGTCCGAAAATGATTTTATTCCGCCGCCATCTAATCCGAGAACCTCGATGACTCAGACTATTTATTCGGATTCCAAAAATAAAGAAGTAGTCATATCTGTCACAGGAACTCAAAAACCCGATAATAAGGCTCCACTACACGCGCACACATTGTTGAAGATTTTACCAGTGACTGTTTCAGGCCCATCAGGTAGTATCGAAACATATGCTCTGCTTGATGATGGAAGCACTGCTACCTTAATAGATGCCAGCATTGCTTCCAGCATTGGCATATCTGGACCAGAAGAAATGATCACTGTAAACTGTGTAGGTGGGTTGAGTAGAAACACCAAAATAAGTTACGTGAATTTCCATATTAAGGGTAAATACACCAATGAAAGCCTTTTAGTTAAAAACGCCAGATCGATCGACTCGCTTTCCTTGCACTCTCAATCAGTACATGCTGATTCTATTAAGGCGTTTACATATTTAACCGATTTAGTCGACGTCTTATCTTATGTTGATGCGACCCCTATGGTGCTCATCGGTGCTGATCACTGGCATCTGTCAATTAGTCGCGCTGTTAAAAAAGGCGATAGGAAGGAACCAGTGGCTTGCTTCCTATCGCCTCTTTAGGCTGGGTACTGTATGGCTCATCATCAAACCAAACAAAATTTTATAATTTTATTAATCATGTAAATACAAACGATATTTCTTCAGATTCTTTAGAGCTTTTGATCAAGGAAAATTACAAACTGGAGTCTTTGGGTATATCAAAACACGAGACACTGCTCAACAAACAAGACAAGCACGCAGTTGAAATCTTAGACTCCACTACTAGGCGCTTACCATCAGGACGTCTCGAAATTGGTTTGCCTTGGAAGGAGGACATCACTTACGTGCCCGATAGTTATTCACAAGCACTGTCTCGTTTTTTAAGCCACGAACGGCGCATGCGTAGGGAATCCGAATTTGCGCACGCATATGATACTTTCATGCAAAATATGTTAGACAAGAATTATGCCGAAGAATGTCAGCCTAAAACTTATCATGGCCTTAATCATAGTACTGATGGTGATAGTATCCGTTGGTACTTACCTCACTTTGGTGTTTATCACCCACAGAAACGCAAACTGCGTGTGGTGCACGACGCCGCTGCCATGAATGAAGGTGTCAGCCTGAACTCCTTGCTTCTTCCCGGTCCTGACCTACTCCAATCACTGCTAGGTATCTTATTCCGTTTTCGAGAGGGTCGCGTAGCACTCACCGCCGATATTAAGGAGATGTTCCCACAATTCCGGATTCGGGAACAAGATAGGGATGCCTTAAGATTTTTATGGAGACCTGTTGGGACGTCAGGAACCGAGAAGGAGCCTATTAAGGAGCTCAGAATGACAGCTGTCATTTTTGGGGCGTGCTCTAGTCCATTTATAGCACAATATTTGAAAAACAAAAACGCAAATGAATTTAAACTGTCGTATCCTCAGGCTGTAGACGAAATTTTGCTCAACCATTACATGGACGACTATTTAGGCTCACATGACAACTTAAGCGTTGCAGCATAAATCGCCGCTGATATAGTCACAGTCCACAATGCGGCATGCTTAGAAATGAGAGGGTGGATTTCCAATGATCAGACAGCATTAAGCCGCATACCCAAAGAATTACGAGCTGTACAACCATCGGAAATTGACCTCATCTCAGATGTTAATATTATTCGGGCTTTAGGCATAGCCTGGCAACCTCTTGCTGACACATTAGGTTTCAGAACAGGTATAGAACAATTCGTACCTACTTCACTTACAAAGCGGAAGGTTTTGTCTCACCTAATGCGTGTGTACGACCCGTTAGGTCTTCTCGGTCCTGTCATTATCAAAGGCCGAATACTATTTCAAAATTTATGGAGATCCAATATCAGCTGGGATACCGAATTACCACCATCTGAAATTGCGAAATGGACAGACTGGTTCCACGCGGTGTCAAATGTAGCACCAATTAGAGTCCCGCGTTGGTATGCATCCTCGAGGAACTCTGAGCCATCATACCGGGAGCTCCATATCTTTGCCGATGCTAGTGAGTACGCGTACGCCTGTGTTGCCTACTGGAGGCTCGTATACTCGGATGGTGCAATACGTCTTGCACTAATATCGAGCAAAGCAAGAGTATCACCACTAAAACCAGTTTCCATCCCGCGCTCGGAACTTCAGGCAGCCTTAATAGCCTCTCGTCTTGCTATTACAATCAAGGACAGCCACAAGAAGCAACCATCAGGCACTTTCTTCTGGACTGATTCTATGAATGTGCGTGTGGTGTGAGAGCTCTTTTTTTTAAAGTTATAATATTTTTACGAAATCAAGGAAGAATTTAGGAAATAATTGTGAAAACAACATGGTGAAGATAAAAAAATTGTGAAATCAATAGGGAAAAAGTTCTGGTCGATTAACTGGAACACTCACTCTGCCAACCAGAAAAAATACGTAACTCCGGTCTCAAAATATATTAGATATAAATGTTCAACATTTTTATGTGGAATAATTGTGTTGAATTTGTGAAACCTATTCACAAATATTCGAAAGATTTTAACGGTTTATAAGGATTTCGCAAAGGTTTATTTGGAACACTCAGTTCTCTTATGGTGCAGACGGAGTGTTCCTAAACTTATCAACTTTGGCTAAATAAATCGTTAATATTCTTACTCTGTTTTACGAGTATAACGCAGAGTCAATTTGTGAAACAAAAACCTTAACGTAAAACATAATAGTTAGAGAATAAATGAAAAAAAACTTTCTTTTCAACATCCCGTGCGAGAGCTCCGTATTTTAGATTTTATTTACATAACCTGAACTTAAATACAAACGGAGGCCACATCAGAAATTGTGAAAATGTTGTCACTAAAGTTTTGATACGTTTTTTTTTCTGAGATTGTTTAATTTAAACAATAATCAACATTATTACATTTCTATGTATGAAATTTGTTTAGGGTGACCATGCATACATCAAATAAAATATTGTTGTTTGTACTTTTTAATTTTTTTATATTATTTATGCCTAAGGTGGTACATGCTCGCCTAAAAGATGCTTTTTTATTTACATATGTTCAGATTATACTGATCCGGGAAAACAGATTCAAATTCAATATTCTTTATTCAATTGGGATTTTACAATCACTTTTGAACGTCAAAGAAGCTACGCCATTGGTACACAAGTCTACGGCGGGAGACATTGTACTAGAAAGAACCAGCAACCGCTTTTTTTTCTCCCTGTATTGTTACATAGTCGTCAATTGGAAGCTGAATTCAAAGTAAAAGATTGAGTTCAACTTCCATTACAAGATTAGATGTGTCAGTGTACATTATACATTTAAATATCTATAAATTAAGTCTACAATTAAGACCAAGCATTGACATCATTCAGATAATCATTGACTTTATAATATCCTTTACTCATTAGTATTTTTTACATGCGCTTTAAGCTTATGAAAAGGTAAATTAGTAACACTATCTGTGGAACTTTGTTGTAAAAAAATATACATTTCCCCATAAATGAGCCTCTAGTTTTTTTTGAGCTTGTACGTTGAAACGGCAAGTTTATTTTTATTTCTTGTATTTACGTTATGAAACTTAAAATTGGTATCAAATGTGTTATAATTTTTACAAACATAAATCAAATTTTCATAAATATACTGTCCTGCTAAAGTCAATACATTAATTTCTTTAAATAAATCACGTAGAGAATCCCTTGTTCGTAAATTATAAATAGTCCGCACGGCTCTTTTTTGAAGTAAAAAAATACTTTCTATACGAGCGGCTGATCCCCACAGTAGTAGCCCATATGACATGACACTGTGAAAATAACTAAAGTAAATCAGTCTTGCCGTTTCAACATCAGTAATTTGTCTCATTTTTTTTACAGCATATGCCGCAGAACTGAGTCTGTTTGCCAAGGATGCAATATGTGGATCCTGCAAATTTGAATCTAGTGTTATACCCAAAAATTTTGTAAAATAGACGAATTCAACAGTACTATGATTATTCGTTTCCACAATATTATCCACTTTCCTAACATTTGGCAATGAAAACTTAATACATTTAGTTTTACTCGAGTTTAATGATAAATTATTCACAGTGAACCAATGCAATACTTTAGAAAGAGTACTATTTACAACGTCTGTATTTCCGTTTCCTCTGTCAACCTTAAATATTAAAGAAGTGTCATCTGCAAATATTACTGTATCGCACAGATTATTGGTGAAGTGTGGGAGGTCATTAATATAAATTAAGAAGAGCAGAGGTCCCAGTATTGATCCTTGAGGCACGCCCATAATAATAGGTGCACCAGAAGACTCACTTCTATTAATTACAACTTTTTAGACCCTATTGGACAAATAGGTACAAATAGGACAAATAGTAACAAAATTAAAAAAGTCTTCCTCATCATTGTCATTGTTTCTCATTGCTGCCTCCGTCACTGAAACTGTCCCTGTCCTTTGAACTTTCTGAAGCTTCTTGGCGTAACGCCTCCTCTACCTTTTTTTCCAAGCATTTAAAAAAATGTGTCCGACAAAAAAATGGTCACCCTATGCATTTCTCGCTTAGAAATGTAATAAAGTTGATTATTGTTAAAATTAAACAAGCTCTGAAATAAAAAATGAGTCAAAATTTTAGTGACAACATTTTCACAATTTCTGATGTGGCCTCCGTTTGTATTTAAGTTCGGGTTATGTAAATAATATCTAAAATACGGAGCTCTCGCACGGGATGTTGTAAAGAAAGTATATTTTTAATTTTATCTCTAACTATTATGTTTTACGTCAAGGTTTTTGTTTCACAAATTGACTCTGCGTTATACTCGTAAAACAGAGTAAGAATATTAACGATTTATTTAGCCAAAGGTAGTAAGTTTTGGAACACTCCGTCTGCACCATAAGAGAATTGAGTGTTCCAAATAAACCTTTGCCAAATCCTAATAAACCGTTAAAATCTTTTGAATATTTGTGAATAGGTTTCACAAATTCAACACAATTATTCCACATAAAAATGTTGAACATTTATATCTAATATATTTTGAGACCGGAGTTACGTATTTTCTCTGGTTGGCAGAGTGAGTGTTCCAGTTAATCGACCAGAACTTTCTCCCTATTGATTTCACAATTTTTTTATCTTCACCATGTTGTTTTCACAATTATTTCCTAAATTCTTCCTTGATTTCGTAAAAATATTATAACTTTTAAAAAAAGAGCTCTCACACCACACGCACATATTCTATGACTGTCCTTGGTTGGTTACGTAGCAACGCAAGGACGTTTAAACCGTTTGTTGCCCACAGAATTGGTGAAATTATAGAAAATTCTAACGTCTCAGATTGGAGGTGGGTACCAACCGATTTAAATGTCGCAGACGACGCGACACGCGCGCGCGATTTCACGTTTACGACACAGTCTCGTTGGTTTGGTGGTCCGTCATTTCTTTTGAAACCTTTAAGTGACTGGCCCGTAGAACCAGTTGGAATCACACCAGTTCGAGAGGAACTAAAGCCGAATGAATTGGTGGGACTCCTGAGAGTAGATTCCGTTGATTTGCCATCCCCCGTGACCGCAAATTTGAATCGCTTTAGCGATTGGCTTCGGCTTATTCGTGCTACTGCCAGAGTCATTCAGGCAGCTTACCTATTTAAAAACCTTTCTGGTAATTACTCGCGTCAACTTAATGCAACGTCCACCACCCTAATCCCTCTCAACTCGGATCAGATAAACGCCGCAGAAAGGCACATTTTATTGAGAACACAACTAGAAAGCTTTTGTGAAGAGTTCCAGTGCTTGCTACAGTCGCAACCGATCCCAAAGAAGAGCCGACTTACTAAATTATCACCAACACTAGGAGATGATAACCTAATCAGACTGGTTGGTAGAATACGCACTGCCAGTGATATTCCTAGAAATATTCTTCAGCCTATCATATTAGATGGAAAACACCCTATTGTGAGGCTGCTCATACAACAGCATCATAGAGCTGCAGGCCATGGAAACAATGAGTTGGTTATTAATGAACTACGACAACGTTTTTGGATAGTACATTTTAGGCCTGCTGTAAGGAGCGTTGCCAGCCAATGTTTATTCTGTCGCATCAGAAAGAGTCAACCAGAAGTTCCTATTACTGGAGATTTACCATCCGAACGCATGGCACACCATCAGCGTCCATTCACGTTTACTGTCGTCGACTACTTTGGACCTCTACACGTTGCAATAGGAAGAAGACGTGAGAAGTGTTATGTGGCCTTATACACGTGCTTAACCACTAGAGCTGTTCACTTGGAACTTGTGCACAACCTGTCCGCCGACTCGGCAATCATGAGTTTGCGTCGATTTATTGCCAGGAAGGGCACTCCAAACAGCGTCTTTTCCGACAACGGCACCGCTTTTGTAGGCGCAGACCGATTACTAAAAGAATTTTATTCCGGTGATGTTGAGAATTTTGTAGCCAATAGAGGTATCACGTGGAGATTCATACCCCCAGCTGCACCTACTTTTGGCGGATGTTGGGAGCGAATGGTTCGCTGCGTCAAAGTCGCTTTATATGCCACATTACATGAACGAGCTCCCAGGGAGGAAGTACTATTAACCCTCTTGTATGAAGCCGAAGCAATAGTTAACGCTCGACCATTAACGCACGTATCTGTGGAACCGGACGATCAATCTACTCTGACTCCTTTCCATTTTTTGATTGGGACGTCGTCTTCACAGACTGTGCCATCTGGCCTCACAGATAGAGACTTATGCAGCCGGCTAGACTATCGGAAGGCATTACGGTTAGCAGACCATTTTTGGAACCGATGGGTCCGCGAAATTCTACCAACCTTACAACCCAGGCAACCAGGGTGCCAGTCGAGAGATTTGAAGGTGGATGACCCCGTGCTCATCGTCGATGAGAGTTTGCCTCGAGGTGTTTGGCCACGTGGACGAATAGCTGCTCTCCGCCCCGGCAAAGACGGAGTGGTTAGAGTGGTAGACGTTGCGACGGCCGGTGGCATATTGCGGCGCCCCCGGCGGAAAGTGATTAGTCTCCCTAAATAAATTTGTGCATTTCTGCACAAGGGGCCGGAATGTTACCGAGCCGTTATAACTCTTTTATAAATAATTATTGTTTTTATACTTTTTGTCATATTCAAATTTATCTGTCAGTGTCTTTGCTATTTTTGTCTTGTCATTCTGTTTTGCTATCGTTCTTGTCAATACGTATTATTGTTATAATAAATTATCTACTATCCATTAGTCCGCTTATTCATTTAAAACATTAGGAAACAGTCATATTCCATTGCTCTTCACTACTCCGCTACAAAGCTCACGTTTCTACAAAAAGAAGTGAAATCCCACCAAAAACATTCTGTAAAAAACTAGCCAAGTCTCGATGGAGCTGCTTGTTTATCTCTAAAAAGTAATGAAATCTAGACAAAGTCGTGCCAAGTCTAAGGTTCCTTACTGCGACAAGTCAACGGCCAAGTCACACAACATTTCTATAATAATAAAGAAATCGCAGTAAGGAACCTTAGACTTGGCACTACTTTGTCTAGATTTCATTACTTTTTAGAGATAAACAAGCAGCTCCAACGAGACTTGGATAGTTTTTTACAGAATGTTTTTGGTGGGATTATTACTTACCCCTTAAAGGCTTTGTGAAAAGAATTTTATTACTTTTCAATATTTTCTTCTATTTTTAGTGATATCATTGATATCATAGTGTGTCAAATATTTATATTGTGATATATCTGCCGAGTTTCTTGCCTACCAAACCAATATCCTAAGAGACGGTAAAGTAAACTTTTTTACTTTTATATCTGACGTCATGAGTAAAGAGTCTAGGTTGATAAAAGATTTTAGAAAAATATTCCTCTCTTTTAAATATTTTGAAAAGCTTTGCTGATAATAATACTTTTTTTTCTATTCTTAATTAAATTCACCACTCGTTCCGTGTGTCAGGAGCACTAATAATTTTTAAGACATCCTTAAAATGAACAGTGTTGTAACATATTCTAAGTTCGTAACCACAGGAACTGCATTATTCTTGCACCATTACAATGTCTAACTTTACAATGTTGTGGATTTGGTTACACAAGTAAGATAAAACTTAAAGGGCTTACGAACTTTACGATGATCATGAAATGATAATGTCAGGCTTATGGCTACGTTAATGTCATCGTTAAAACAACAGTAAAAGTCTCAAAGCAAATTGATGGGATATTTTATTAAGCCATAGTTTTAATAATGATGAGATCTGGTAAAGTAAAACTACATAAATTTAATAAAGAATAGTAAAGTGGTAAAGCATATTTATGGGATATTTAATAGGTCACAGTTTTGATAATGATGAGATCGGGTACTACTACATAACATTATAAAAGTAAAATAAAATCGTATATCTAACTAGCAGCCCGTTCCGACTTCGCACAGGAAAACATTTATTTATATAAAACAAACAATAAACTCGGTTATGTACACATAAACTAACATACACATAAAGATATTGAAACATATCTCCATCTATTAAATGGTTACTTAAGTTAAAATAAACAATAAACTTTGGTGTAAGTATATAAAAATACACTTAAAAGTATGATTTTTCCACAGCTATTAGACTGTAGACTTGAGTATTTGATATAAATTTCAATTTGATATCTCGCGCGTTCCCGAGAAAAGGGTCTTCACAGAAAGACAGACAACGTATTGGTAATATAAGGGTACTTTTTCCTTTTGAGGAATGGCCCCTTAAAAGGAAAATATACGCGTTGCAATTGTGCAATATTCTTAGAAGTCTATCAGGCGGACGTTTTAAGAAAATTGCCTTCTTCGCTATTTTATAATCGGAGGGTTGTTGCGGTGTTTTTACATATAATTGAAGTTAAGGCCCTTAAAAGGTGAAAGGAAATTATCTTAAAAATTTACGAAAAGTCGCACAATTCACAATCGGGCCCACGGTTCGTGATATTCGTGATTAAACGAATTTCCAGGAGCACGAAGGCTCGTTTCAGCCCTCAGTTATGGCATCTCAGTAAAATAATGCTTGTTTTTATGATATCCACCCAACTAATTGGTTGTAAGCTTATTATTTTGGATTAAGGGTAACAGTTTATAAATTAGCATGATTTAATATTATGATCTTGAATTTGAAGTAGTTTCAAAATTATAACTAATGCATAGGTTCCTGAAAACTCTGATAATTAATTGTAGTATACAATGTAGTATGCATACAATGTTATTGTATTGGTACTGATTTAAAATTAGTATTCATATAGTAGTCTACATTAAATATATAAAATGATACAAAATTCGTTGAAATATGAAAATTAAGTTAACGCAAATATAAGGCGCGTGTTCTAGAATAAGAAAAAATAGATTTAAGCGCGTAAATTAATCTTACACTCAGAGTTGAATAAAGATTTTAGGCTTGGACATTTTTTTCTTTTGCAAGAGGTATAAATTAGGTTTATTTTTTATTTTTAGAATAAATTAGGCAGGGAGTGTCGGTGGCGCTGTGGCCTCGGCACTGGACTGTGCTCCGAGTAGAATCGGGAGGCCCGCGATCGATCCTGCCATGTACCAATGTGTTTTTCGTTTCACGAATTTCATATGTACATTTATCTGACGCTCCTACGGTGAAGAAAAACATCGCGTGGAAACCTGCATACACCTGCGAAGTAATTCAAAGGTGTATGTGAAGTCAACCAATCCGCACTGGGCCAGCGTGGTTTGACTAATCGCCCTAACATAACAGTTAGGGTAGGTTCGTGCCCCTCGGTGGGGACGTATATGAGCTGTGATGATAATTTTTATTTATTTAATATTATTAACACCGATGATAATAAATTAGGTCAAATACTTTTTACTCGGATATCAGTGGTTAATCAAACAACAATATTTGTGTAATGGGGCCAGTTTGTGTCGAACGAGCAAGCCAATAACGAATTCGAGACACGATTCAGCGCGGCGAATGGCGATCTTTCAATTTCGCCGATCTAAAACACCGTAGGCCCCATTGCCGGAAGTGGAGCGGGAATTGGATCGTATCTGATAAAATTTATTCAAAGAAGCACCCTTTTTAATAAAATTTCGCTGGAAACATACACCCGGAGAAATGGAAATTGTACGGGGGCTGCGGTGTGTAACGTGAAAAAGGGTTTTTGTTGCGCAGTGAAATGTTTTGTGACAATTTTAGGCAGAAGCCTTGCCAGAAGCCAGGCTCTAGTTTATTACATGAAAAGTTGTTGTGATATCGACTTACGAAACCATAGGTATAGGTCTTCCAGAGGGAGGATACATTTTGGAGAGTGCGCTCAAGAGCTACAAAGTCTTATACCTCCTGCTCCATTCCTTTTTAGAGCTTACCTTATCTATTTCTACCGTCAAGCTGTGCTTACATTTTTGTGTTCCGGCACAGAATAGATACTAATAGTACAAGGCGGCCCAAATTAACATTTACAAGTGATTTTTCAATAATTTTATTAATTTTAAACTTAAGTTAAATTAAATAATATATTTTAAAAATACAGGTTATTACTTATAATCTTCAATATAAGCTCAAGCAGGTAAGGCAGGCAGTAAAATTACTGGGTACTGTGACTTGACATCTTATGGCACAAACTGCAATGTACTATCGGCGTCTCTTGTGCCTTACCACTTTGTAGAAATATTCGTTTGAAAGCGGATCGCATCGGACGCGCCCATACCTGTCCCTGATTGGCTACTTGTTTTTACTACGATTTTACTACGGCCCATCATAGACAGACATCTGGTTTTCATTGAAATCGCTCTTCGTGTCAGTTTGCTTTACGCGTTCGCGAATTGTTGACATCTCTGTTGTTTCTTTGTGCTCCCTAAACGGTTTTGTTTTGTGTTGGCTCTTGCTAGAAATTGGACTGTTTGATTGCCTTTTTACTGATTTGTGTGCGATTAAGGACCTCACGAAAACTTTCTGTTGAAGAAAGTTGCACTTCATGAACTCGCCAGGAATATTACGAAAATTTTGCAAGAACTTGATTTCTCGGTAGGTTTTATATAATTACAATAACATTTTAAATAATGTTAAACAATACAATTAAAATCTCATAAAAATTTCGTTTTTTTAAGTGAAACTTTTTTTACATCACCGCAAATTTTTTCATTCATCTATCGCACAGAAACAATGAGATCTTTAATTTCACCACTTCATATAGGTCGGAATTGGTTTATGCGTAAGATCATAGACCTTAAACCTGTGTGGTCGCGGGATTTTTAAACACATATATTTTACATTAGTGTTTAGCTGTATTTTCTTACAGTAATGTAAGCAATAAAGAATATTTGCAAAGTCAAAAAAAAAATTGTCAGAAATGTTTGTAAGAAAAAGGTGACCAGTGTACAACTCAAAATGTTACCAAATAGATAAACTTCTTCATTTTGAGTTCAGAACACTGCGATGTGATCCAATAAATGTCTGGGCATTAAGAGACCTAGTCATTTAGCGATATAGTTTTTAGGGAAACTAGTCAGTCATAATGCTATCCAGATAACCTGACACCAAACTCTAAACTCCCCCTTTTTATTTTGTTTGTTTTTTTAATTTTCTAGAATGCTAATGTTCAATTTTTCTTTGTTTGATAATTTAAATTACTTTGATTGATTTGATAATATTGATGGCATTGCACTACTGCTATACTGTTGGTTAATATTCCTGAACAATGTATCTTTAGTTTAAGAATATAACGTTTTAACTTATAACAATGACGTAAATATTTGAAGAATTATTAATATATATTTTAAAATACACTTTGTTTTATTTTACATCATTTCCCTTATACCAAATTTCACTTATCTTGCAAGTCATTAGCAGTAAAAATAAGTAAATGTAGACAACCCACATACATGTTTATAAATTACTCTAGCTATGCTCGCGAACTAAGTTTCGCCATATATTTTTTCCCGTTTTTCCAATATTTTTCATTGATGCTCAGCTCCTATTAGTCGTAGCGTGATGTCATATAGCCTAAAGCCTTCTTCGATAAATGGATTATCCAACACAAAAAGAATTTTTCAATTTGAATCAGTAGTTCCTGAGATTAGCGCGTTCAATCAAACAAATAAACAAATTCAAGTAAGTATAGATTAAAAAAGCAAAGTTCTCCTGTTTACTCAACTTTTTAATTATATTTCATCATCTAAGAACTATTTGTGAAAATTCGTTTGATAAATGCAAAGTTTTATTGTTTTATGTTAAGTGTTGTAAACTGCTAAAGTCGTAATAAATAAAATAAATACGTGCATCAATAAACTAATATTTACAGTAGGTACTGAACATGTTATGTTATATTTTAACACCTGTAACTCTCAATACCGACAAACAAGATGATTACTTACCTACATTATATCTACACTATTTTCATTTATTGTGTTGCGTTGCTGTGCTACGGCTAAATAATTGCGATGTTGCCAAACCGTATACCTTGGAGTTAAATAGTAAGCAAAACTCAACCAAATGTGCTTTCCATAGAGCTTCAACTTTTGAATGCTCTCGCTTGCTTGTTTGCGCCCACGCACTATTGTTGAATGAATGGAGCGGTCCGTGGCCTAACGCGATTGTCATCGTGCAATGTGCAAGCGACTTTTGACGTAGGATTGGTAAGGCGCCAGTGTCCTCGATAGTACATTGGGGGTCTTGTGGGGATTGTATATATTTTGTTAATCTTATAAGAACTACAATATGTACTATACCACTATTGCCACTGTAGCCACTATTATGATTAGATGGATAACCCGCTTGTTTGCCAACCTTGTTGTATTATAATGATACAAGAGGTTATTGCAAACGAGCATTATTCATCAACGGTCATTAAAAAGCCCGAGCCGAAAGTGAGGGTTTTTAATGTCAAGAGTTTGCAAAAAATATACAGAAAACAGTATAAAACAAAACAAAAATGTAAAAAACAAATATGTTCAGATGCAAAAACGCGACATTTTCTAAAAAAATAATTTCTTGTGTGATAAATTAAATTTTTTTAAAAGAATACAATGTGTGCAAGAAATCCAGTCGATTTAATTTCATGTATGAAAAACTCTTTGCTACTAAACTTTTTATACTGTCATATAGACACACCCCGGACACTCCATACCTCAGTGATTGTTCTGAGCTCCATACAACGTTCGCAAATCAATTACCTATTACATAAACAAATGACGTTCGTACACGCGCAAATGTGTGCGTGGAATCTAGTAAGGCTGAATGCGCGGTTATCAATCGAAATGACGCGGGAAGTGCAGCGACTGCCTTCTCTTTCACCCGCATAGCGCTGTCTCTATTTTCGCCCGGCGCTCGCGTCTACTCGCCCGAGCGATCTAGCGTGCCCTTGTTTATGTGTCAGTGATGTCTACAACGAAGTGCCGGATAGGACGAGGTATTTGAAATGAGTGCGGGAAGGTGAGTGGCCGTTCTGTACGTAGTACTATTATCTATTCTGTGATATAGATTTAAAACTCAACTGCAAAAGTAATGATCGAACTCGTACAAGTAAGTCAGGACAGCGTAAAAGAAAGATGCCTGTTCGAAATATTTAATTTTCGTCTCATAACTATAGCCTCTGAAAGTGTATTAAAAATATTTGGAAGGAGTGTCCGACGTTTAACTCCGTCTGAATAGAGTGCTTTTTGTGAAAGCCTTTATGATTGACTAGATAATAGGAAGGTCCGAACTTATGTAACTACCTACTAACTAGCCAATAGTTTGATTTAATTAAGCGGGTGTCGCGTCATTTTGTCAACAGGCGTCTGTTTGAAATAGAGCAATAAGGTCACGAGGTCGAATGGGTGGGTTATTACCGATTGATTTTGGTATGATAATACATTCAAGGCTGTTTCTCCAAAACAAACTTTTATACTCCATGCTTTCGGTATAGTTACACAGAATGAACAAGTTACTTCCGGCAGTAAATTATCTTTTTTAAGAATTGAGTTACCTATCAAATGTTATCTCAAGGAAACTTGTCATTTGAGGATTATTTAATGTTACTCAGCAGATTATCGAATCAAAATGTGGAAAGATTCACTTCAGTATCTTATTCGAATTCTTATATACACAGAAAAGGTTCGCAAATTGGGGAAAACTGTGCACTCTATCAAACTTCTTTTGCATGGCGATATCGTAAAACTTTATATGTATAGCGCCTTCGGATTATCTTTGATTTTGTTTACTCAATTATCACCCTTGTATCTCAGAATATAAAGGTCAAATACAAAAAGCTTGACCCCAGTGGTAATGCAGCGTTATTTAGCCTCCGGGCATCGCGTTTACATTACTACTTTGTTTGATCCGGGACAATCATGTTTGATTTCGACAAAAAATGTTTGAACACCAAACATACTCGTAAATGCCATAAGTGAAGCGAGGGTAAGATCAATATTTTCTCATTTATTATTTGTGCACGCCTGTCGAAGCTGTGTTTTAATGTAATTAAAAATTGACTTGAGATACATTACCTCTTTTTTTTCACTTAAAATAATTTACTTGAAAAATAGCATAGCTTTTGGGAATTTGACATGATCTAGTTGATCATCATGGCTAATCGGTTGCGACATAATATTAATTTAAAACTATTTAAACTTACTCCAAACTATACTATATTCGTACAAACAAAAGTAATGTAAACTAATATAAATAAAAACTAACTAAACTACATCAATTAATCCATATAATAAAGTTGGCTAACAGGCAAACTGCTCACTTGATGGTCAGTAGCTGGTCTGGTATAGTCGCCTAAAATACATGTAGTTTCTATAATAGTGAGATTTGCAAATAAAACAACCCTCAACAAGGAGCCAATGTACTGCCAACTGTAACAAGTTAGAGAAAGACAGGCATTGACATTATACTGGGTATAATGTCAATGCCTGTCTTACCCCGTAAACCTAAGTGAAATTGGAAGACAGCAATGCCAGCATAGCTGCTAAGTTGCAGAAATAGGTAACATAATAAAAGTCTTTCTTTTTTGAACAACAAGTGTTCACAGAACAGTCTTTACAGCGTCCTCGGCATTTTATAGTAGGCAGACATATGTTAGTGATCTGGTCTCGATTTGGGTGGTATTCGTGTTGGCGTCAATTAGGAATTGAGTATTGTAAAAGTTGCCTTACAATTATCTTTTAATCATAGGCGAATCTAAAATTCAATACTTTGAAAAATCTAACACTGACATGCGAAATAATTATCCCAAACTAAAGTTTCATTAACAATTTTTGTTATAGATGCTAGAAAATAGATAAACATAACCAATCAATACATATAGTATAAAACAAAGAACTGAGTACATTACTAAAAATATTTGCAGTGAAAAAGTATTTTGTGGATTTACAATTAATATGTAGTTTGTAAGGGCTTCGTAAACGTAAATTATTGTTTAGAAGCCTCCTAATTAAACTTAGACGTTAAACCACATTAACGTGCTGTCTTAGCAACCGGATAAATTGTTACCATCATAACAGTCGTAAATACCAATAGAACAAACAACATTAGTTAGCGGATTGCTAGACTAACGAGGCTGTTTTGCTTTGTTTATTGCCCTAATTTCCCTATTAATTACAGAAGGGCTCCGCTAACAACAGTTTCCATTATAAAAACGAAGTACATTTTAATGTAATAAGCGAGTTGCTACTTTAGTAACCTAGCTTCACGCTCTGGAAGTTTTTAGATGTTCATTGGTGAAATTGAAATGAAGCTTGTATCTATATTATATTATTAAAATGAGTAGCTAAGTGTGTTGTTAAGCGAAAAGACTGGAAAACAGATTATTTCTTTAATATTTGAAGGCCGAGGAAGATTCCCAAGATGAGAAAGAAATTGATAAACCACATGAAGTGTAAGAATCCCGTTTTTCATTGTTCCGCCAAAACTCTTAGCTTCCAAAACAACATTTTCGATTGCCCGCGTCTATCACTTGAATGAATAACAAAAGCGTTTGGTTTGGCACAAGGACAAAACTATCGTATCAGCTAGTTATGAACGAGTATTAGAATCTCGGGTGTTTTGTTGTCAAGTCTCTTTTTGTTAGATAGTGTGGGATAGAGTTGAAATGAAAATCATTTTATTTTTGTTTTTTTCTTGTGACTTCCCATTTTCTTAAAAAATGCTCAATAAATTTCAAGCAACATTAGAGTAAATACGTCAACTTCAACATACAGTAATATCACAGATTAGATTAGATAATAGTTGACACCATGACCATTAGGGCACCCAGGACTATTCAACTCGAAAAAAAGTGATTTTATCTGTTTTTTAAAACGACACGCAAAAATATTGTTATCGAATTTGCCTATAGAACAGGACGGAGTGAATTAAATTTCCGACAGTTCAAGTATGGCTTGTGCAAAGAAAAAGAAAACTGGAAAAGTTGTCCGAATAACTGGTAATTCAAGGCAGCTTCACCCTTTTAGGACTGTTTTTATGAATATAACTGCACTATATTCTATGCGAATACTTTTGTAGGCACTGTTTTATATTTATATGATTGTTTAAAATATAGATTCATTATGTATTCAAAAAACAATAATAAATAAATAGTTGAAGTTGGATTTCTAAAAACATTCTTAATCTAAACTTGAGGCAAAGAGATGATGATGAAACGATGATCTCCTAGAAAGTGTTAAAATTTGTCACCGACTTCAATATAGAAGTGTGATGTTGTCTGTACCTATTCTTATATTATTTTTAAGTTTTTAGTGTTTTTAAAGTCGGTTTTATTTTTGTAAAAAATTTTTTTTTTTACTTTTTAGTGTGAATGGAATCTTTTAAGGTAAAGAACCCCTAATTTAATACCAGCTTCGGTGAGCTGGTATTAAATTAGTGTTTTCCTCTATTTTCTATCCCATTATTAGATCCTGACTTTGGTGACCATGGGACCACCCTTGCATGACGGAGTAATGAGGTAACAAACATAAAAAAAATACCACCGAATTGATAACCTCCTCCTTTTTTGAAATCGGTTAAAATTCTAAGCAATATCATTCGTGAATTGCATAAATCTCTTTGGTGTGAAAACATAAGTTTTTGCCGTGAAAATTAATTCTCTTTCGCGCTCGTAAAGCGGACAGAAATTAAAAACGCAATAAAAAGTTGAATAGAAGCAAAACGCGCAGGAACTCAGCGAACGGTAATTATTCCGCAAATGCCACTGCAAGTATACTTCACGGACATCCGTGACACTAATAAAGGAAGTTAGGAGAGTCAGACGTAAAATAGAATGAAATTTACTTAACGTCACTACATCACTGTCAAGATGTAACCGTTTGTAGCGCAAATGTTGGCGTAGCAAATTGTGTGCGTGAATTCAATTTTGTGCGGTCGTTCAGCTATTTAAATTTTTCATTAAATAGTCGAAATTTTTGTGAAAACACAAGTTTTTGCCACTAGAGATTTTTCTCTTAGGCGCTCGCAAAGCTGGCAGTAAATTAAAAGCAAAAAGAGCAGTAAATGAGGGATGATAATTATTCAGCAAGCAATATTGCAAGTATACACTTCAAGTACGTCTGTAACACTGTAACGAAATTAAACTTAGCTCTATGGACGAAAATTATTTTATCTCCATGGTTTCGTTTGGTCAATTTTTAATTTAAAAAAGTATTGTTAATACAAAGTTGTTGATGTAAAAAATATTATTTTGAAGCAATTCTGTGTTTTTTTACATACGAAAGGAAAACTCTTGGCCTTCATCTTAGCTGATGATGACGATAAGGCCGAAGGTGCAAGTGAGCTTCACCTGGACTCCTTAACAACTGAGGAATTGACTATCTTACCTCGAATTGTCAGAACATAACAATGCTATAAACATTGTTATTATGGCGACGAACTTAGGTAAAACGATGGTCGCTAGCCAGGAACGCTCAAAAGGCCTACCACCAACCAAACCGAGCAGAAAATTTTCTGCCTCCATAGGGAACAACACCCGGTGGTCTCAACCACTCGACCACGGAGGCGGTCGTAAATTCGGAAATTCGAAGTCATAAATTGTGAGTAAAACTAGAGTTTTCGGTCTGAGGTTCCATTTGACGTTAGGGAGGGACGTTACGACACCAACAAAAGAAGTCTGGAGAGTTACACGTTAAAATTTTATCAACAATTTTTATTCAGATTAAAAGTTACATAAAATAACAAATCAGATACAACATGAATATAAAGGCGAGCTTAAAAATTTCATGTGGTGGAATTATTCAAAGACCTGTGGGTGGGGCGGCTATGTCATCAAAGGAAAGTAAGCGCTGCCACTTGTGGCGGGTGCCTCGGATGCACATACTGGTGGCTCTTATTGTGGAAACTGCTATGCGCGCTCGAAGCCAGCCCAACACGATGGAAAGCGGTCGGTCTGCAAGTGTTTCAGCCAGGTGTTTCACAAATGAAGCAAGCTGCGGGGCAAAAACACCGTGGACAGAAGTTACTAGTGGGGTGAATGTGGCATGACGATGGTTTCACATGGGACACAGTATTTTCTTTTCTTTTCTTCTTCTACTGAGCGTAAGACTGCGGCTACGGAGCGTGGTGCATAAGAGAGAAAGTCAGTGTCTACGACAACTCACTAACGCCTCCCTTTATGCAATCCAAACTCCACGACATGCAAGGTCCCCACGTAATCCTGGATCGCCCTCGGAGATTACTGGTTCCTTTGTGACGTTTCCCCAAGCTTGCTGATAGAGTTCTCCAAAAAGGTCTCGTATTTCGTTGTGTCTACGTGTAATGAGGCCGCCGGTTTTGCAGCTTAGGGCATGATCTATGTTGAAATCATCGCCGCCACAGCCATCACAGGCCGTGGGCATATGGATTGGTGTTCGATGGTATCTGATAGCGAGGGCATCGCTGAATTCGTGGGGTAAAAGATCAAAGTTATCTTTTTTCGTTGGTATTAAAGAAAGCCAGGTGGAGGTTTTAACTTGAGTTTTATCTGCTTTTGATCTTTCTATTGCTCTTTTTTCGCTTGGGTGGGATTTTTGTTAAAATTGACTCGAGGGATTCGTTATCAAATCTTTCTTTTTCTTTTTTGCCGTCACGTTTTGCTTTTTGTAGGGATTGGTTGTGTTCTCCCAGATTAAAGTCGTGAGAATTGATTAAAGATGTTGATAGTAATATTGAGCCTTGTCTTGAAGTTTCGTATGAACAGTTTGATGTATTGAAGGGGTCAGATATGGCGAGACCTCCTTTATGAACAGGAAGTGAGAATAGTTGTGCTTCAAGTTTTGTAGTTTCACCGCCAAATAACGTTGGTAAGAAATTATTATGTAGTATGTTGGTTATAGGTTCAAAAAATTCTTCTGAGTTATTTATAACACGAAGTAGGAAAGACCATTTAAATTGGGCTGCTTTGGTTAGGGCAGTGTAGGCGGCTTGAGGCGAATCTTTGCAGATTGTCGTTAACTTTTCTATAATTGCCGTCCATTTTGTGACTTTGGCTTTTATGAAATCTTCTGTTCCTATGTAGCTTCCTAGAAAGCGGGAACCGGTTACAATGGACACATTAGTACTGGAAAATATTTTTTCAGCGTCGGGTTTGTCTGCCTCTGACACTATTAGAAATGATTTTTTTGCCTTGTGGAAAGTAACCGAATGATGGTCCTGTTTTGTTGATATTATTCCACCAGTGACGTAAATCATGAAAGTTTTCCTGTGCGGAAGTGTCATCAGCATACCAAAATTGCATTACATTGTTTTCTGTTTTGAGTTTATTTATTATTGGAAGAGTTGCGAGTGCATAGAGTGGCATGACCAGAGGATCTCCTTGGGTTACTTCTTCTCTACTGTATAGTCTAACGTTGGATTAGCGAAATACAAGTTCGGCGTGGCCATTATAGGTATTGTAGAGAAAACGGGCGCAGTGAGGCCAGTATATTCTTGCTTGCCACAGGGCAAGTTGTCTATTCACGGCGTTGAATGCATTATTCGCGTCGACAAGTAGAATTCCCCAATTTGAGCCAGGCATGCATTCATTTTGAAAAACGTTGTTAATGGCGTGAATGCCGCAGCTTAGTCCACTGTAAAGCGGTGACTGGCAACATGCTTCGGTGACTTTAGAACCAGTTACTTCGATCATGCATTTTGAGAGTATTCTACGTAGACATTCGCCGATGCCAATTGGTCTTACGCCAGGGCATTTGTCTAGTGCTACGAGGCGGCTAGACATTAGTGCTTGTATTTGAGTCAAAGGTATGGTTTCGTTACTTAATTTCTTTGTAAGCTGCGCAACAGCTTCTCTCAGATGTGCACTTGCCTGACCAAAGCGAAGAAGGAAATCGCACCAATTGTCTGACTTGGAACCAGTCGGACCACCTCCACCATGTAGTTTCCTTGCTATTTTTTCAACATGCTCGCTAGTGACATCTACTTCTAGGAGAGGTGGTAGTTCTGTGATATTCGTGGGGAGGAAGAATAAGCTGGGGTCTGGGGTTGTTGGCGGAGGGTGTTTTTCTGTCAGCACGTCGCTTACAGTTTTTCCGGAAGAGTCAATTTCGTTGTGTGGGTTCAAGACTGCTCGTGTTTTTGGTGAGAAGCCAATTGAGTGCTTCCTTTATTTTTCCTCGTAATATTAGGCGTGTGAACGTTTTTGTTTCACATTCATCTGTGTATTTCTTGTTACTTTTGTTTGATAGGGTTTTGTCAGTTTTGATGCATTCTGTTATTAGTATATCAAATTGTTCATTAGTCCAGACTTTCAGGCGTCTATCGATAAGTCGAATGATATCTTTGGTTTTTCTGATTTTTTTGTCCCTTTGTAATATTGCAGCAACAAATATTAATACACGTTCTGATGGGTGGGTTGATTTTGTAAGTAATTCAATTTCGTCAGCCAATGTGTGTATACATTTTTTGCTGGCATTGCCAGTAGGAAGATCATACATCTTACCATGTAGATTACAGATTCTGTCACAGCGGCGTTGCCAGGGGCCATATTTTGACCCGACAGTGTTGAAGAATGGAGCTCCGAAGGCATCTTCTAGTGGGGAAGTCGTTGGCGTCTGGGCGTAGTTGATAGAGGCAGTAGTGGGTGTGGATTGATTGTGGATATGGACATTATTATGTGCCGCTTGTATGCGGCGTTGTAGTCCAGCTCTTTTGAATCCTTTGGAGTAAAGCGGGCATTCAACAACGACGGGCTGTGACATGACAAGCTAAAATATATATGATGTATTTCCACTGCATGAAATTTGTAATTTTCACTAGAAATTTTGTTGCGAGAGCAAAAAACGAACAAAAAAATAGAAATAAACAATTATTTTTGCAAAAAACTTGACAGCGTGACTTGACAGTTGACCATAGTTACACGTTAAAAAGAATGAAATTTACGTAACGCTACTTTATCATAGGCTATACATACGAGTATATAAATGCGTGTAGCGCTGTTCATTTTAAAAATTCATGACGGAGTAGCAAAATGCGTGCTTGAATTTTGGGCGGGCCTTCAACTATTAAAATTTTGACAGCAGCCTCTACGTAAAGGTAGTGACCTCGAGGAAATTGGATTAGCTCCTTTTTGTTGATATTAATTAAACGTAATGGATAAATGGAATTAGGTTGCGTATAAGCGAAACGTATTTCGGATGGCCAAGGGTTTTATGTAAAAAGGAAGTCGGCCAGCTTTTCGTTAATATGAGTCTGAACATTTTAGACCGGAAAGCGGTTAAGCTGGCTTTACAATATTCTTTCGCTATCAAATTGTACGTGTTATTCTGCAAAAGTATATACGTATTTTTCAGCTATACTTATAATATACCTTTCTACTGAACGAAAATCTTTATTCTCTACTATAAATAGCAACTGAATTACGTCGTCATATTTCTCGTCGTCGCTTATTTAAGGGTATTATATTCCGAAAGTCATTTGAAGTAAAAACAAAAACGTTATAATTGTTCAGAAGTGACACTGTCGTATGTATAAAGACGCGTTCGGGTAGCCTGTGGTGGCGTTTTTAGCATTATCAAAATTGGCGTTGATGTAAAGCGTTCGGTTAGAAGGTTATGCAATTTTTGCAATTTTTGCTCCACACCCTAACCGAACGCTACATTATCAATATGTAAATGTCATAAGCTATTATAACCTAAATTTATTTTCAGTTTCCAGATTTTGGATGTATTATGACGTAAAGCTCGCTTCATGATCAATGATCATTAATTTCCATAAATAATGAAAATAAAATTTATTTCGTTGCAACTTATTCAATTGTGTCAAAAAGTTTACGTATAGTAAACGTCAAAACTCTTAAATGTCAAAAAGTTCCACTTTTGACCCTCTTCGAGAGCTGGGGCGAAATTGGAATTTCACAATGCTAATTTTGACATTTTTCAGCTATCCGAACGGTTGACGTAAACAGATAAAAATGCAACTTTTGTTCACATTTCTTTTAACCGAACGCTCATATTGTGTCAATTTTGTCATTTTATTAACAGTTATTTTTGACATCTTGATGCTAACGAACGCGCCTTAAGATTATTCTTCGCTAATGATATTTTATTACTGACAGCTCACTCAGTGAACTTCTTGTCACCCTGACAGCTGACAGATCTAAATAAACAATCGCGAAGTATTCCGTCATTTTTTGTACAATATTATCTTTATTTTCCAAGATATAAATATCTCGTGGCACAGTGTTTGTTCTCGGATCGAATCATCCGAACCGGCTTGACCGATTTTGATGATTTTTTTGTGTATATTTGGTAGGGCTGAAAATAGGTTTTAGGATAGTTTTTACAGGCGGCCTACTCTTTTTTCTTGACCAAATATAATGGCGAAACGTAGTTCGCGGGGACAGCAATACCAGTATATTATTTTTTAGCATTTCTTTAGGATTTTCCCTATTATTTTTCTTTTTAAGCCACCCCAGTATTATAGCGAATAAAAGGAAAATATAAATATACAAATTGGTCGAGCCGTTTTGTAGTTTCAGCAAGACTAACGAACGGTAGCTCATTTATATATAGGAAGAAGAAAGATAATTATATATCATAGTTGTCATTGGTTTTACATTTCAGCTAAGCCAGCAGTACGCAGGGTCCACTTACACCAACTTTTATTCCGAGTAGACAATCTTGTGTTGCCACTTTTAGGGTTTCTTGTCCGTCTGTCAGTCAAGACACCTTTTCAGAGAGACGCGCAGAGATATCAAACTGAAATTTATACTAAATACTCAGGTCTGTCTTCTCTTGCAATTGTGAAAAAATCATATTTGTAAGTAAACGTGATCAAAAGATATAACCGTTTTTGTTGCATTTTCTCGCAAATTTTGCGATTTCACAGGGGAATCAAAACCGATAGGGTACCTCCCGTTGACCGAGAACTACGAAATTTGGAAGAAGCAAGGTCTTGTAACACGTATTGAGGACAAAATCTGAAAACCCTCAATATGTACAAATTTAGGAACTTACGAGTATATACTCTTCTAATCTTGTAATTATTTTGGACTTTAGCCATTAAACTTTGGAATTCCTTACCTGAGACCATAAGGCGTGCGCCATCTCACGATTTATTGAAGCGAGCAATTAAAAAACATTTTCTGGACCTGGAATTCTAGTTTTTCCTTTCTTTACGTATGTAGTTATGTATTTTATGTAGTTTATCTATTTTGCAGATTTATTTATTAACGACATGTAGTATATGTATTTTATTAATCCACGAAATTTCACGATGTTTCTAATTTAAATTTCTCTTACTGTTAGCATCTGTTAGGTTGCCTGGAAGATATTGTCACTTAGGCAATAAGACCGCCCTTAGTTAATGAGGACTAATTATAAGTGCATTTTTGTTAATTGTATTATAGCAATAAAGTTGTTAAATAAAATAAAATAAATAATATATAAATAACTCTTATCTTTTTATTGCTTTTGCGCTTCGGTGCAAGCTACAATTTTAATCTCTGACACGTTCACAGGCCTTTGCTCACTATTGTTTTTTAAAATGTTTTGTCAAAGTCAAAGTCAAAGTATTTATTCACACAAGGCATGGTAAAAATGGTAACAAGATGAGTAGCTGAACAGCACGTCTTACCAACTTGTGGCATGTGAATGTCAGTTTACAATTACATAATTTAAATGTTCGTATTATATTTTGTATTATTATTATATGTCATTTTACTATATTACTATACCTAATAATTATATTACTCTTACATGTTAATTAGATTATTATAATAAAATGTCAGTCATTTTTAATATTATTTATGCTTATAAGTCAAATAATCTGTAACCGAATAAAAACAATTTGTAACTAGCCAATTAAATAAAGTTTTGTTAAAAAGTTTACCGTTAAGTTCTTTGATGCTTTGGGGTAGGTTATTGTAAATTCGAACACTCATGGCATGGCTATTTCGGCTGTACAAATTTGTTTTCATTTGTGGTATCGCTAACTGTCCCACATGTCTATTACTATATTTATACCGATCTTCAAATTTTTCAAAAAGTTCAGCATTGGCTCTAACAAATTTGCATGATTCGAATATATATAAACTAGGCAATGTTAATAAT
Source organism: Schoenobius gigantellus (assembly GCA_963935595.1). Classification (NCBI taxonomy): domain Eukaryota; kingdom Metazoa; phylum Arthropoda; class Insecta; order Lepidoptera; family Crambidae; genus Schoenobius; species Schoenobius gigantellus. The sequence continues at coordinate 32,241,713 of OZ012547.1, read as the reverse complement.
TTGTATTTCTTAAATATTGGAGTACATGGTGTCCATGGAGGTACATTAAATATGGCACGGATACATTTTTTTTGGGCTATAAATAGACTATTTACTTTTACAGCATTACCCCACAAAACTATTCCGTACCGAAGAAGAGACATAATGTATCCATGGTAGGCCATTATTGCGGTTTCATAATCTGTTATTCTTGATATTTTCCATAAAGCAAATATGAACTTGTTAATTTTATTGTTTAAATGTTCTACATGTGGTTTCCATGAACAATTTTGATCAAGTTTTATACCAAGAAAATTAGTTTCAGTACATTCTTCTATGGCTTCGTTTTCGTAAGTTATGTTAAGATTAGGACATTTACGTTTCCGATTGAAAAAGTGAACAATTTTAGTTTTGGAAATATTAACTGTAAGATTGTTTTTTGTCAGCCACTCTATACATTTCATTGCTGTATTATATATCTCTTTGCCATGTTCACTAATATCTTTGTTGCCTAATACAATAGACACGTCGTCGGCAAATAATGTACAGTGATATTTAGTAATGTCTGGCAGATCGTTAATATAGATGAGAAACAGTAAGGGTCCCAAGACACTCCCTTGGGGTACACCGTATTTATTTACTCTAAAAGAAGACCTATGAGTTGTAATCTCACTCAGTTCATTCATACCATTTATCTCAACACATTGATTTCTGTTAAGTAGATAGCTTTTAATCCACTCAAATGCAGGACCCCTGATTCCGTAAAAGTAGCATTTATTTAAAAGTGCGTTATGACAGACACAGTCAAATGCCTTGCTCATGTCGAAAAAGATAGCAGAGACACATGTACTTTGATCTACGTGTTTAAGGATTTCTTGAACTATTTTGAAACCTGCTAGAGTAGTTGTACCGTTTTCAATGCAACGAAGAGTATTATACACGGTTATTTTTTTATCACCCTGGAAAATTTTAGGGACGCTTCAGGACACATCCAATATTATATAAAAAAAAAAAAATTAAAAAAAAGATAAAGAAAAATAAAAAAATCTCTAAAAATGCTGCTCTCAACTAGTGCAGCATTTTTTGTATTTTTAAAAAAATTAATATAAAATTAAGGAGGGGGGTTATTTTTTTTATTTATATTTAAATCATTCTAATACCATGTCGTGAAGCGTCCCTTAAATTTTCCAGGGTGATAAAAAAATAACCGTGTATATACCCGTACTTGGATAAGTTGGCCGGTTATGTTAAATTTTAATAATTATCATTGGGTAAAATCAAAAGACAAATCATCCGCTTCGAAATTTGATGCGTAACAATAATGTTATTATGCATGTACTTATTGCAAGTGAAAGAGAATGGAAATTGTAGAAAATATGAAGCATATTTTCTCCGGCAGGCAGATACAATAGACTAGATGAATGAAAAAAAATATTGCTTTAATAGAAGCTCATTCATATAAGTAATAAACAGAAAGAAAAAATCGGGTTTCGAATAACTATAAAAACAACTAAGATATAAGGTATTAAAGATTTTTCTACATCTCTTTCTAGCAAAACGACAATTTACATGGAGTTTATATGGCCGTACTGGGCCGTACTGGGCCGTACTGGGCCGTACTAGGCCGTACTCAACAATGACGTTACGGTTGATGTCGGATCTCTGTGTCTAATCGCTTCCAAATTAACAGCTTAAAATTCTTGTATCTAATGTATTTCTAAGCCGATTTTAATTCAAATTTCACATGATTGCATCTTTTTCTACGGTATTTTAATATTTTATGACGAAAGGTGAAAATTAGAATTCAGTCATCATCCCAATCATACTAGGCTAGAGTATAAGCTCTGCACCCCAAACTTTTCCCGTATAATTCATTCGCTAATAATGGTGTGCTATTACAAAAATATACACATTTAGTGACCCATTCAAGATTGTCGTGATTTATGAACGAAAAACCCATACGTAATAATTACATGGAGTTTTTGAGTGCAGTAGCAATGGGTGCTATTGCGTGACTTGCCTCGACATAAAATTAACCCATTTTTATCGCTTCTACTAAATTATGATTTCAAATAAAAGTAAACTGTGCTAAAATTACATAGTTTAGGAAAAGTTTAAAACACGACTTCTAATGACTTGAATATTCTGATATTGTGATTTAACTAAAAAGTTATTACTAATGTATATAATACAGGTAGATAGTTTTTAAAATAAACAAAATTGAAAATTTGATTTAGATATTTATTTAGTTTACATAATAATACTTCCATATTTTTTTCTCTTTTCAGAACAGAGGTGCGATAAAGGACGAGATAGGAATAATTTTAAGGTAAGCTTTTGATTTGTTATTAACTATTGTTTTCGTATTTTTCTACAAAATCTCACTGTTTGTATTATAACCCAAATTTGAAGAGGAAGAAAACAGAATCAACACCATATGACCGATTTTTAAATTACTTTTGGACAAGTGCTTATTCTTCGAGGTTTTCAAAATTAAAAAAATGCTCCCGTACATTCAAAAATCATCCATTAGCGAATAATACACGTAAAAAGATCGGAGGACTACACGAATGTTAAACATAACGTCCAAATTAATCTAGGCTCGAACAAATTAAGTTGAAATACTCTTAGCTCTTAGTCGTCTATAAGGCCCGATTTCACCAACAGTAGCGCAAAACTGGACCATGGATAAATTTATACTCTACACTTATTCTCGGGTAACCCATTTTACGTTTCACCAAATTTGGTTTAACTATTCTTCCGAACAGAGTTTTATTTTATCTGTGTCAAATTAAAATTGAACTAATTGAACGAATTAATGATTGAATTCTGTGAAATTAAATAGTCATTTCTCTCCGTAATTCTAATAGCCTATTAGCTGTTTGTTAAACAACTCTTAAACATCAGTTACGATAACTGTCACTTCAGATAGCTTGCCAATCAGCTGTTAATTAGACGCCATCTTATTTATTTTAGTATTAAATCCGTTATACCGTCAAATTCTCGAATAACGGCTTTATTCTAAGTATAAGCATTTGGTGAAATTAAAATTGACTTATCTGAGAGTAACTCGTGACTTTATTCTTATTATAAAACTTATCTAACTTTGTTGAAAGTGGGCCTAAGTGTACGTGCGACGTTCAATAATAAAAGTGTCTAGCAGCTGATCTCAGCCATATGAATATTATTTCGTATGACTTATGCCAGTCAGAATATGAATATCCAGATGAAAACTATACGAAAACAGTCCCTCTTTTCACTAACTTCGAATTCCTATTCAGAACTGATATTTTGAGAGTCACTTTGCATCCCTAGTTAAGTTACTAGTTTCGTTATGGCGGCGCTCAATATAGCAGTAATGGAGATACGGTGTATATCGGAATGACAATTTGGAGTTCACAGCAGAAGTAAGCTAATAGTAATAGTATAATAATAAAACACTTTATTGCACACAAAGAGATACAGACAGAAAATTATCAAAAACTATACAGATCTCCAACATAGGCGGCCTTATTGCTAATAAGCAATCTCTTCCAGGCAACCTTGGAACGGGTAAATACACAAAGGAAATTTAAATTGGGGATGGATACAGTAGTTGATAATTATGGACAATGAAGGACTGATTTCGCTAAGAACTTAAAGATAAGAAGAAAGACTTGATTCTTAAAGGACTCCAGCGTACGAGCTCTCTTAATACTCAGAGGGAGAGAGTTCCATAGCCGAACGGCATATACAGGAAAAGAGTATGAAAGAAACTCAGTTCTGTGGGGTGGGACATCAAGAGTTAAATTAAAGTTCGATCGTAAAATACGACTCGAAGAAGAGGACCGAAGGGAGAACTGTGCTTTAAGATATGACGGAGAAGTTGGAAGAAACAAGATATTGTAAAGTAGGGATAACACATGTAAGTCTCTGCGATGGCGAATCGGAAGCGAATAGGTGGATCGGGGTGGTTATTGTCAAATAAAAAATCTATTACGATCGCGTTGAAATTACTAGTCATTGCGGCGTCAATACAAGACTCTGTGTCGACTGTCTGATATAAAATAGTAATGGATGCACTTTGACTGTCGAAATTGAAAACGATCGAGATAGATTTTTGTTACACAATCAAGGAGCTTTTTGTTCACGACTATTATTCATTTCGTAAAGTTAGTTGAGAAATAAATGAAGAAGAAAACAATTTATTAGTAGCTCCGAATAATTGTTGAACCCGAACTGAACCAATGAAAATTTGTGGCAAATTTTAATGCTGCTAAATATTCATGAGCGGGAGAGGTGGGAAACCGCCCACAGTATAAACGTCGGTTTTGCTAATGGTCGGTGGTTGTGTTGTGTAAAAAAAAATATGGAGGAGTTATATGAAATGTTAGTTTGTTACCTAAGTGTTTTAGTTTAGATTGATATATGAGTTATTTAACGTAGGTACGTACTCGTATGCTGCTAGAAGAGTGTCTTATTACCTCTTACACATTTGGCACGTTTTTTTAAAGTTTATCAATAAATAGGTAACTAAACGACCTGCCATATAAACATTCCTCGTTTTAATCCTAGTTTTTTTACTTCTTCCTGTGTGTCTAATTTCATAAAATTGTTCTGCCGTTTTTGGCATCACTTGGCCCGTAAAGGGTAACCATTGCACTATAATGGTTAGCACTTTGAGCATATTTTCTTAAAATTAAGTACCTACCTACATGTTACCGCATGATTGTGAACACCAACCGTCTTATTACAAAATATTATGGTCTAACCTTAGTTCTGGTTTAAGCCTGACGCTTTCTCTATCTACTAATATTAACACAACTGAAAACGCACTAGGTTTAAACCAAGACTTACTTTAGACCAGGTTTTGTAATAAGACCACAATCCTTAGTTCATTAGAAGAATTGTATAAACTGTCAAAAAATTATGAACTTTTCAATAGTCTATATCTACGTCAAACCGTCAAATTAGGGAAGTAACTTTACCTCAAGACAATTCTCATACACTGTCAAGATAATTTGCATACATACGCACCTCCTTATTAGCTGTAAATGATCATTTAACTGAATTTTTCATTACGATTTCATATTATCGCAACGTTACGTAATTACGTTACGTTAAGGTACATCTGCCGTCCGCATCAATATCCACCTCAAAGTAATGCCAGTTTTTCTTTAACGTTTCCTTTATTCGTCTTACAATATACATTGTTATGAACCACATCGTGGAAAACGATCTATCGCATTATAGAAACGAATAACAGTAAGTATACGTAAAGCTATAGCACTTTGCGCGCTGGTAATGGTGCTATAAAGTACTTATTTGTTACGGATTTGAGTCGCCTTAATATCAATACGCTTAGGCTGTTCATTGGTAATTTACCCTTCAGTGTTCTTTCTAATAGTCTTTTGGTGAATGTATGTTTTGGTTAAATAACAAAGCTCATTTCAGGTCTAAAGTAGAACAACCCATTTTAGGGTTCCGTACCTTAAATGGAAAAAACGAAACTCTATAGGATCACTTGTTGTCCGTCTGTCAGTGTGTCTGTCTGTCAAGACCTTTTGTTTCACAAACGCGTAGAGATATAAAAGTACTGTACCTATATTAAATATTCGTATCAAAAAAGGGTAGCTACATTATACAAGTTTATTTTTTTGTTTCTAAAAAAATTTTGTGTGCTTGTTCAGACAAGCAAACTGAACAACTTTCACTATGAATCGCAAAAAAAATCAGCTTTTCCATACAATTGTTCAACATTCACTGAACCTAGATGTAGCTGATTTTTTTTACGATTTCAAAGTTGGTCCCAGAGTTAAAGTTAAAAATAACCTTGTATAGGCCATGTTTGACATGAAGCAATGTCTTGAAACACATGTTACGAAAGAAACCTGAAAATCGTAAATAAGTAAGTAGTTATTAAGTGATATCTATACTACTACTAATACATATTATAAAGCTGATGAGTTTGTTTGTTTGGTTGAACTATTGATTCTAATTGAAAAATTCTTTTTGGGTTGGATAGTCCATTTATCGAGGAAGCCTAAACATTATTTTCCGATATCCACGCGAAGGAAGTCGCGGGCATAGCTAGTACTGAAAAAAGCTTGTACGGAACCCTCGGTGCGTGAGTCCAAGTCCAACCTATACTTGGCCAGGTTTTACGTATTACTTTAATTTTACATCAGCTTTTATGAAATTGTAAATCTTAATGAATTAAAAATTTGGACTATATGTATAGTCAAGTTTTTAGTATTTTTCAACTACAGTTAAGAACCTTATCAAACTTGATCAGTCGTGAACTAAACTGCCACATCCAACCGATATTGGATTTTCGGAACAATGGGAAGAGAATCTTAGCAGCCAAACCGCCAGTTGGCCCGAGCGGAGTTTTATTCATGAGAACTGGAGCGCCAAGCAATATTCATTAGAATACAAGAAATGACTGATGCGGCGAGTGATTTTTTAAATTTCGAATAGTATTGTTGCTAATACGAAAAATGTTTGTGTAAAAAGTTGTATTCTGTTAACCAAAACAGATATTTTGTTGGTAAAAAGAGAAAGCAGAGTTTGATAGATTTAAACTCATAGGCTTCTATTAAAAAGGACAGTTTGATGTACGTGTAAATATTTAAGTTGATACTTTGGGATTTTATAATGCTTGTATTTAAAAAAACCGGCCAAGCGCGAGTCAGACTCGCCCATGAAGGGTTCCGTACGATTTATGACGTATTAAAAAAACTACTTACTAGATCTCGTTTAAACCAATTTTCGATGGAAGTTTACATGGTAATGTACATCATATATTTTTTTTAGTTTTATCATTCGTTTATTTTAAAAGTTACGGGGGGCACACATTTTACCAATTTGGAAGTGTCTCTCGCGCAAACTTTTCGGTTTAGAAAGAAATGATATTAGAAAACTCAATATAATTTTTGAAGACCTATCCATTGACACCCCACACGTATGGGTTTAATGAAAAAAAAATTTTTGGGTTTCAGTTCTATGTATGGAGAACCCCCAAAATTTATTGCTTTTTTTCCATTTTTGTGTGAAAATCTTAATACGGTTCACAGAATACATCTTCTTTCCAAGTTTCAACAGTGTAGTTCTTATAGTTTCCGAGAAAAGTGGCTGTGACATACGGACGGACAGACAGACAGACAGACAGACAGACAGACAGACATGATGAATCTATAAGGGTTCCGTTTTTTGCTATTTGGCTACGGAACCCTAAAAACGGAAAACATCCATTAATGAGTGTTTTTTTTTACCTACTGCTAATAGGCTTACGTGTCTGTACATCTCGTAGCAGCTTAAAAACTTCAGGATAAGTCATACATCATGTAGATATAATAGACTCTCTAATTATAGCCATAACATTATCCATAATTTTGATTGACATAATCGTCAAGACGCATCATAATCAAGAAGCAGTGGAAGCTGTTGTAGTATCCGAACGGTCGATACGAACACTGCACTGTTCGCACACTACCTACCTCGCTCTCCCTCTTATGCCTCTGGCTTTAGGTGTGTTGTAGCTCGTGTAAAAAATAAACTACATAAATTAATTGTGTACAGTTTTAATTAATACAAGAATACAACAATTTGGTGACGACGGCGTACTAAATAATACTAATAATAATCACCGCGATAAACCACTTTATTAAAATGTTATTTGATGGTCAGGCTACGAGGGATTTTCCGTAGCACGTGGGCCACCTGCAGGCCAATTATGGATCTTTCATCGTATGACATGGTATAAATTTGAGAAAAAGAAGTCATGAAAAGCTGCATTTCGTATTACCGATCTCCAATGATATCATCACTATGGCATAATTTTAATGATGTTATCATTAAATAATGAACAAATGATCAAAAATCTGACCGGAAATCGTATTTTTCGTCTTGCACTATGATATCATATGATATCATTTGCAAAACCATGAGATCGGTAATAGACCCTCTGGTCCCTCCTCGCTATCGCGACTCTAAATTGCACTCTATGGGTAGGACAAAAAGACTACGTGGTGTCGTTTTTTCAGCAATTTAAAGGATAATAAGATAAATTATCTAAAGAAAACTTTTTCAAATGGTCAGGCTACGGGGGATGTTCCGTAGCACGCGGGCCACCTGGCCCCTCGCCATCGTGACTCTAAATTGCACTCTAGGGGTAGGACAAACAAGACTATGTGGTGTCGGTTTTTCAGCAATTTAAATGATAATAAGATAAATTATCTAATAAAAACTTTTTCAAGTTCAAGCTTTTAGTACTCGTCAATGCGAATTAAATGAGCCCAAACTCGATCCTCTTCCAGCTACAACATCAGATAATAGCAATATTATGCAATATTATGATTACATGAAGCTGATCTATGTCACGCGAAAAACATGCATGTAAAATTTTAGCTCAATCTGAAACCGGGAAGTGGGTCAAACAAATTTAACTTGCAAGATTTCATTACAGACACCGGGACAGGTGAAAGTAAATATAAAAGCTTGTAATAAAAATACTTCTCATTTTTAAACTAATAGATTTCATAAATTATAGCACATAAAATTATGATTAAGTATTTTGATCAACTTATATTATGTCAAAAGAAATCAGGGGTTTCCTTAATTATGTTAAATAATAAGTGATGCCTTTGGATAACTAGGCTTCATAAAATTTATGCAAAGGCCTAGTGAGTTATGCCACGATGCCAAGCATTTTATGACAAACAACATTATGCAAAAAGAAAGGACCCTAGTTCATAGTACTTGATAATAGTACTAAAGACACGAAAGTAACTGTCGGTCTGTTTGTAACACAAAGGTTTGAGTCCTATGGAAGGGTAAGCTTCTTTACGACTCAAACTTAGGATATAAGTATTCATCCTATATAAAAAAAAGTTTCTTACAACTTAATAAGTAAGTATTCTTAGAGCAGCATGTCGATGCTAGTTTTATATATTTACTAAATTATAAACATTTATGCTCGAGCTTAAACTTTGCAGCTCTAGGAAAAGACGGGTATGTCAGTCGTAACGTTTTACGACACGAGATGCAGTATAAATTTTAACGAAATTTTTACCCGTCGTAAAATTATACAATTCATAATGGGTTCAAGTAAAACAGGGGCAATTTCTGTTGCCAGGTAAAGCCTTTGAACTCGGGTGCACAATAACAGAAGCCAAAGGCTTGGTAACACAAAAGACTGTTACGTAGCGGATTGTTGCATTCCCTTTATGGAAAATCTTTGAAATCTCATATTTCTCGAGTTCGTTACATCAAGATATTTTGAAAATAAAAATAATAATAATGATAATTTATTTAGTATTTAAAATGCACAAATGTACGTACATGTTAAGAAACGGTCGAACATACAGGTAATAATATTAACAAAAGTGTTGTGGGTAAGTTTACAATACACCTACGTACTATACAATGTTCAATGATTAGTTTGACAAGATATTCAAGAACTATGCTCATTCACGTTATAAAATGATTTTTTGGTGGAAAATGTCATTTTGCGATTTGGACTGCTACTCTTCAGCTCTGTACGGCGTATAAGAATTAAAAAATCAGCCCCAAAATCAATTCAACGAGATTGTGTCATCGCTTCATCACAGCTCATATACGACCCCAACGAGGGGCTCGAGCCGAGCCTTCCTAAGTTAGCTAAGTTAGGGTGTTAGGCCCTAGTAGGCCTTTTTGGTCGACTTCACATACACCTTCAACTTTTTCGCAGATAAATGCAGGCTGCCTCACGATGTTTTCCTTTACCGTAAGGGCCTCCGTAAAAATGTACATGTGTTTTTCAATTTTTAAATCTCATGATTTAAAAATCGAAAAATACATTGGTACATGGCAGGTTTGAACCCCGGACCACCCGATTAGAAGGCCAGTGCCGAGTCTACAGCGCTACCGACGCTCCTTGACGTGTATTACCATGCCTATCGAGAAACTACGAGTATGTTTGGCATTTTTATTACCCTTGTAGCTACGTGTGCCACGCACGATACTTCTCACGCGCGATATTTTCAATTACTTAAGCAATACTTAACACGTTTTCATTTGAAACGCGATAATATGAAATATATTATATTGTTTGAATTAACACAAGGATCTCGCTCGAGTCAAGTTTTAACGGGTTTTTTGATTTAATATTTTTTCAACTTTTTTAGCATTTTTGAAGAAAATTGAAAAATGATTAAAACAATAAAAAAACTACCTACGTATTAGCAGTGAAAAAGACTACTTTGGCTAAATAAAGGTCAAAGGAGATCAATAAGGTAAAATATATTTCGAACCTGAGAGCTCTATGTCAACACGGTATGTTGGAGCGGCGAGCTCAAATTCCGTCCGAGACGACATTCTTTCTTTATTGATTTTATTCTTTTTTCAACTGATATTTCTATCAAAGAATCATATAAAATTTTGATTATTAGCATCCAAACGATGCGCAGGCTTGCGCGCAATACTTGTCGTAAAATACGTCCAATCAAATATTTATCTCATTCCACAGATGTCCAAATAACTCACTGCAAGTGAATCTGTGCGCAAAAATCTCTACACTTGTTGCTCTAGAGCGGGGTTACGATAAGTACAGTCGCTCTCCACAGACAAAAGACACCGTCCGTCCGCCTCCTGTTGACTCGCCTCCAAGATCTGCAACTTGCAGCTTTTAGCATGCAGCTTGTTACACGTCAAAACTTGCGTTGGTTACTCTGCACACACAATACACAATAACTTCGGGAATTTAAACTTGCGCGCTTGTCATGTGCACGCCCCGTCGCATTGGATTGTGCTCGAAGAAAATTATTTTGCAGTTGTGGTAAAGTCCATGTTACGGTTTTATTAATGTGACTGATGAAGTTCCCGAATCTTCAAGACATTCTTTGTTAAGCAGTATTTATCAGTTTATTATTTAAATTTTTAATTACTTGAGATTTTAAAATGAACTTTTGATATAGAAGCAATAATATAACTCAAGATGTTAACCCTTAATCTTAATAAACAAAATCAACATACAAAACAATTAAACTTGATAAACTAAATTAAATTTCAATTCAAGATCAGAATAAAAATAAAATAGTGTTTTCAGTGGAATTGGTAATTAATCACTTCAATCAGAGCACGTCTATCTCATATTCACTCTGTTAACATACCTTCCTTACATAACTTTCCGTAAATTCATGATAGGATGACGCCTAACACAGTTGAAGCTTCAAATCTAACTTACGTTATACCCATGTTTCGAGGCGCCTTTTGTCTGCCTACGGTCTGTTCTCGACTCTGAGCATACAAACATCATGTCTGTGTTAATGGAATTGGAAATTACAGGAACCTCAATTCGAAATTCAGTCACTCCTCAGTTTGCATAGAGATATTTGTCACTTTACCATTATCTTGGTTTAGCAATTAGTGAACTTAATTGGTGTATGTGTTAGTGCACAGTGAAATTGTTTTTAGCATAATAGATGAATCACTTCTTCGTGACTCTATGTATATTAGTCTTGATTATGTTTCATATGAAATGATTATGTTTCCTTTGCATGTGTAATTATTTCTGGTTGATCAAATAAAAGTGACAGTTAAAAGATTATTATCGTAGTCAAATATATGGTAGGTTTGTGGAATATTTCAGTTTTTAGCATTCACAATGCTATTCATCTTTTCACATCAGCAGTTATGAATACCTGTTATGAAAACCTTTACGTATTGGTTATGAGATTTTTGGTTATAAGTGGGCTCGAGACCTTTCATTCGACCCCAATCAGATCAGGTACGTTGGATGAGCTGTTAGCGGAAGATCGCGGGTTCTCCTCCCATCTGTAGCAAAATAATAATATCCTTTTTTCAAGTACTTTTTCTGAGTCACTGATTTCTATTGCGGTTGTACCTTGGAGTAATACCACTGGAGGCATTATTATTTGGTTAGAAATTCTACTACGAACAGGAGGTGTCAAAGTCTCAATTTCTACAAATGCACAAATTGAAGATTAGAAAAACATTGATGATTATAATCAGATTTGCACATACTTTGTGCTGAGATTCGCTTTTATAAGGTTATTACAGTTGTAGTGGTACTGGTTGTACATACTCATGTTTATATGTATATGAAGTTATGGATATCGTAAACTAAGATGAAATTATTATTCTAATTGTTATTAAAATTTTCCCAAGAAGAGGTAAAACATTTTAAAATTAATGTCATTGACTAAAGTAATTGTTTTCTGTTTCCTTAAAGAATCCACCCCAAAAAATGGGATCTTAGCCTTCCTTTATTAATAAAAATAAGAATTCTTGGTGCTTTTATAAATAACGCTCAGGTGCCGGAGGGGGATCTGCCGTAACTTCATCTTAAAGATGTAGCTGGTACTTTTTATGAAGTGGCGGCTGCTATAAATCACCAATTAAATAAATGCTTCCGGAAATTCCCATCCAGGAATCGCAGTGATGACGAAATGGATTTCTTAACCAGTCATGAAGTGTTTTCTGTGAATTTACGATAGTATTTAAGATGAGCATTACGTTACGCGCACCGCATTAAACATTCTTTCTTTTATGAAAAGGTCTAGGACGTGTATAAGGGCGCAAGGTCAATTTGATTTTTTTTACTAATAAATTAATGTGTATTTTTACCGAGTACTTTGAAATTTTCATAGGTACTCTTTAAGTAGCCATGAGAGTAAAAAATACAGAATACCTAGGCTCATTATACCTTTACATTACCACAGAAGCTTACAGTAATTATTACGACAAAACATTTTTTTGAAGTTTTTATACTATTTGCTATTCAAGTAGTAATGAAATTAAAAATATTTGGAATGCCTAGGCTTATGATACCATTTTGGAATCTAGAATAGCTAAGCAAGTTTTTAAGATAATGGGCATGATGAGTGACCTACATTTTTTATACACTGTAGCTGATCGAACATGAAAGAAAATTAATTTCATTTTGAATTTTCTTTGTGTTTAAATTTTTTTAAGCAATTTACGCTAGTCTGTTAAATTTAAGTCATTGTTTTTGATAGCTGAACTATCGCTTGTGAAATCTAAAGAAAAAACAAAATGTAAAATATCTCCATTTGTAGAAATGGTACTATAAAAACAAATTGCACTTGAAAATTTTCGAAAAATACAAAAATGATAAATATCTCTGAAACCGTGATATTTTCACTCAGGTCAAAATTTGTGGTAAGGGAGTCCATGATGAAGTCCATCTATAGTTACAGGTTTATCCATTGTTTTTGGGACATCCTGTATATACATATATGTTCGTTATAGTATTATTTATGAAAAATAATTATTTTCTCCTTAGATATAGCTTAATGCACCATTAATCTCTTGAAGAAATTTTCTCCGCTCACTGCTCAATATGCTATTATTATTCAACTGAATCAACTGGTCAAAAGTTATTGATTTCTAGTCGAACGGACCCATTCAGCCTAGACAGCTCCTCAAAGTTTGACACGAGTGCGATTGTTAAAGTTTTGTAGAACGGAACGCGTTCGAGAGCTACAAAATGGCTGCAAATACTGAATGCCTATAAGCGCAAGCTTAGTTTTTAGTGAGTGAGTTGGAGTGAGATTCTACTCATAGAAAACTCACACTGAATGAAGTAAGTATGCCTATTTTGATCTAGGCTTGCATACCATGTGTAAACTTTGAATTCATTCATAGTCGATTCATTATTATAATAAAAATATGTTTGCAATAGAATATTGCTCACTAAATTATTTGCAGTGGAATATTTCTCACAATTCATCATCACAGCTCATATACGTTCCCAAAGAGGGACTCGAACCTGCCCTAAGTTAGGGTGCCACTACCCTTAGTAAACCACGCTGGCCCAAGTCGACTTCACATACACCTTTGAATTTATTCGCAGAAGTATGCAGGTTACCTCACGATGTTTTCCTTCATCGTAAGAGCGTCGGATAACACATTGGTACATGGCAGGATCGAACCGCGGACCTCCCAATAAGGAAGTGGTGACGAGTCCACAGAGCCACCGCACCGAACGCTCCAAATAAGTAACTATAACTTCAAAAACTCCATGTCTGACAATATTTGGAGGTATTTGATTCGACAGATACTTACTACCTACTAACATCAAGGGTCGAAACAGGGGATTTAACTAAGCAGTCCTCAGTAACTGAGTGGTTAATGGCGTCATACACAGTATTTTGAGGACGCCGATTTGAATCCTGGGCGAAGTGAAATTTCTGTTGTATTTATTATATTTTCGATTTGTTATAGATGTTTTAGGATTATATTGCAGATTTTATAAATGTTAGTATCAAATATGTATAAATAATTATATTGTGTTAAAAAAACAAAAGCGCGAAATAAATAGATAATTTTAACTAAATCTAAGAATCCATTGTAATTGTAAGCACTTTTGAAACAAAATCTGGCGAAACAAAAATGTGTCAAAATAGAAAAAAAAAATTTTTTTTTCCTATGTGGATATTGGAGGATTAGCTTAACAAATATCATGGTAATTATTACCGTAAGGGCTAGTATAAAATAATTTTCACACCACACCTGCACAATTACTCCCTATTATATGTTATGCAAAATCAGTCTAAAGCAATTCATTTACGCCCTCACCACCCCCAGTACATAATACTGTTCCTACTAAATTTAGCCGGTGGTTATAGTAATGAGTATTGTTGGGATTGAAACGTGTGAACTACAAATTCAAATGAAAAATAATAAAACTTAGAAACCAAACTCTTATTGTTAGGCGAAAAAGTAATGATTCTGAATCGACAACATGTGCACGAAAATCCGCGAAGACACTAAAATAATTATAACAAAATCAAACAAAAAAAACCGGACAAGTGCGAGTCGGACTCGCGCACCGAGGGTTCCGTACAAACCTGTAGGTATATAAGTAAATGTTCACCCATGTATTTTTATTATATTATGTAACTAAAAATTTACGGTTTTCGCAATTTTTACTTTATCTGTGCTATAAGATGTTACTTCGTACCAAATTTTTCCCTTGCGAGTGTCGAAAATTTGCGGACATTTGCGGCATAAACGGCTGTATCTTTTGATTGCGTTGGCTTAAATTTGAAGTTTGATTTCTTCACAGCTCCAAGGGACAGTAAACCTGAGTATTTGATATAAATTTCAATAACTTTGGTCTCCTACTGCTCTCTATACCGATACTTCTGAAATTCCTTATTTTTTTCTAGGTCTTCTCGAAATGTACATAACATATTATCGATTTCAAAAATATCCATTATTACAATTGGCTAGATGACAAAAATTTTTTTTTTGATTTAATAGGAGCTCATTCAACTAATAAACAGAAAGAAAAAATCGGTTTTCGAATAACTATAAAACCAACCAAGATATAAGGTATTAAAGATTTTTCTCCATCTCTTTCTAGCAAAACGGCATTTTACATGGAGTTTATATGGCCGTACTCAACGATGACGTCACGGTTGATGTCGGATCTCTCTGTCTAATCGCTTCAAAATTAACAGCTTAAAATGCTTGTATCTTATGTATTTCTAAGCCGATTTTAATTCTAATTTCACATGATTGCATCTTTTTCTGCGCTTTTTTAATATTTTATGTCGAGATGTGAAAATTAGAATTCAGTCATCATCCCAATTCACTACGCTACGCCACCAAATGTACGCAAATGCAAACTACAAAATACAAATGACCAACGTGTGACCAACGCTTCGTCTTTTGTATTTTGATAACGGTGCCCATGTACTGTTGTATAATATTATCTGTGTCCATGTGGATATCAGCTGTTAATTTTTCGAATTCTATCCGCCATTTTGGTAATTACGGCTCTAAACAAGGGTTCGACGCTATTTAATTTGACAGCTATTTAAGTAAGTAGTCACTAAGATGTCGGTTAACACTAATTAATGTTTATAGGTAAACATTTTTTATTAATTAACTGTTATTTAATTTTAGTCAACGTTTATATAAGTAGGGCTGTTAATTATTCAGCACCCTCGCTCTGCTTAGCAGTTAATCGTAGAGTTCTCGTTACACTTGCGATTCAAGTCTACACCCGAGGCATATGACACTATCTCTATATATATGTATGTATACCGTAAAATTTTAATTATTTTCATTCCATGGAAAGGTGCCTTGAGTGACAACGTTAATTTTTACGTTAAACGTTAAATATTTATACTTATTACAAAAAAGCCAACTAAGTGATAATTGATATTGCCAATGTGAACAAAACCGATGATACGGGTTTTGTGTATGGCAGTCGCTTTTCAAATGACCAATCAAATGGGGTTTGAGGGCGATAGGTATTACTAATGGTTCTCGTTGTTTACCGCCAATGGTTCGAGATTGTGAGAAACAGTTCGGTTTTTTTAATTTTATTATAACAAATCGATAGTTCCGTGTAGCGAATCACCATCTACGGGTTTAAAAAGACCAGCTCCCCAACCATGACCGCTCAAAACAATATTAAAACCGCGCTGAGAGCGAGATGGCGCTATACGCAGCTCGAGCGGTGTCTCTGTTTCAATATTGTTTTAATCTTGCTATAAGCGATCATGGTAGGGCCCCAGAGCATTACTGTGTGTACACTGTGAAATGTTTCAAATACACAGTCACTAAACTTTGTACGGTCAAGGAACATAATTCCCGACCCATTTGGTTGACATATTGCTAGATACCGACAATATACATTAAGGTCAATACACAAAGGATTCATTAATACGTTAAGGTCGAAAAATTCAATAGATAAGTATGTTAAATGATGCCTAGTTACCTGTAAATAGTGTGTACAAAGTCGTCCTAGCAACATTCGCAGCTCTTATGGTGTCATATTGCCTTACGATATTCAACCTTAGATGGGTCGCAAATTAAATTCCTCGACTGTACTACTCATTAGCTGTACACATTCCTTGGCTAAACAGATCAGTGAGGCGCTGAGGTTCTCATTACGAGCGAGATTGAGTCTCCGGGCTAGGCGGCTTGGGTAATGCGTCCCATTGTTCAGACTACGCACAAAGGGCGCCCCTAAGCTATTTTTTGCATGATATGGTACTAACCTGAAAGGAAATTATAGCAATTTGTGAAAGAGCCCGTTAAATTATGCACGCAAGCTGTACGCGATTGTGCTGACCGCTTGAAATGGAAAATACTTTTTAAGGCAACTTAAATTTAGAATTAGATGCATGAACGAATTAAGGTTTTGTTTAAGGTAACATTTAACTTATCCCACAAATTATTGCCTTGGTTTTTAAAGGTCCACTTACCAGTGTCCGATTGAGTTGAAATTTGGTATACACCTTTAGTTACGATGACAATGCAATTATGTATAATCTTCTTCACTTTCAATAAAACCGTTTAAGTAAAAAAAAATGTACTCTCCGACCACTCTTTTTGTTCTTAATTTTAATTATTATTGTAAACATGATATTTTCCTGATCGTGTTTAGATTGAATTGATATGTTTCAGAATATCTCAATATTAATACAACAACAGCTTATTTTTATACGTTCTAGTGAGTATTTTTCCATGGACTGCATTGTTTGCTAGTTTTTCGCACTGTGCCGTATATTTCTTAGTAAGATTACGTTATATCCAAAAAAGAAACAATTTATCATGGTTTGCTTATAGTTATTTATACTGAGACCTTACTGTAAACTAGGCTCCACATTGCAAATATGGCTCTGAATACAAATTCTCACTAGACCTCACCATCTTCAAATGTTATAAATTTCTTAAATGACGGTGGTGATTTTAGAGAAGAATTCTTGTTCTATCTGAAATCATAAATTATTATTAATATGATTGAATAACGACTTGAGCTTGCATAATACTTTAAAAAAGTGAACGATGAAGCTAAGAAATAACTTAAATTTGGTTTGATATATGAAGATGTCATAGATGAAGTTCGGTCGCACTTATTTCAAACGGAATATCATTAAATGATAGACATAGTTCATGATTAATGATAATATAGTTCGCAGACAATCTTTGTTCTAAAGTAAGATATACTTTCATTTCGTTTACAGGAAGTATTATAAGAATAAAAAAGTTGTTAAGAGATAATACTCGCACGCGCAAGTACTAAAACTAAACAAGTATAAAACTACAGCTGAAAAGCTTCCTTATTAAACGTCATATTCAGTGTTTCAATCCATTGTCGATGATGGGAAATCTCAGCCCTTAATAAACAACACGAACTAACACCACGCGTCGATTGAAAGCGGAGTGTTTTTCTTGTTGCAATGTATGATTCGAAAAGTGTAATAGCAAAGCTGGGGCGGGCGGGTTGCTCGGGCGTGGACTGATTGCCCATTGTGCCCGAGATCGAGGGGCAGGCGGCTCGTGTAATACTACCATTGTTCACGCACAAAGCGCCCGAAGTTATCTGCCGCCTGATATGACGCCTATTTGCCGTGCTCAATGTAAACATGCGTTAATATAAGCACGAACGTAATTCCATTTGTTTAGGTCAGTGTCAGAGTAGGGTTTATTGTTTTTGTGTTAATTTGATTTTACGGCAGCGACTGTCTCGAAGATTCCGCCGTAACGTAAGTTTATGTGAACATTCGCACAGTAAGCTTAGAGCGCCGCCGAGTTGATTTTTGACGAATCTATTTGAATGTTGCTCGCCGCGAATGGACATTGATATTACGATGACTTCCGGTCAGTCGCTTTCTATAGACAAAGGCTTTATAATTTTGTTTGAAACTTTTGTAATCGGTATTTGAACGGCTGGTAATATTATAGGCCCTCTTACGAGGTAAGGCTTCATAGACTATTCCACATATCAATGTCCGAGAGTATCGTAGAAGAAATTGTATTCGAATCTACGAGTAGAACACACGAAGCCTTACTTTGTAATCCTAAAACAGAATATAAACAGAAGGTTCCATGTTAAATTTGTCTGTAGCAAAATTGAATAGCGGGAAAGACGTATAAATATACCTGTACGAATAGTGATAGGTACTTTATAGGCTTGCATTGTATACTCGCATGCCAGTAATATGCAGGCAAGCTGAGCATGTGTTGTCCCACAGACTAGTAAGTATGTGTTGTCTACATGATTCGTATAGCTGTCCAGTGTCTGAGAGCGCGATGTCAAGTCAGCGTGCTTTGATTAAATAGCACTATCGAGTTACTACCGAACGCGTCCAAATGATGCGAGTGATGTTCGAGATGCTGTTATGCGAGCAGGCGCTAAAAACGAAGAAAATGTAGTAACTTGCATACCAGCTACTTCCACGCACGTGCGAGTAATTTGTAAGATGCGTCCACACAGTGCCAGTTACTCTACTGCAGCTGTTCGGCAGGCTGACTCACACGTTTGTAAGATGCGTCCACACAGTGCCAGTTACTCTACTGCAGCTGTTCGGCAGGCTGACTCACACGTTTGTAAGATGCGTCCACACAGTGCCAGTTACTCTACTGCAGCTGTTCGGCAGGCTGACTCACACGTTTGTAAGATGCGTCCACACAGTGCCAGTTACTCTACTGCAGCTGTTCGGCAGGCTGACTCACACGTTTGTAAGATGCGTCCACACAGTGCCAGTTACTCTACTGCAGCTGTTCGGCAGGCTGACTCACACGTTTGTAAGATGCGTCCACACAGTGCCAGTTACTCTACTGCAGCTGTTCGGCAGGCTGACTCACACGTTTGTAAGATGCGTCCACACAGTGCCAGTTACTCTACTGCAGCTGTTCGGCAGGCTGACTCACACGTTTGTAAGATGCGTCCACACAGTGCCAGTTACTCTACTGCAGCTGTTCGGCAGGCTGACTCACACGTTTGTAAGATGCGTCCACACAGTGCCAGTTACTCTACTGCAGCTGTTCGGCAGGCTGACTCACACGTTTGTAAGATGCGTCCACACAGTGCCAGTTACTCTACTGCAGCTGTTCGGCAGGCTGACTCACACGTTTGTAAGATGCGTCCACACAGTGCCAGTTACTCTACTGCAGCTGTTCGGCAGGCTGACTCACACGTTTGTAAGATGCGTCCACACAGTGCCAGTTACTCTACTGCAGCTGTTCGGCAGGCTGACTCACACGTTTGTAAGATGCGTCCACACAGTGCCAGTTACTCTACTGCAGCTGTTCGGCAGGCTGACTCACACGTTTGTAAGATGCGTCCACACAGTGCCAGTTACTCTACTGCAGCTGTTCGGCAGGCTGACTCACACGTTTGTAAGATGCGTCCACACAGTGCCAGTTACTCTACTGCAGCTGTTCGGCAGGCTGACTCACACGTTTGCTCGCAACGGAAACCAGCCATAAAAGTTATGCGTGAATCATCATTTATGTCCCTAACTTCCAACTGATGGACTCGAATGGCTCGATGGCTTAGTGCGTGAATCAGGAATTAAAATATTTTACTAAATTAGTGCTAGGATTTCAACTAATGCTAACTCAATGCTATATTACTGCCACAGAATATCCGATACAAAACTGAATAAACTATTGGCAGCGGAGGATCATCTTGATTATACTGTTGAATCTTTAAACAGTCTTGCAGTTTCCGTTTATCTTTCTGGCGAACAAAAGGGGCATAAATTTGTTAATATTAAATGCATCTGTAAATCGGTATTATCGGAAGTATATTTAGTTACTTACTTAAGTAGGTATTTGTTATTTTCATACTTTTTAATCTTACTAGAAATGATTTGGTTATTGGATTGAATAATCTGTTTAATGAATGCGTTTTTTGCAAAACGAGTTACTTCAAAGAGTTATAAGTAACTAGCTGTGCCAGCGAACTACGTTTCGCCGTATATTTTTTACCCGTTTTTGCAACATTTGTCATTGATGCTCAGCTCCTATTAGTCGTAGCGTGATGTTATATAGCCTAAAGCCTTCCTCGATAAATGGACTATCCAACACAAAAATAATTTTTCAATTTGAATCAGTAGTTCCTGAGATAAGCGCGTTCAAGCAAACAAACAAACAAACTCTTCAGCTTTATAATATTAGTATAGATATAGCCAGAGTTGAGCTTATAAAACCACAACAACAAAGAGGAGAAAATTAAGAAAAGTGTGATACAGTAGATCCTGAGCTTAGCCAGCGTACGTAGTTAACTGCGCGAAACAACAGTAATGCAATATCTTGCGAAGCCCCAGCTTGATTATAAGAAATAGGCGACTATGCCGTTGCACGGATGAAGCTTTTTTAAATCCCGTGAACGAAGAACCCGAGGAAAATGCAACAAGCGCTGCAGGGTGCGGCGCCAAATCCATCTTCGACGCGAAAATGATAGCGGGCGGATTTTAATCTCCCGCTGAAATGGCTTCTTCGATATGTTCTTATTTTATTGAAAACGAAAAATAGTTTTGCGGGAGCTCGATTCGTTTTCCCATAGATAAATGTTTGAAATCTGAGATAATATCAGATAGAGTACTGTCATAACTGGCAATAGGTTTTTATTTTATTTTACCAGAACTGGATAAATTAGTAATGAGCATGAAAATCAAAATTCAAATAAAATTTTTAACTGTGGTAATAATGACTTATCGTAAGGTAGAATGTTGTATTTACTTTCTGATTTAATGTCACATAAAACTCAGCAATAAGTAGCTCGTGGTTAGGGTGTAACAGCGAATGAAATAAAAAGTTTAAATGAGTTAGAAACATTATTGTAGAGTAGAATTAAGGCAAGTTTTTTTTGCTTGAAGCAAACAGAACACTTATTGAAAGACAAAAATGTCTGCTCAGAGGCTTGATTCGTGTAAAACATGATAGTTTTATAGTACATTACGATATTAGTGCGTTAAGATGTTATAACCAATACGCACGTATATCGTACGACGTTTTTTTAACACATATGCGAGGAAACAGAAAAAAAAACATTTAAATAAACTCAATCTGTGAATGCACAATGGGGGTAATTCTGAAGTTACCTGCACTAAAACTAAAACTAAAATTAAACATATAAATTTAAATTAGTTTTAGGTAATTCGTATTCTGAAACGCCGGACTCTCTTAATTTAAACTGTATTTGACAATTTCATAAATTGAATACACAGATTATAAATACACCTAGTGCTGTAGAAAAACGGAATAATTTAGAAACATTAAAAACAGCTATATTCTACTAATTTTACTATCAGAAATTATTAATTTAAGATTTGATCGTATTTGTAAATAACAGAAAAGAAATTTTATTATTTGTCATTCATTTTATCACAAAAGAAAAATTATTCGACATTTATCCTGCGATTGTGATGGCTTCGCGCCTATGCCTTGAAATAAAAAAAATTACGTGGTTTTCTGTAGTTGTATAGATAGGTACTTCGTGACTTCCTCTGAATTTTAAAATTGCGTATTTTGTTTCATTAGTAATTTTTGTTTTCTTTTCAAAATAACCGCTGTTATTTATTGCAAATAATAGTAATTGCTAGGCAACAAATTTTAGATAGGTAAGTATACTTCTATCTGCAGATAGAATATTAATTTCTGTTGTAAGAGTAAATACATACATACATAACCTACCTATCATCTAAATGTCAGTACTATTAGACTACTTGGGAACAAACAAATTACAACTCACGACTTGGTAATTGATGCTATAAAAGCCTTTCCTTATAAATGCCATAACAACCAATTCATCATCCATTTGGCAAGTTGCACAAAAAAATTGACTTCGGTAATGTTAGAAAATCGTTAAAAAGTAACAAGATAAATTGAGACGGCACCTAAAAGTTCACCTCCTAAAATTAGTTTGACATATTTAAAATTATAGAAAAAATTACATTTGGGAAGCATGTCAGAATACGAAAATAACATCTAACACTAAATTGAGTAGTTTAGTAACGTCATTCTTAATTTTAGAGTTAACTTGTGAGTTTTGAATACCAAACGGTGATTGACATTTCCATCTCTAATTTTATTTAGTTATAGTTTTAGGTGGTCGCTTCAGAATCACCCCCATTGTTGCTTTCCCGCCATTTTAACAGCGCGCTAGCGCTGCCTACTGACTGGCGCCCGCCGCGCGGCGATTAGTTCGAAATTTGAATAGCAACAGCGCGCTGCTCACTAGCTGGAGTCGTGCGGCGGCGATCAGTTCCATATTTGAAATGGCAAATAATACTGTTATGGAATTTGTATGGACTATAACTGAACTATTTGCTTTGGTAACAAACGCATTTTTTATGACCCGCTTTACATATTTAAAATCGGTGGAATTACATCAGCTTTACGAGCAAGGGTGTTAAAAATATTGTTAAGGGTCCGGTCTTGTAATAATCGGTGTTCTAGCAGAATTGTCAGAGAAGTAACATTTTTTTTAGTTATTAAAAATGCAATTAGGGAAATGCATTTTACGTCAATTTAGAGTGTAGGACTTGAAGTTTCCATGACACATTTCACTTTTTACTTAAATGCTATTTTTAATGTTTTTTTTAAGGCTTCAAACATACCCATATTTACATTCCACGCGTTTAAGGACATGTTCATGCACTCGTCACGTAAAAAATATGACCTAAACATAAAATATATTCAGTATACATTTATTCTCAAATCTTCAACAATGATATTTACTGGTTACTTTTTTCGAAATATTGTAGTTTCCTTATATAAGGTGGTTTAAATAGGTCAAGTTTTATGAATTTTACCACTTTTAAAATATCACTTTTTATATAAGAAATCATCCTTTAGCGTAATCAAACTTTAACCACTTAAAAACGAGCTATTATTAAGGCAAACAATTAAAAAGCTGTATTTATAAAATCATTATAGGTAAATTTTATAGAATGAAAACTTATCGAGAGTTTACGCTGCGAATTCGTAGCAGAACTGAGCGAAATTTCGACGCGTAAACTGTCGATAAGTTCATTCTATAAAATTTACCTATAATGATTTTATAAATACAGCTTTATTCTCAGACCTACCGAATATACACAAAAAATTTAATGAACATCGGTCAAGCCATTTCGGAGGAGTTTGGTAACACATTTTCGGCGTAATTTTTAGTAGTTCTAAAAATTTTAAACAAAAGGGCATATTTTTTGTTCCAAAATAATAGTGAAAACTTTTCGAGAGTCCAAACACAAGCCTGTTGATATAATTTGGTTCGATGGTACACTGTGACCCATGGAATTATTAATTAATAAATCCATGCAGTGACCATAGATAGGGTTTAAAAATATTTTGAAATTTCCGTTCTAGTCTATTTAGTGACAGTGCGCCAAATTGAGTGTTACAACTTGTTAATTCTTGAATTCGAAAACTACCTATTAATAAAACTTCATGTCGGCAAAAGTTTGGACAAGGTTTGTGTAATATAAAAAAATACAATAAAAATGGATCTTCGAAACATTTCAGTAATTAAGTTAAAAAACATGGCGATACAAAGTACGTCGGGTCAGCTAGTAATAAAATAATTGTAAACTTTCACTTAATGCTCAAATTATTTATTTTCCGGATCTAGTACGAGGCTACATCGAAACCTATCTTATTGGGGAGAATCGGATCATTTTATTTATTGGCATCGGAGGTCGGGTAAGTTATCGGATGTGGCCATCGGGCGTTGGATTGAAATGTATGTGCAAAAACAGGCAGCATCGACTGGTTCACGATGATGTATTTGATACTTCATGATCCCTTCGTGTCATACATTGCTTATTGAATTTAATACACACTACGAAGATTTTTAGTGATCTATGTTTGCGGCACAATTCCTAATCGTGATTTTATAAAAAAAACACATTTATGTAATGAAATCAGAATTATACTTTCGTTTAAAGTGTTAATTGATACTGGCGGTGATAATAGTGTGAGATTTTTTTTCGTATTGATTTATTCATTGTTCAATTTATTTAGTACTTTTAAAGACAATGTAACTTTGCATAATATACTCGTAAAATGAGAATATAACTATTAAAATTTCCCGTTATAATCAATTTTTTAATAAAATTAATTATTCAGCTATTGAGCAAGACAAAAAACGGCAAGGTCATTTTTAGGGTACCGTAGCCAAATGACAAAAAACGGAACCCTTATAGATTCGTTATGTCTATCTGTCTGTCCATCCGTAAGTCACAGCCACTTTTTTCCGAAACTATAAGAACTATACTGTTGAAACTTGGTGGGTAGATGTATTCTGTGAACCGCATTAAGGTTTTCACACAAAAATATAAAAAAAGCAACAAATTTTGGAGGTTTCCTATATTTAGAACTGAAACTCAATAATTTTTTTTCCATTAAACCCATACGTGTGGGGTATCTATGGGTAGGTCTTCAAAAATTATGTTGAGGTTTCTAATATCATTTTTTTCTAAACTGAATAGTTTGCGCGAGAGGCACTTCCAAAGTGGTAAAATGTGTGTCCCCCCTGTAACTTCTAAAATAAGAGAATGATAATACAAAAAAAAAATATATGATGTACATTACCATGCAAACTTCCACTGAAAATTGGTTTGAACGAGATGTAGTAAGTAGTTTTTTTAATACGTCATAAATCGAACGGAACCCTTCATAGGGCGAGTCCGAAATTCGAAAAACATTAATTTGTTTACCTAAAATTCGTCACTGATATAAAATGTCATTGTCAACATTCCTTTGGACGTTTCTTTTGAGAATAGGCAAAGGAACTCGAAGCCTTCTGCTACTTCTAAGTAATAAATATATTATGTGATGTTTTAGTCTTGTTTCAAGTTGTGATTTTTAAGTTAGTAGTTTTTAATTAGATATTTAAACCGTTTAATAATATTACCATATTTAGAAAGACACTTAGGCGCTTCGCGTGATACCTTCCATACTTTAGGTAGAACATAGATTTATGAAATCATAAATAGATGGTTAATGTTGAGTCTGTGGATAGGATATTATTGTGTTTTGATCATCTGTGGAGCTAGTGCAGCGGTATTGATTTAGAAGAAATATCGTCTTATCGAGTAGGTGTATATCGATACCGCATTCTTATACTTAAAACGGTTTATTTATTATTCTCTTTCGCTTTGTTTAATTATGTCGAGTTACCTATGCTTGTGTGGGAATGGTTTAAATTTCAAATTATTTTAGTATACTTCTTAGAGGATTAATTTAGTCTCTAGGCTTGTGGAAACCCCGCGGCGTCGCAAGGTGAATACTGTTGGGCTTTATGCTGGTATTAATTATAGCAGAGTAGGTCACCTTGCGGCTACCCTTCAGGGTTTAGTTCCGTGCCTCCCTTAAGGAGGTACCTTCAAAATAACTCCTCAGAAGCAGGAGATCATATTGGATTTGATATCTGTTATTCGGATCGGAAGAGATAGTAGTATTTTTGATCTGTGTATCGATACTAGTTACTATGTTTGTATTGAGACCCCATCTCTCGGCCCTCCGACTTTTCCGCTTTGACGTCGTCAGGATGAGGTCGATTAAATCTGGTCTTTTCCGTTTCGTGGCGTGGAGGAGCAACCGCTTCAAAGGAGGCGAAGGCTGAGCCCGCCCATAGTAGGCTGGGCTGATCTTTTTTCTATTTTGTTATAAAACCCATGAAAAACATGGTAAGTTGAAATTTTCACCGCTATTTTGCTGTGGCGTTGGTCCGCCATTTTGGTGACCACGTTCTAACTATTGTGTTATTTTGTTTTAGGGTTCTTTTTCGTACCATTTTCTAACTTATTATTTCAATTAATATGCAAATGAGGGACTGATACATACTGGAGGAGCGTAAACGTATCCATAACTTTTTTTTGAGTGAAGTGGACCCTCGTGACCCCTCGTTTTCACCAAGGTATATTACATGTATTTTACAAGTTTTATGCAATGTTTTCGTTTATTGTTTACACTCGTATACATGTATAAAACTTGCTGAATACAAAACATGTATGAAACTTGTTGTATGAAATTATTTCTGAACTACTAGTTGTCTACATGTTTATGGTGTCACGTTTTATACAAACTTGTTGTAGATAAACTTGTAGAATATGACACGCTAGTCCGGTAGTTTCATTAATATTTTCTACTCAATTCACAATGGAATGTAAAGATGCTGAGGAACTTTTACTTTACATGAAAATTTTGGGTTGAATGACATTACGTGTAAACATATTTTAATAATGTGTTTTCGATAAAGAATTGATTATTTATTGGTTATTTTGAACACCGTGTATAATACAAAATGGAATCATAAAATAATAGTGGTTCTACACTGCGCTGGATTTTACATGTTCAGTTCAAAAATGTGTGTGACCTATGTAAGATTTAAAAAAAATATTAGGTTAAGAAACTATTTTTAAAAGTCATTAAAATATTTATTATTAATAATTAAGGTGAAGCTGTAACAGTGAAAAAAATGCGATCCGTCCGGTAAAAGTTTAAAACTTTATCCAACAAGCATGGATAAAGTTTAAAACTTGTTTTTAATTAGTATTATACATAAATTTCAGTGAAATAAACAGAACTTGTTATAAACATGATTGCTTTTTGTAAGTGTGAACACTGTCAATGTGTCAGTGTGTCAGTTTGAATATGTCATAGATCGAAGTGTAAACGCAGATGTGGTTTATACTCGTCTATAGACTTGTTGGCAACGCAGTATGAACGAAATAATGTTTGAGACAGTCGCAATACATGTTTAGAACAAATAATTATGTTTTGACAAGTATTCTACAAGTATTGTATAAAACTAGTACTTTACTTGTTTTTTGGTGAAAACGAGGGGTGAGAAGCTTACTCTCGGACGTGCCTAGGTAACGTGCCATGATTTTTTTTATTATCCACTTGAGGACATATAATTAACGACGGAAGGAGCAGTCACCAGCTCTTAAAAGTCACCGGGTGTGAGCAAGGAAGATGGTTCGCTGATGTAATTTTGTATCCACCTGTTTCATTTATGTGTTAACTTTAATGGTAGTGCGCCGAGAGGAGTAAACTCCCACACAAGTGTATTAACCACATGTAAAAATAAGCCTCATATTTTTTAATACGTAAATGTAGAAATAATAAATTGCATGAACTAATTCAACTGTGTGCTTTATTAAGACATTTCTAGCCCCTGAAGTCTGTTTGTATGAGTATGGAGGCGCCCTTTAAAAATATATCCATACATTTCTCCAGGTATGCCCTTGTATAATATTATAAAATATTAACCCACGACCTGATGGTGCTTAAATTCCAACTCATGCTCACCGAAAAAGGTTACTCATTAACAAGACAAAATCGTAAAACAATATTTTAAGCATTAAGGAAACGGACCATATTATATTGTATTTCGACTACTAATTAATTGGGACCTCTGTAAATACGAATTTATTATTTTTGAGATAAAAGTATTTAGCTTTAAACATAGATCCTTAAAATATATTAATCTTAGAAAGAACTTGTTGAAGAGGCTTAAACTATATCGGTGTTACTACAAAAAAAAACACTGTCTAAAGTTAGACAATGTTTAAACATGATGATGTTTCATTTGTTTTAAAAAGATGGATAGGGGCAGCATAATGTTTAAATGCAGTGCAAATATAATGCAGTGTCAGTACTTGTGGCAGTACTTAAAACGTTTTTGCAGGAAGATCGTATTAATCTCAGAAAGAATTTAGAAACAAATTAGTTCGATATCACCTAAAGATCAGATCAATTTTGACGAGCAACGTTTCCGCGTTGTAATTGTTGCGAGTTGCGACTGAACTGTTCACGCTTCCGGGCGTTTTATAATTAAAGAAGACGTGCCCGTAGTGTCCCCGTAACTCGATGCGCAAAGGACTCTGTCAAAAGCATTGCGAGAGAACGCTACGTGAATTAAAATTAACGAAAACAACTACAATAGCATTATGGCGGTTGCATACCGTCGACGGAATTCAAAATGGCGACGTAAAATTAATTTGCTGTAGCTTTGTGTGCACATTACTGAAAGTGTAGATTCAGGAAGCCAATTTTGGAATGGTTTTTTTGACATGTGTAGAAATAATGATATTTATCGTGAAATAGAGGGGATATACCCTTTAAAGCCCACGTTGTGAAATTTTTTTCTTGTTAACGATGTTTTTACAATTTTAATCCTTATTTCATAGCCTGGCGGTTGTATCTTAAGCAAATGAAAACTTTATGTTGACGACAGTTCGAAGTGCCGGGGACCCAGAACTAAGCAGCGGACATCGGCGAAGCCTATGCGCGCCCCATTCCCCACGAACCGCGTCATAAATTAATTCGGGCCCTTTGATTGGTCCGCGGGCGAGACGTCCCCCCGCGGACCAAGGGATAGTTTATAAATATAGGGACAAATAATGTAAAATTGTAGTCAGTTGTAGTCGGTCACTGGAAGTCGTCTTGCAAGAAGTAAATAAAGCTCCAAAATTATCACAAAGAAACCTGCGTTTAACTCAACAAGTACCTACATACAGTCCACTCTCAACACTTTACTTTTGCAAACTTTAACATTGTCAATATTTAACGTCAATTAAGTTAAATTTTTCTCAATACCAAGTTTCATTCAAATCATTACGTAGTCATGACGTGGTCGTTTACAATGGGTCTCATCAGAAGGCTCAATGTCACTCAAATGGCAATGGAGAGGGCTATGCTTGGGGTTTCTCTACGCGATCGCATCGCGAAATGAAGAGATCGTTAGAAGAACTAGAGTCACCGACAGAGCTCGCAGGACTGACGGCCGTTGGGGCGGAAAGGTCCTTGAGTGGCGGCCACGTACCGGGAGACTCAGCGTTGGTTGGTAGGCCCCCTACAAGGTGGACCGGGAAAGATCGCGGGAAACCGCTGGACGCGGGAGGCGCAGGACCGATCGGCTTGGAGATCCCTGGGGGAGGCCTCTGTCACAGAATATATAATAGTACTTCATCCTCTGTCCAACAGTGGGCGTCACTTGGCTGAAATGATGATGATGAAATAGATTTACATTTTCGTTAAAAATATTACTTTAGTTTTTTTACATATTAATTACATTACTTATTTATAACATGTAGTACGAGTATATGTATTCTATTATTTTGTTAGAATTTTAGGGTCCCGTTGTTTATGTTTCCTATTAAACTTTCATCTATTGTTAGGTTGCCTGGTAGAGATTGCCACTTTGGCAATAAGGCCGCCTTTTGTTTTAAGGACCAGTTTATAAGGAAAATTCTTGTTACTATTTTTTTGCATTCATACATACATGGGCTGCGAAACTAGCAACCTGATGGTATAAACATTAAACTCAAGATTATAATGTTTAAACTTAGCACTGGTTAATCTGGTTATTCTTTGTTTATTCGTCGATCAAATCGTAATCGCTGTCCCGCATTCATGCCTCGTGTCGGACAAAGAGTTTATTGGGTATTTACTGGGTACAAAATTCTCAATAACAATTTGGGAGGCTAGTATTATTGCCCGGTTGTAGCAACAGGCGCGCTCCCTATTACACGGGACATAAAATAATTGGCGGAGTGTGGGTGCTTATACATACACCCTAATCTTTTGGAACTGGTTTGATAGTATTTATTTGATGGATTTGACGGCCGAATGCTCACGGGTTTAGCAGCTTAGATTTTTTTTGTATAAAACTATATTACCCATGTTTATTTATTTTTTATTTATTTAAGTATACAATTTTTTTTACAAATTACTTTGACATTATTAATACAACGCCAAACTGCAGTGCAGTTTGTTGGCGTTAGCATGCACTCTTAGAATAAATCTTTATACTGCTCTATGAGCTTGAGAAACACATAACAAAATCTGTATACCTCCTAGCAAAAAATTACATTATTTACCAGTTAATACATTTGTTCACATAAAGTGCCTAATCCGTGTAAACAATATAAAAGCTGGGCCTTATCTTATTTGCCCTCATGATCCCACTGCTGGGCAAAGGCCGATTCGTATAAAATTGTTCAATATACCATAACTTAAAATTAAAATCTCTCAAAGTAATATCAAAAAGGTATATATTAATTTGATAGAAAGTCAGTTTATACAGGATTTATACAGCTGGAACGATTCCCCGCCATTCCAGCCTTAATGATATCATACGTCGGGCTTTTGCCTCCGCCAACTGTGCGGCTATTTTAAAACCCAATGGTCTCATGCATGACGATGGTAAAAGACCTGATGGGATGACACTTGTTTCATGGAAGATGGGTCGACCTTTGGTATGGGACGCTTCCTGTGTCGACACCTAGCGCCATCTCACCTTCCTGGAACTCAAAATAGGGCTGGTGCGGCGGCCGAATCAATTGTGAGCCTCAAAAGGCGCAAATATAGCACCCTTGATAGTGGTTACATATTTGAGCCTTTTGGGGTCGAAATACTTGGGCCGTGGGGACCGGGAGCCTATAGATTATTATATAAATAAAAATCAATGTATTACTATGTTTGTTTGTCCTCTATACGTTCCGAAACCATTCATCAGATTGTAATGAAACTTTGGTAGGGTGATATGCCCCCGTGAGGGTTCCTAGCAAAAAAAAATTACGTGGCATTGCAACGCATGCCGGGTACAGCTAGTAGATTATATAAGTATCTTTCGGCACGTCTGGTTGAGGCCACACGTTACCAAAATACTGGCTTTTATTTTGGGCAAAGAATAAGCTTCGCCATACAACGTGGTAATGCTGCCAGCATTTTGGAAACGTTGCCCATTGACCACACTTAGATTAATTTTGTACATTAAATATATTTCTTAGGGAAGTTTATTGTTTTTTATTACTTGTGTTTAAAGGACAATGTCGAAAATCGCCCCATGACCAACAAAGATTTGATTTACGTTATAATTATATGCATTTTTTATAACACACATTACAAATATATGTATTCGACGGACAAATCAAAAATAATTAAAAGTACTTTCAGAAACAAAACCAAATGAAGTAAAATAAACGAATTGTTATTGTTACCTTTGCTTGATTGAATGGAATTGAGTCGATTTTATGTTGGTATTGACATTTTTTTATTTGTATAAATTATGTTTTTCATAACTTCTTTCACAATTTACAACAAAAATTAAATTTAAACATACGTCAATTGACTACTCACGCGCTGTCGCTTGTTAGTTCGTTGTGTTGCTTTATAATTTCGAGATTTCTTATTCTTTAATACGTGGCTTTGATAACGTTCTTTGATTGATTGCAATACTTAATTATTATTTTAATAATTGTATAGGTATGGACTATGTGTTTGCTCTAACGAAATAAAGTGTTACTTCAACTAACCCCAAAATCTGATTCATTTTGGTAGATAATTCGATTTCGAAGCTTGTCCGCAGTAATTGATGTGGACGTACAGTATTTACTAATGTCTAATTATACGAAAAGCATTTTTTCACTGCTGTTGGTACTGGGGCGAACAATGTATGGACGCAGAGCAATGTCCTTTACTGCTATGAGAAAAACTACTGTACTAATATTTATATTCTCGCAGTAGGTGGCGCTGTGGACTCGACACTTGCCTTCCAATCGGGGGAGGTCGGGGCTCGAGACCCGCCATATACCAATGTGTTTTTCGTTTCGAATTTCATATGTACATTTGTCTGACGCTCCTACGGTGAAGGAAAACATCGTGAGGCAACCTGCATACATCTGCGAAGAAATTCAATGGTGTATGTGAAGTCGACCAATCCGCACTGGGCCGGCGTGGTTGACTAAGGCCTAATCACCCTAACATAGGGTAGGCTCGAACCCCTCGGTGGGGACGTGTATGGGCTGTGAAGATGAGTCAATGGTATAAAGTATTGTGAAAAAATATAATTTCATCTCGGTCCTTTTAAATAAGAATGTTTACAATTAAAATTAAATTGGCATTATATAAAATTCATCTCCTTTAAAGACAATTTATATATTTTTTTCATATAATAATCTATACTATATAAAGCTCGGTTTTACTTATTATAAGATTTTTGGGGCTGTTCCATGCAAAAGTTTAATTAAGCAATCTGGCAATTTGCATGCAGCGTGCAAGCAAGGTTCGAATTATTTGATCTAATTTCATTTGACGGGAAACTTTTCAACTATTTTCGTCCGTCTGTTATACTTCCTCGTTTGTCACTGTATCAGTTGTTGACCTATTCATTAGTATCAATTCGATGTTTCCGTACTCCGATGTTTCATTTGATCGAAAAACTTTTTACTGAAGTTATGCTCAGTCGAAATAACATTTATTCGAAGTATCATGTTTCCGAACATTCATTATGTAATGTATACTCGTGTCACAGTGTTTGTTATCGACCTCATTCGAAACGGATTGACCAATTTTTATGATTTTTTTTGTGTACCTATATTCGGTAGGTCTAAGAATAGGTCGTAAACTATTTTTATACCCTTATGTGAAATGGTTTTCTTGACAATTATTAAGGCGAAACGTAGTTTGCGGGCACAGCTAGTATTACTATTTAATTTGACATATTTTCATTTCACCAAACGCCTTGAACATTTTCAGCACACTATCTCCGATCCCTTATATTTGTTGCTATTGTAAGCATGCAAGCTAGGCTGCAGCACGCAAGCAAGCATGCATATGTAGTTTGATGTGTGAGGTCACAATATCGAATACTACCTTGACAAAAGTTTTTTCCTTGCGCCCTCCACGAGCAAATGGCTTCACCCCCTGCTCATGTAAGCGAGCATGGCATGGAACATACAATCAATCAATCAATCATTATTTATTTGCCAGAATATGGTACAATAGGTGTTTAATACATTAATATATCCAACATACTCTGTCGCTGAACGGCGTGCAAATATTTTACAAATTAGTTTTAATTACAGTTATTAAATATATGAGAAAATTAATACATTTCATAAATACATCTTATTGTTTAATGTCAAAAATATACAATTAAATGTCAAATTAAATTCTATTTTAATATACAATTCCGGAGCGTCGGTGGCGCAGTGGACTCGGCACTTGCCTTCCAATCGGGGGGTCGGGGTTCGAGACCCGCCATGTACTAATGTGTTTTTCGTTTCGAATTTCATATGTACATTTGTCTGACGCTCCTACGGTGAAGGAAAACGTTGTGAGGCAACCTGCATACATCTGCGAAGAAATTCAATGATGTATGTGAAGTCGACCAATCCGCACTGGGCCAGCGTGGTTGACTAAGGCCTAATCACCCTAACATAGGGTAGGCTCGAGCCCCTTTGGTGGGGACGTATGTGGGCTGTGATGATGATACAATTCTATTTTATATAAAATCTTTAATGTCATAATATTGAAAAATACATAAATTCGTCATAATATTAAACAACACAAATTATAAAAAAAACCCAAATGATTAAAAAAATTAAAATTATCATAAATTACAAATTGTCATTGTTTATATTATCATTTAAAAATGCCGATACAGAATAATATAATTTCGTCATCAATAGTTTATGCTATTGTATTCGGAATTTAGTCAATGTTAAATTGGTGAGATTCATTGGTACCTAATTTATTGTAAATACGCACAGCCATACAATATACATTTTTCGAAAACATTATTAACTTTTGTTTTGGTACTCTCAATTTTGATCCGTATCTACCGCGGTAATTAGTTATGTCACAGTTAGTCTCAAATAGAACCTTATACTTCTTCACAAAAACGGCTACCTCAAATATATATCAACACGGTATAGGCAAAATATCAAGTTCCTTAAATAGTGGTTTACAAGTAAGCCTGCAGCATACATGCAAGCAGAGATTTAAATCGTTAGATGCGCCCTTCCCATACATAAGGCGCTCGAAAATGTGTCAACGTTGGGAAGAGTGAGCTCACTCATTCCGTCGTAGTCTGTTCCAGAAAGCACCGAGCGTTAGACGTCAAATGCATTTTTTCTTTTCCCTAATTTCAAGTGTAAAATAATAAAATATGCCTTCTCGTGCCTTTAGAAAGTGTTTTAATAACTTGAAGAATACCAACAAATCTAAGGGAATTACATTTTATGCGTAACTACCTATTTATTAATTATTTTCATCATTTCCCAAATAAATCACTTACTTAATTTGGCGTCCGGTACGTGTTTGTACGAGCGAGACCGAACAATACGTGCGTGAGCGAGATCGATATGCGTGTCATTGCTTTGTCGTTTAAACCAAATTAGTTTGACCCCTTGTATAATACACCGTTAGCCATTTTAGGTGTCAAAGTTTTATGGCGCGTCGCGTTGTTGTGTGAATTTGTCATGTAACGCACACAGACATAAAATGTAGTCACTTTTTAGAAGCGCAAGGCGCATCTAAATGCAAGGACGAAACAGGTACGCAGCCTAATTATGAGCAGCATACTTACATAATATTGATACCGAAGCGTTTTCTGTAGTCCACCCGCACCCCAAAAATTCATTAGATTATTTATTATCATCATCATCATCATCACAGCTCATATACTCGTACGTCCCCACCGAGGGGTCGAGGATTATTTATTATTAAAATTTCATAAAAATCGGTCAAATTGTTTCGGGGGAGTTCGATAACAAACACTATGAGACGAGATTATTATTATATATTAGAAGATTAGATGACAATTAAGTAAAATACACGATTAACTAGACAACTAATAATTTTGACTTCGAATTCCTCTTGTTTAGCTAATGCTTTTTAAGGTTGAGTCCGAAATGATTACTCGAATCGTGGAATAGGCTATTCGGCAGAGATAACAGTATCCGTTGTTTTTATTGTTTGGGGTAGTCGTATATTTCTTTCCGGGTCCCCGGCACGTACAAACACAACGCATTTCTTCCACCATAAAGTTTCTAGGTGGAGTGTGTTGAATGAAAATTTTATTACACTGTATATTTTAATTACAAAGTCGTTTTAGCTTTTTTTTAGTACATAATAAAATATAAGTAAATTCTGTTTGTAAATTATAAAAATATCTTTTTTTTACTGAGCGACCGAATTTTATTTTTAAGCGATAGTAACTTTGAAATGAAGTTATCCAAGGCGTCATTGCTTTATGAAACCGTTGAATAAGCGACGTATACGAACCACGAGGTTAACAAGATGTATTGTTACGATACACACAGCAAAAAGAACTGTGTGGGTTCCGATTCCGAGTTCTAGGAGATGTCACCGAACTCGAGGAACGAGTGAGAGTAATGTGGGAGGGTCTATGTATATATGAGTGAATAATTTTAAAGGTAAATCAGTACACTTTGTACTCGTCTAGTTTTTTGTAACTTCATTTGCAACCCTAGCGAGACCTAACCTAGTGAGACTAATTGGACGCGAACTGTAATATATACTATAAACTGAGTTGATTTTTTTTTAAAGCGGACTTCCTTGTTTTCCTTGGATTTTGAGAACTAAAAACAGTAAGTAACTTCATATTGAATTTTTCTCTAAAAAATAAAACACATTTTACAAAAAATAAAAAACGACTTCAAAAACACTGAAAAGTTAAAAATAATATAAGAATAGGTAAAGACAACATCACACTTCTATATTGAAGTCGGTGCCAAACGATGATCTCCTAGAAAGTCTTAAAATTTGTCACCGACTTCAATATAGAAGTGTGATGTTGTCTGTACCTATTCTTATATTATTTTTAACTTTTCAGTGTTTTTGAAGTCGATTTTAATTTTTTGTAAAATATTTTTTATTTTTAACTTTTTAGTGAATGAAATCTTTTTTGTGAAAGAAACCCTAATTCTGGTATTTAATTTACGTTTCCCTCGATTTTCATGGGATCCCATCATCAGATCCTGACTTTGGTGACCATGGGACCACCCTTGGAGTATACTCTACCGAATACAAAAATAATTGGCAGCGTAATCGCGTAACATACACAAAAAAACATACGCATCGAATTGAGAACCTCCACCTTTTTACAAGTCGGTAAAAAGGAGGAGGTTAAAAAGATAACTGCATTATTGCACTGATATATGTGTATAGTTCCAATTTAAGCCAATATGAATTCTGGTCTACCAAAGTAAGTAGGTATAGAAGGAAAGCTTAAGAAAAGAAAATCGTATTTAGTATTAGTACGAGTACCTACGTCCTACGTGTAAGTGAAGTATACATTATTGTTTACTAGTTATAATGCTTACGTACTTATTTATTCATTGAGCTAGCATACTACAGTCATATTCCGAAATAACAAAACTGTTCCGACAACTTCGGAGTACTTATAGAATTTCAGCTGTCATTAGAAAAAGACATGGAAATTCAACGTAAATTGTTGATATTACTTGTGTATTAGCTGAATAAATAAACTTGTTTCCATTAACATATTGTGGTAGTGCTTTTTAAGTTAGGATTCTTGAAGATCACATTGAGCAACTGGCGATAACACTGATTTTTATACTTTTACTAACTGTGCCCGCTCACTACATTTCAACATAATAATTGTCCAAAAAGTTCTGCATGCACCTTATCATCTAGGGGTATAAAAATACCCTTCGACCTATTATCAGATCTTTTTTTTTATTGCTACTAAGTTGACAAGCCAGCAAACTGCTTACCTAATGGTTAGTGGTAACAGTCACCTACAATACATGTGGCTCCTGTGAGATTCGCAGCAAAACTGCAAACCCCACAAGAACCACAGTGTACGTTGCCAACTTGTGACTTAGGATGTAAAGTCACGGTACCCAGTAATTTCACTGCCTATCTTACCCTTCAAACCGGAACACAGCAGTGCAAGCACTGCTGCTTTGTGGCAGAAATAGATAAGACGGAGTTACCCAAGCAGGCGACTCTGGTATGGAGTCTTCCTACGGTAAATCAATTTTTTACTGTGCTTGTTCTGTACAAGTTTTCGCTGTTACTATTGGTGCACGTCAGGCACAAGTACCAAGCTCGTGTATTACGCATTCAGAATTTTTACATTGATTCTGGAATAATTTAAAATAAATAAAGTATCATAAAGCATTAGTTTATTGCTCTTGATATCATTCAAAAGAATTCGGCTGCATTACTTAATATCATCTCATAACTAATTAATTTAGTGTAGTGCCACCAAATTAATTAGTTATGTTAGATGGAACCTATAATGATACTATAGAATTATTATGATGTTATAGATAGGTCACCACCAGGGGCAAACATCACATCTTTCAACTGCACGAAATATTTTTAAATCGACGATGTTTAAAACTCTGAAATGAACTTCAGAGTTTTCAACTTACTGGGGCTCCAGAGATGAGTTATGTGTAACTAGGTCGGAACTCATTTGATTTTGTTACTTAATTGTTGGCCTCTCTGTTTATAGAGTTATTAATGTAGGTAACTAACACTTACGAGTAAAAGGCAATATTGTATTAGAAAAGGTTATGAATCAAAATGATGATAACAAAACTGTAAAAATATAGTTTGTAACAATTATTAAAAATGATATGATTTTACGCAACACACTTTTTAAAATTATGTCTCATCATCATCATCACCATCACTGCTCATAATTATACGTGTTCCCACCGAGGGGCTCGAGCCTACCCTAAGTTAGGGTGTTTAGGCCTTAGTCAACCACGCTGGCCTAGTGCGGATTGGTCGACTACATATACACCTTTGAATTTCTTCGCAGATGTATGCAGATTGCCTCACGATGTTTTCCTTCACAGTAGGAGCGTCGGATAAATATACCTACATATGAAATTCGAAAAACGAAAAAAACATTGGTACATGACAGGATCGATCCTCTCGT
The DNA here is from genome assembly GCA_963935595.1 of Schoenobius gigantellus. NCBI lineage: Eukaryota > Metazoa > Arthropoda > Insecta > Lepidoptera > Crambidae > Schoenobius > Schoenobius gigantellus. The sequence goes on along the minus strand of OZ012547.1, from coordinate 32,203,246 downwards.
TTTGAAGGCCAGTGCCGAGGACACACAAGGACACACAACAAAAAATAATGAAGAGAATTAAGTTGATTGCTCAAGAATCACCCCTCTAGGCTTTGTAAGTGTCTTCAGCAAGAAAAGTTAGAATGACTTCAAGTCGTAAATAGGCTGACTATAGCTTAACTACTTGCATTTCAAAGTTACTGGAACTCTTTAAAAGGGTTAGTCGTTATTGCGGACAGTGAATATTTTACGCCAATTTTAGTTTTCCTGATATAACGAACTGTTAATTAAAAGTTGGGACTATGAAAGTTGGCGACGAAAGTCCGCTGTTACGATGTAGCGGGTCATTTGTTGCTTTCCCTTTTTATATTTCCGGGATTACGTTGTCGTTGTTGAGTTTTCTTTTTTAATATAAAGTGTATCTTTTTTCATGAAAACATAAGTATTTCTGTAACATTTTTCTTTTTTTCATAGGTTGTGGTCTTTGCATTATTTTTAGAGTAACCGAACAAAGCTTTCATTAGTTATCTGTATTTATTCAATAAGGAGCGTCGGTGGCGCTGTGGCCTTGGCACTGGATTGTGCTTTGCGTAGAATCGGGAGGCCCGCGATCGATCCTGCCATGTACCAATGTGTTTTTCGTTTCACGAATTTTATATGTACATTTACATGACGCTCCTACGGTGAAGGAAAACATCGTGAGGAAACCTGCATACACCTGCGAAGTAATTCAAAGGCGTATGTGAAGTCAACCAATCCGCACTGGGCCAGCGTGGTTTGACTAAGGCCCAATCGCCCTAACTAGTTAGGGTAGGCTCGTGCCCCTCGGTGGGGACGTATATGAGCTGTGATGATGATGATGATGATGATTATTTATTCAATATATTACCAAAAATACGAATTACTTACTCCCTTGAAGTCTTAGTAATAATAAATTAAATGTAAAAAACCTTTTTAAAAACAAGCTTTTATTTAAATGCGCTTAAAAGAATTAATAAACTTTTACTTATAACGTCATTTCACATTTGACACAATTGATATGACATAAAAGCTTGTCGCGAGATTTACTTGTGTAACTTAAAAGTACTTAAAAGAGTACTTTTAAATACCTACTCGTATTTACTTTGAAAATTGTAATGTATAAAATTATTCACATCAAATTATTTAATTTACTTGTTTATCTACAAAAGTAAATCTCGCGACAAGCTTTTATGTCATATAAATTGTGTCAAATGTGAAATGACGTTATAAGTAAAAGTTTTAGTGTAAAAGTTTATTAATTCTTTTTAGCGCATTTAAATAAAAGCTTGTTTTTAAAAAGTTTTTTTTACATTTAATTTATTTTTTACTTTTTAGTTATCACTGGACACGTTTCTCACTCTGTTCATCTCATTCAACGCATCATTGTTGCAAGGTCGTTTGCCGGAACGTCTATACAGAATTTCAGCTCAATCGGTTAAAGATATCTACTTCAAAATTGATTTTTTGGCTTTAGAATTACGCCATATTGGATTAATAGTGACACCACTTTATTTTTCAAGTTATTATTAGTAAGGCCTTTTATTTGATACCCATATTGTAGGAGTGCATTTTAAATAATTGGTCCGCCATCTTGGGTATGCCGCCATCTTGGATTTAGAATGACGTCACACAGTTATTTATGAATTTTCATCCAAACTGTGTGTGTACACAAAATTTCAGCTCAATAGGTTAAAGATATCTACTTCAAAATTGATTTTCAAGCTTCAGAAGTCCGCCATATTGGATTAATAGTGACGTCACATTATTTTTCGAGTTATTCATAGCAAGACCTTTTATTTGATGCCCATATTGTAGGGGTGCATTAAAAATAATTGGTCCGCTATCTTGGGTATGCCGCCATCTTGGATTTAGAATGACGTCACACAGGTAACCATGCATTGTCATCTAAACTAAACGTGTATACAAAATTTCAGCTCAATCGGTTAAAGATATCTGCTTTAAAATTGAGTTGCAAGATTTCACCCGAACATACATACTTACATACTTACTTACATTGCAAGTTAAATAAAAGCTTGTAAATATAGCCTATTCTTGCCTTAATCCGAACTGACAATTGAAGTAGTTAATCCCAATTTAACTAGGAGTAGCTTTGTGCTTATGACATTATTAATAAACACGGAGTAAACTCAGACTTACAAAAAGCATTTCTTCCCTTTAGAATGAACGCGTATGTTGTGGCAGCCCTTGCAATTTAAAAGTAAAAAAAGAATGAATCGCTGAACGATTTGAACGTCACTTGACAATAAAATAAATGAGATGACAGTTTTCATAGTTTTTTAGTTTGACTTTATCTGAGGTGTAATTTATGGTGGTTTTGATTTAATTAAGCTTTGTATTGTTGTGATCACGTTGTGATATAATTATTTGTTTATATATATATAGATAAAATCTTTATTTACACCCATCTTCATCACACATAAACATAGTCTCACATAAACAATAAAAATAACATAAACTTAAGAATATAGTACCTAATTCAAAACTACAATGTGTACGCTGCAGAAGTGTAAAAGAGTTGCAACTCAGTGACTGGATTCTAAAATAATAATAATAATAATAATAATAATAATAATAATAATAACTTTATTGTCTCGTCTCTTATGCTAGAATCACAAAAGTGGAATTTACTTAAATTAACTTGACCCACCACTAGCCACCCAACCACGAACTAGGTACTAGCCTGTATCTCGAGAGTTGAGTATTCCAGTAGCGGGTTCAAGTGAGAAACGGAGCACTTCTGCTCCGGATCAATAACATTATATTTTTTTTTTTATACATAGGCACTAGACGATAAATGTGTAATTTTAGAAATGAAAATAGTAATTCCCAAACAAGACGAAGTCTGTTTTTTGGGAATTCGTGTAATAGACAAATTACGAAAACATGAATATCTAGACAAGATACAGTATCTATTACTACGTTTTAGCCTCTCAAACCGCCAGATAGAATAATATTGATATTAAATATAGAAGAGATAAATAATTGTTATACAAAGCAGCAGATTGTAAGGGAGTGCGTGCGTGTCTGTGTGTGTGTATGCATGTGTGTATTTGTGTGTTTGCGTATGTGTGTGTGTTTATGTGTACGTCATATATGATGCTATTAAGTATGTATGTTGTATAATTATGTAATTATCCCCAGATTTTATAAGCTTTTTGGTAAGAGTTTTTCTGTTTCGGAGTATGTTAAATTTAAGAGCATATTGTGTAATTTACTTTTTAGTTCCTTTTTTATACAAGGGTAAATAAATATAATTTTATTTATTTTGTTGTAAAGTATGCAACTTATGACAGTATAATGCCGCTTTGCCAGAGCAGTCCTGTGCAGTGGTGTTCTGCAGACAATGTCCGATCTGCGTTTATTGCTCTGAATCATGGGATCAAATGGTAGTTGCGAGTGTTTTCGAAGTATGGTGCGCATTACAAAGAGCTGTCTTACAGTGAGCACCGAGGTATCAGAATAGAGCTGGGTGGTAGCATAACGAAAAGGTTTTCTTATCATTACCTTCAGGACTGCTCTCTGAGCTCTTTCGAGTGGTAAAAGTATTGTCTTACCAGCGCCGCCCCACCCAACTATACAGTAAGATAAAATAGACTGGACTAAGCTCAAATATACTACCTTGAGAGTTTTTTCATCAGCTATTCTATTCAAATTTTTGAAGACATATATTAGTTTTCTGGTTCTAGCTACTAAAGATTTAATATGGTGGTCCCATTTAAGATGTTGATCTATTATTATACCCAAATATCTGAGAGTTGTGACTTTTTGTATTTTTAAGCATTGACATGCCACCGGTCCTTTACATTGATGGATAGCAATGTTGCTCATTAACTCATTATCGGGTGGCAGCGACCTGTTATTTAGACCAAAAGTTATAAATTTTGTTTTTTCAAAATTGAGTGTAAGCAAATTAGTATCAAGCCATGACAAAACTGTGGATACAGCTGTCTCCGCGTTTAAATAAGAATCTGTCCAGTTTGTTCCATCTATAACTAGTGCTGTGTCATCAGCGTAAGTGAACACTTTACAATTAGGTATAGTATGCTTACATAGATCATTGATGTATATATTGAAGAGTGTAGGTCCAAGTATAGAGCCTTGTGGTACTCCAAAGACAAGCGCCTCAGGGTCACTCATCAAGTCACCCACTTTAACACATTGAGTCCTATCTTGAAGATAATCTTTAAAAAGCCGAAGTGGAACACCACGTACACCGATTTGCTCTAGTTTTTTTAACAGTAAAGGAATGGACACGGTATCGAATGCCTTAGACAAATCTAGAAATATGGCAATACACTTCCGCTTTCCGTCCACATGCCCTACTATACTATCCAATAAGGAATCAACAGCATCCTCTGCACTGATACCTCTTCTGAAGCCGAATTGATTTTTAGCAATTATTTGTCGTGATTCCAAAAAACTAATCAGTCTATTATTTAAAACTTTTTCCAGAACTTTGGACATTGCTGTTAGAACTGATATAGGTCGGTAGTTAGCGATAATATTTTTGTCTCCAGATTTATGGATTGGATGGATTATAGCTCTCTTAAATGCGTTAGGAAAGACACCGGTGGTAAGAGCGAGTTGACAAATATGGGTTAATAGAGGGACAATTACCTTTTTTGATGACTGTAGAATGCGGCTAGATACTCCATCACAACCGACAGCGCAATCGCTACGTAGACTTGATATTATTTTGTCAATTTCCCATTCATCCACATCAAATAATGCAAAAGATGTGGATTCACTTTGGGTTATTGAGGTGTTGGAACGAGCGTTATGTGTCTTCCGTGTTAATATATTGTTGGCAAGCTTCCTACCTACATTTACGAAGTAATCGTTTACCATATTTATGGCAATGTTTGGATCATGATGTAAATCAAGCAGAGATTCAGCACTAGAGCGCAGTGACTCCATATTTGTAATTGACTTAATTGCATTCCAGGTTAATTTAGAGTTATTTTTAGCATTATTTAGTAGTTGTTTTTGATAAGTTAATTTTGCACTTTTAAGTAGTTTATTAAGAAAATTTCTGTATCGTAAGTATGTTATTTTAAGGGTAATGTTATCTGGACTACGCTTGAGCCGTCCATGCATGCGATCACGAAAGCGAATGCATCGCAGAAGTCCAGTCGTAATCCAAGGCTTTATGTTGATTTTTGTACGTGGAACGTTGCATTTATAAGTGTATTGCATAATTATACTGGAAAGGTTAGATATTAGACAATCCGCGGCAAAGTTAGCGTCCTTTGAAAGAAGAACGGATGAGAAATTAGTATTTGAAATAGTCGAATCTATTGCAGAGTAGTCCAATCTAGTTCGGAGCCTGTTAACTTTATGTGGCTTTTTAGTTAAATAAGCAAACAAAACAGTGGGTGAATGATCAGTGACACAGGCTTCCACAACTAGTGTAGTAGGCTTTATTTTGGATTTAATGAAAATATGATCCAGACAGTTTTCTCCTCTGGTGGCAATTGTATAAGCTGGTAGCAGGCCGTGCACTGCAAGTAGGTTTAAGTATTCATCCGCGCGGCGATCAGTATAACCTGTCTGAATATCAATATTGAGATCTCCCATAACACACACATTATCAAAGGTTGAAAGTGTTGGTAAAAGATTATCCAACCCACTTAGGAACCTGTCAACACAGTGATAAGAAGGTGACCGGTAAATAGCTACCACAGCAAATGCAGAGCCTACCTCGCATACCAAGCCATTCGCATCTCTAATTTGCTCAGGCTCGTAAACTTTACAAGTCAGATTGTCCCTGACATACACCACAGTGCCACTGTTCTGGTTAAGATTATTTCTGGTACTAAAAGCATTGTAGCCATCCAAAGCAGAAATATAAGGGGATTTAGATAGCCAACATTCGGTCAATATAATAACATCAAAAGGTATATTGATACTGGCAAGCAAGGCAGTAAAGTTGTCAAAATTTTTACTCAAACTGCGAATATTCTGTTGAATGACAGTCAGTGTTCTGCCATCTTTTGTAAAATAGTTAATACAATGTTCTGGTTGACAGGAGTGTGCCCGTGAAACGCTGAGATCCTCTAGTTCCGTAGAAATAACATTTAAATTATCTATAGCCATATGATAAAATTATAAAGTAAAGTTCAGAAATTTGTTTAAAACCAGAGGATTCCGCACCACAAAGACACTCCTGGATTAATTTAAGATGACAAAACACACAAAGGCCACTTGTAACTATTTTCGCATAGTTTAACATTTTAAGCCCACTTCTTAAAGCATATATATTATGTGAAATTGTGTAGTAATTAGTGTTTATGAGTTGAGCTGCTGTAATGTGTAATAGGTATTGTGATTGAGGATTTTGTACAAGACTGTAACTTATAATTAAATTAAATATGATAATCTGGCGGCAGAAATTAGTACTATAACAAGTACAACAACACATAATTAAAGCAAGTAAAATGATGTATCTTAAACAGACAATTAAAAGCAAAATTATTATAAAATAGCATGCATAAAAGAATAAACACTGAATCGAGTGCTCCAGATCTAAAGTAGATAGTCATTGTGTCACCTCACTGAGATTTTGCTCACAGGTAATATGAATAGGTTTGGAGTGTTCATTTTTCCGAATAAATATTTTTTTGTTTGTCACCCAACAGAACTTGAAGTCATTTGCTTTAACAAACTGTCTGCATTGGAAAAATAATTTTCGATCACTGCCAGTAATGTATTCAGACACATATATTGGATCGTTATGACCTTTTATTCCAATTGATGTACAATTCAATTTCGTTTCTTTTGACCGAGTCCCATTGTATTTACGCACGGCAGCGAGAATGTCGTTCTTGACGGTCACCTTAGTGAGTTCAGCCACAACAGCCCTGGGTTTGCCAGGCTTCGCTGGAAGACGGTATGCGTCCCGAATGTCCGCGTGATGAACATCAATACCAACCACATTCCCAACCATAGCAACATAATTATACAGGTCGTCTGCTGTCTCCGTCTCGTGCATTGGTATATTCCGCAGCTCAATACAAGATGGTCGTGCTGATAATTCTATGTTTTTTATTTTAGATTCTAACATTTGTATTTGATTTAGAAAAGAAAGGCGCTCGGTCTCCAATGTAACAATTCGCTGAGTTAGCTGTTCTTGCCCTGATTTAATACTCTGTAATGCTTTTTCAATTTCAGAATTTGAGTTTTGTATAAGTTGGTTTTGTTGCTTTATTTCGGCTATATCACTTGACATTTTGTTGAGTAAGAGTGTTTGGTTTCTTTGGAAAGACAGCATCATGTCTCTAATTTCAAGCTTAAAGTTATCAGGTAAGATCTGTTCTGCCCGCGGAGAAACAGATTCCTCACGAAAACGTTTGCTGCGAGAGGTAGCGTGTGATACTTCAGAAGTCTCACTCGCACTTTGGCCCGTAATGTCGGGATCAGATTGTGAGAACTGTGAGGGCGGTGTTCTTTTTAGCGGCATTATTAGATGTAAATAAACTTATATGACTTTGAAGATGTAGGTTTAGACAGAGCGTTCAATATATAAATCTATTAGTGAAGAGAGACCAATAACAAAAACAGCGCGCAGCAATAGAACCTTTTGCGGGTTGCACAATATACAATAGTTGTTATGATTGTAAATCAGTATTTCTATATCAAAGCAGTGCGCCGTAGCATCCCAGAAAAGAAAAAACAAAGTATGCCGTAGCTAGCGCGTCGTAGCACGGATTGTGGACGCGTAGTACGTACCAGGGTGGGGACAGCGCAGCTAAGCGTTCGTCCGTAGAGGACATCTGTTGCCGTAGCGTTTTCGTAGTAGTTCGGCCTGATCGCTTATTTAGCGCCTTACAGCAATGTCTTGATGGACTAACGGTTGCGGCTGCTGCATGTCAAGCCGCCGGTCAGGGTTCAATTCCACCGCCAATCAGCCAAATCACCAAAGTTATTTTTGAATGTTTCCGTGTATTGTACAGCTATCCCACTCACGACACGCCCAAGAGGAGGAGTTTAGTAACTTAAAGTCCCCAAGAGAGAGAAGGAATTGAAATTTCCAGAATTGACCAATGACGATTTTTTAAATAGGATTTATTTGCACGCGAGTAACACACGTCTACTTTCAATGTGAGCCCGGCGGCGAGAGCATGAGCATGAAAAAACACTGGTATTCTGCTACAACCCTTACCTCACATTTAGGAGTGAAATTAAAAATTGTCATTAATAACTGCTGCCCGTGATGCATTCCTCCTCAGAGAGCTATTCGCCGTGTTAATACGAGGTTCCAGAAGAACATGTTCCCTCAACTATTATTATCACCTTTGGTGTACAACAGCTAGATCTCGTAAACCATTGGATGAAAAGTGAGGGAAACCCTGTTTCTTTATTGTGATACAATAACATATCTAAAATGTCGCAATAAAGAAATATTTATGGAAATAATAATTATTTTTGGAATAGATTTGGGAAAGATAGCGCGATATATGAAAGTATTAAGGATGGTAATAATAGTGTAGTGAAAACTAAAATGAAGGTCGCTAAAAGAAAAATATTTTACAAAACATAAAAACCGACTTCAAAAACACTGAAAAATTAAAAATAATAGGTACAGACAACATCACCGTTTGGCACCGACTTCAATATAGAAGATATTGAAGTCGGAGCCAAACGATGATCTCCTAGAAAGTCTTAAAATTTGGCACCGACTTCAATATAGAAGTGTGATGTTGTCTGTACCTATTCTTATATTATTTTTAACTTTTCAGTGTTTTTGAAGTCGGTTTTTATTTCTTGTAAAATATTTTTTATTTTTAACTTTTTAGTGAATGCAATCTTTCTAGTGAAACAAACCCTAAATTTAATACCAGCTCACCTTCGGTGAGCTTGTATTAAATTAGTGTTTCCCTCGATTTTCATGGGATCCCATGATCAGATCCTAACTTTGGTGACCTTGGAACCACTCCAGGCGTATAACTCTATCGAATACAAAAATAATTTTGAAAATCGATCCACAATTGGGGAAGTAATCGCGTAACATACACACAAAAAAAACATACGCATCGAATTGAGAACCTCCTCCTTTTTTGAAGTCGGTTAAAAATGTAGATAGGATTTGACATTAGCTCTCGCTTAGCTTTCGAGTGCAATTGTCAAATCTTACATTGTCCATTTAGCGAGAGCGATATCGAACGATTCTTGTCTAGGGCACCTGCTTACGGCGCACAGCTGACAAGGTTTCAATGCTCCTCATTGACGTATACGTAAGAGGTCAATAATGATGCTCCCCAACCAACCAGCTCTGCCAGCGTGGTGGGGAATGGGTGGATGAAGTCCAAGCTTAGCCGTAGGCGTATTTAGGACACTATTTGGGTTCCATTAAATTAAATTTGTTTTTAGGGTTCCGTACGTCCGAATAAAAAAACGGAACCCTTATAAGATCACTCGTGTGTCCGTCTGTCTCGGTCACAGTCAATTATCTCCGAATCTATCTACTAGACCGATTAAGTTGAAATTTGGTACACATATCAATTTCTGTGACCCAAACGCAGAGGTGGGACGTGAATAGATGAAATCTATATATTCTCTATCTATCTATACATTTTTGGGGGGAGGGTGGAAAATTAAAAAAAAATTGAAAACTGCATCGTGTGGTTGTGAAGATCTTAAATGTATTTTTTTGTAATTTTAAAATAAATAGTTTCCAAGTTATTCAAGGAAATAGACGAAAATTGACCCCCCCCCCCCCCCCCTTATCTACTTATCTCCGAAACTACTGAACCTAAAATGTTGTAAAAAATACAGAAATTAGTTTTCTACTTATAGATTACTAGCTTTTGCCAGCGGCTTAGCTCGCGTTAAATTCGGGGTAACACCGAAGATTAAAAAAAAAAATAAGGCAGGTATTTTTCGTTGGTAACAAAGAGTCTGTGTACTGATTTTTAGCTTCCTACCTTGAAAACTGCAAAAAGTCCCATATAAAATTTCACCTCCTCTTTTAAGGGGTTGGGGGCAGATTAAAAAAAAATGATGCACGATTTTTTTGTTAGTCACAAATAGTTCGCATACCAATTTTTAGCTTTCTACCTTCAAAATTGCGGAATGCGCCATACAAACTTCCACCCCCCATTTTAGGGAAGTGGGGGGCTAAAAAGAGACAAAAAGTAACCTATGTCACTCTCCATTAGTTCAACTATCTCCACTTAAAACATCACTTCAATCCGTCGCTCCGTTTTGCCGTGAAAGACGGACAAACAAACACACACACACACACTTTCCCATTTATAATATTAGTATGGATAGGAAAACCTATAAGAAGTCCATGATATTAAAATAACATGGTAAATCACTCAATATAGGTAACATCGTACGGAACCCTCTTCACGCGAATTCAACTCGCACTTGGCCGGTTTTTACTTACTACTAATTGAATTGCTGTCGAAAAAAAAATATCTTAATGATTTATTTATTAATCAATTTTGGCTGCTTCCGAGGAAATTTAACGAATTCTGCTCAAAATAAGCATAGAAACGTTATTTATCTCGACATCAAACAGAGCAGATTTCTTATAACACGAGACAACATCAAGCACATGTACATAAACAAAATCTTTCGACAAAAGTCAATGGAAAGTATTTCCGGATTGAGCCATCAATACGTCTAAAGGTTCCCTTTTCCTATGTAACCGCCGTATACGTACTGAACAAGCTCTGTCGAGGATCAATTTAATTACATCCCTTCGTCAACATTTGATGTGAGTAATCACATTTGTGTGAAGGAAATATAAGAGTTTTACGCAGTGCTCATTTCACAGAGTCTGATATCGTTCTTATGAACGTGTTTTCATTTAGTAATCTGCAGTCTATACAAATTACTCAAGTTACCTTCCTTATTACAAATTCGATATTCCTATTTAGTTCAAGAAAAATCACGCTTTAAAAAGTCTAAACAAGACAAAAAATTACATTTAATATCTAGCCGTATTTGCATTCCTTCAAGCTTAGCATTGACATTTCGAGGGCTTAGGCAATTAGAATAAATTATTTCCAATAATCGGGTGTATGCTAAAAGCCACTAGCAAAAGCTAACAATGTGTTTGAGCTTTTAATTGATTTCTTACACATAAGATATTAAGTACTCTATTAAGACGTCAAAACTGCCGTCATAAATAAAGTTTTTTAACACTTCCATATATATCTCACTTATCAAAATATGATAACTCATTCAGAAGTTATAATAAATAATGGTCTTGCACACCCACTCCTTGAACTTTGCTTCACTCTAGTCGGTTCAAAATGACGTAGTTCAGTATTGAAAAATAATTGCCATTTAGGCTCAAATCTTGAGTGAGTATGTAAGCGATCTATTTAGAAAGAAAGTGTTCGTGAATATTCGCAAACATAATCATCCACTTTTTGTAATTTATTCTAAGAACTGTCGAGACCGATAGAACCCAGGTGCAGAACTTAACCGCAAATACGTAAATTCTGAAGCATGCTTAGGTAACTATCAGGATCAGGGTTGGATTTCGTAGTATAATTATACTATTTGTACCATTATTTCATGATGTGTAGTATGTAGTATCGTAATGCCAGGATACTACGCGAACGTACCATAATTTTACCCTCAGCTCGATTGACAACTTTTCTTGGTTCGATCATTCTCCTTTTTATTATTTAACAAATAATCAAAGTATCTACCCTACAATATAAGTAAGTTATGTTCTGTATGTATATGTATGGCACCATCGAAACAGCCAGCGACAAGCTCCAGCCGGGGATTCCTTGCATAGTGTTTATCTATTTTTTCGTTTAGTCGGCACTCGACCGGGGGGGGGTTTACGCCACTAATTGAATCTCTCCATTTTGCTTTTGCCATTGCCAATGACTCATTTTGCCAAAAAAAGGGAACGTAGTATAATTTTTGACAAGTAGTATATTTTTCATTTCCATAGACAATAATTTTGTGAGGGTTTGAATCCAACCCTGATCAGGATGTTGATGATAATTGTTGGTTAGTTTATCAATTGAAACTCGAATCACTCAGTTACTCACTAGTATGTGATCGAATCCTTGGTTATTCAGAAAAAATATATTCAGTAAAATAATATGAAAATGACAACTTACATAAGCTGTTAGGTTTCCTATAAGATTGTAACCAGGAAAGCCGCCGAGTTTCCTTTAATCAGTTTTTAGGGTTCCGTAACCAAATGGCAAAAGACGGAACCCTTATAGATTCGTCATGTCTGTCTGTCTGTCTGTCGGTCTGTCGGTCTGTCTGTCTGTCTGTCCGTCCGTATGTCACAGCCACTTTTCTCCGGAACTATAAGAACTACACTGTTGAAACTTGGTAAGTAGATGTATTCTGTGAACTGCATTAAGATTTTCATACAAAAATATAAAAAAAGCAATAAATTTTGGGGTTCTCCATACATAGAACAGAAACCCAAAAAATTTTTTTTCATCAAACCCATACGTGTGGGGTATCTATGGATAGGTCTTCAAAAATTATATTGAGGTTTTTAATATCAATTTTTTCTAAACCGAATAGTTTGCGCGAGAGACACTTCCAAAGTGATAAAATGTGTGTCCCCCCCCCCCCCCTGTAACTTCTAAAATAAGCGAATGATAAAACTAAAAAAAATATATGATGTACATTACCATGTAAACTTCCACCGAAAATTGGGTTGAACGAGGTCTAGTGGGTAGTTTTTTTAACACGTCATAAATCGTACGGAACCCTTCATGGGCGAGTCCGACTCGCACTTGGCCGGTTTTTCCAACTGGCATGCCATGCAACAGAATAAGGATCGAACATTACTGAGTTTACCAAAGTCACCTAAATTGTTTGTTAGCAAATATTTACCACAATTATTATTATTATACTAGCTGTGCCTGCGAACTACGTTTCACTGTAATAAAGCTCAACACTCAAACATTTCTGGCGAGACCTATACTCGGATGTATAAAAAATAGTCTACGACCTATTCTTAGATCAAACTCAAACTGAATTTTTTTTATTCAAGATAGACCGTTACAGGCACTTATTGACGTCAAAAAAAAACAAAAATCTTCAACCAAGAATCTAATTAACTAAATTATTTAATCCTTGTATGTACACACACCCCAACCATTATTAAGATGTGTGCAAATACAAGTTAAATGAAAAAAAAAAGTTGGGCCATGCTGTTTTTTTTCAAACCTCAAATCTATCTATCTAATATACACAAAACATTTCATAAAAATCGGCCAAGCCGTTTTGGAGGAGTTGGATAGCAAACGCCGTGACACGAGATTTTTATATATGAGCGACAATCAAGCGACAATGTAACAAAATCGAAAAATCGAATAAACTCATGATATTGCCCGTGTAGTCGCCGGGGTCCCGAAATTAACCCGTTTTATTTTTAGGGGCCCCGTTGGAACCGTTGCGAAAACTCAAGGGTAAATATTCATTTTGAACGTTTGCTCTCTGCGAACTCCGTTAAATTAGTCCAACGTGAAATCAATTTTTATTGGATTTGGTGGAATGGAGTAGGGATGGTTACCAAATATATACCGACATAGCGTATGTTATCTCATCTCAATTTATAAATTAATTAAAGATGTAGAAGAAGAAGAGTTTTTATTAGTGCTAATAAGTATTTGTTTTGTAAAAGGGAAAGATGTAAGAAGAGACATCACTAGCTGAATGGAACGTCACTAGTTGTCAAAGTCAAATCTGCCTCTTCCCCGCCCTCTCTCTGCTTTAAGCTACCGTACGATACAGACGTCTCTCAAGTAATTATTAATATTAATATTTAAATAAGTACATACTACTGAACTATATAATAAAATACAGACATTTCCAAGAAGTGGTTTTATTAAGAAAAACAATACAATACAGCTACTTCCCTGTTTCGAACAATTTTGATTGACTGCACCGCCACAAATATTAAACATAGAGATACAAAATTCACGAAATACATGTGACGGTTTTGAACATTTCGTCTAAACGTAAAATTAATAATATTTCACTGGATAGAAATAAAATCCAAAGATCACTCTGTTCGATATTTTAAAACTGCTGTGAATCAGAAAATACAATAATAAATGACATAAGAGTTTTACTAATAGACGTGCATTTTTATTATCTAGAAAATTGCAAAAGTAAAATTTTTATTTTCGTTCTCCTGTTTTCCAAAAATCGATTAAAACGTGTAAAAGTAACGTTTTAGTTCGCTCACCGCGCGTAAGCGACATTAGAAGCTATGCATATAGTAGATTTTATGCCGAGTGCATAAAGAAGTCGAGAATAAAAATGATTTGTGCACGAGTTATAAACTCTGCTTTTCACTTCGATTGCGAGAAAATAAAACAGTACATAACATAACATACTATAAATTTGTCATAAGTTTTCATATATATTTGCCGAGATTTTGGCGGCAATATTTCTTGCACCACTTTTTGTGCGTTTATTTCCATTAAAGTATTAGGAGTAAGTTCTAAATCTTCTTCTTCACTTGACATTTTTAAAATTTAGTTAATTCAACAATAACTGAAAAAATTCAATACGAAAATTTCACGACTTCTTTCCCGCTACTTTTACTCTTTTTAATTTTTGTGCATGATTTTCGGGCAAAGAATAAAATATATACAGCCTACTCTTAAATTATTTTGGAATATTGTTTTTTTTAGTGATGAATATGTCTTGATATTTAGTTACTTTTTCGTATTATCTTATTATAAACCAAAAATGTAAATAGGGAAGGATATATTATAAATTAGCAAGTTTTATCCGTGCACAATTTATTATGTTTGGCTGCATGGTCTAAATGGTCACTGCCTTAGTATAGATACATTTAAAAAGCTACTTTTTTGCCCTTGTGCATAAAGTTCAACTTTATGTCGCCTAGATTCTGCATAAAGTAGTACTTTTTCGAGCATGAGAAGTGAAAAAGCAATTTTATTACTTTCCAATAAAGCAGTTGCCGTGCACGTGTAGATTTTCTGGGAAACCTCGTCTTAAGTAATATTTTCATTTGAACGAATGAATATATAAAATTATTTGCCTAATCCCTCGTCGTGGAATACTTGAAGAGGACAAGTATCATACAGTGAAGATAACATTTTAAAATTATTAACCTGACAATGGTGGCGCTGTGGCCTCGGCACTGAACTGTGCCCCGAGTAGAATCAGGAGGCCCGCGATCGATCCTGCCATGTACCAATGTATTTTTCGTTTCACGAATATCATATATACATTTATCTGACGCTCCTACGGTGAAGAAAAACATCGTGAGAAAACCTGCATACACCTGCAAAGTAATTCAAAGGTGTATGTGAAGTCAACCAATCCGCACTGGGCCAGCGTGGTTTGACTAAGGCCTAATCGCCCTAACATAACTTGTAAGGGTAGGCTCGTGTCTTGCCCCTCGGTGGGGACGTATATGAGCTGTGATGATGATGAACCTGACATCCATATAATTATTTCTCTTAAGATGTTTTTATAACCATTTATACTTGATAAACCTATAATTGATTAACCTCTCTTCAGCCAAATTTACACTGAACTTGAAGAGGATTCAGTATCATACCATACCTAGATCGCTACCAAATAAAGATGAAAATAAATGAATTATTATTTTAGTCATCGTATAACTACCGTAATCCAATAATGATGCTCGAACTTTTCATTGAAATAAAATTATGAGAAAATTCGTTCTGTGAGATGATCGGAAGTAAGAAAACTATTATTTCGATATAAATTAGTACTGTCACTTTGTTCTCTTCAGGTACAAACCCAAACATAACTTAGTCTGATTTAACTAAATAAATTGATAACTTTCGGTAATCAATGCTTATGATAACAGTTTAGAAAAGGCTTCACGAAAGAAAAAACAAAAGAATCGCTATGATTCTTTTAAAATTAATATTGAGAAAACTGCTGTAATTTTGCCAAAATACACTTCTATGTTCGTGTCTTCATTTCCTTCCTTCCCTTGGCTGTATATGGCACACATTCGCAGGGAAGCTGCCATTTGTCGTCGGTTAATCGCGGGTGATTGATATACCCAATTCCGGTTCAAAGCAGGCGCGACTCCGTACTATTTCGGGCTGGTACCACAACAAAAATTAGTAAAATGCCTATTACTTTTGTATTGTGTATTGAAATTAACATAAAATAGTTTTATTTTCTCTAATAATGCCAAATATCAAAAGAATTCTTTGCGGGGAGTGCTCCACGCATGCTTGTCTAATAGCCATCAGCAGGTATGGTAAGCTGTTATATTCTACCCCGCAATGAGGCTTAAACTGGGTCTATTTATGTATTATTTATGATCAACGTATCCGTATCAATGTATTATTTATCGAATCTTGTCAAGCTCCATTGAGTTTTTGTTCACTGCGAATTTATTTTCATGAATTGTCATGGAGACTAGATATGGCGTGGGCAGTATCGCGCATCGTATCAGAGCGGCATATCAAACTGCGTAGGTACACTGAAAAAAATGGTAGCTTATCAAGTCAAAATTTTGCTTGTTTGAGTAAAATATAATAAAATTAATCATCAACATTTTTAAAACTACAAACCACAAATGATTGTGATAATCAATTTGAAATGATTGAACGCTTAATAAGAAAACCATATTCAAAACAATAAAGTTTTTCTTACTTAATTTTGGTGATGTCACCTTTGTAAAGATTTATAATTGTTAATTCTAATAAGATAAATTTATTAATCATATCAAGTTTTGCGACTTGCCAAAAAAGTGATCAAGTTCTTAATAAAATCCACAAACATCATAGTGACATTAAAAATAATCTTACTACGGCCAACCAAATATACTTTATTACTGTAATCATGCACCTTTGTGCGCTCGTATATAAATAAGTTGCATGAATGAAGGTAACACATTCTTGATACATATTATCAATTTTTTTTTCAGTGTATCAGGATAGCGTTTCCTAGGGGATCCTGGTGACCTAACTCACTTGACCACTTAAGTAATTATAATACATGTCAGCGATACGGATATGGTGAAAGGTTCGGACGAATGATACATATTTGGAACTGAATCAGCTTATTGTGAATTACAATATCGAAAGCTTGTCATGAATTAAAGAGAAGAATTAAGTTTTATTAACTTCTCTGTCCAACTGGAGATCAGTACAGATTCTGGTACACCTATGCATACGTGTACATATGCATAGGTGTACCAGAATCTGTTGGCAAATGTAGAGATGAAATTTCTTTTATAAAAATTATAAGGGTATTTATTTAAAAAACTTTGTACCTCAATTGTGAATTTTATTATTGGTGATCTGAAGTAGTTATATTTTATTTAAAAAAAAAGGAAAATAACTATGTTTTTATTACAGTAAATTCACCTCTTCCTTTGCCATTTTGTGGGTATGATAGGAACTTTCACATGTATGAGCGCTTAAAATGTAGATTTTTCTTAAAATATCTGTATATAATATCAAAACCCTGATCATTGAATCGCAAGTGATATAAAAATAGAAATAGCTAGATTCAATTTTATTACTACACTTGGGCGCCGCCGGGGCAGGGAAACTCATTTTTGCGGGACCTTTTTACACCGGAAAATAACAAAGGACCCAATGTCAACAGGATAATGTTAGTAGTGATCGGGACCGTAGCATAACACCGGCCTCGCTCTGAGTGACGGAGCAAATCAACCCTCAATGTATCTCCCCATCTAAACCTGACGGCACAGTGAAAGATCGACGGTGGTGTAGAATATGTTACAAGGTTTTGGAAGGACTACGGTATTTTTTGTTAAGCTTATTTATGTATATACGGTATTTTTTGTTAAGCTTATTTATTTTATAACCTTATCTTTTTATTTTATTAAATGAACTAATTCATTTAATATTTGTATTCAATATCTGTTATCATTGAAAAAATGATGAACAAATCAATAAAGAAAAATCTTCGTCTCGGACGGGCTCTTACCAGCCTCGACGAAATTCTTAGCTGTACTGATCTCCTTTATCCTTTTTTAAGCCAAAGTAGCCATCACCTATTTGCTGCGAATCTCACAGGAGCTACATGTATTAAACATGTGGCTCCAGTGAGATTCGGAGCAATCTGCAACCCCCACAAGAACCACAGGTGTACGTTGCCAACTTGTGACATCAGATGTAAAGTCACGGTACCCAGTAATTTCACTGCCATAATCTTAGCCTTCAAACCGGAACACAGCAAAGCAAGCACTGCTGCTTTGCGGCAGAAATAGGTAAGACGGAGAATGTATTTAGCCCTTAATTGAGTGCGTGGGGTGTCATACAACCCCAATGCAAGTTTCCAGGCCTATAACTTTTTAAAATAAGAGATTATAGCGCTGCTCTTCTAGGTACCTTCATAAACAAGGGTTACGTTTAAAATTTAGTCGCGATAATCGTTCAGTTGTGAACGATTTGGGCACCAAGGGCAGAAAAACGAAGATTGAATGCTATAAGTACCGCGATAATGTACTCATAACCATATGATTGTAGTCTGTAAAAATTATGTCACAGATAACTAGTAATTACATTTATGTCGTTTCTTGTTAAAAAAATATGAATTATTTAAAAATAAATTTTAAAAGTTGATTAATATTCATGTTCAAGTGTGGTAAAATTGAGTTTATTTTGTATTTTATTTAATTAAATAAAATAGTTAATATTGGGAACACTACACTTGAAGTTGTAGACAGTTATATATACCTGGGACAGATAGTCCAGTTAGGTAAGTCTAACTTCGAGAGAGAGATCTCTCGTCGAATCCAGTTCGGATGGGCAGCGTTCGGGAAGTTACGAAAAATCTTCGCATCCAAATTACCTCAGTGTCTCAAGACGAAAGTCTTTGACCAGTGTATGTTGCCAGCATGAAGCAAAAGTTTTTGCTTCATGGTTGCCAGTGATGACCTACGGAAGCGAAACGTGGCCATTCACTATGGGTCTCGTCCGAAGGCTCAAGGTCGCTCAGCGGGCAATGGAGAGAGCAATGCTTGGAGTCTCCCTGCGTGATCGGATCCGAAATGAGGAGATCCGCAGGAGAACTAAAGTAACCGACATTGTTCGAAGGATTGCTCAGCTGAAGTGGCAGTGGGCACGTCACATAGCGAGAAGAAACGATGGCCGTTGGGGCCGAACGGTTCTTGAGTGGCGACCACGATCCGGACAACGCTCAGTGGGTAGGCCCCCGACCAGGTGGACCGACGATCTGGCAAAGGTCGCGGAAGCCGCTGGATGCGGGCAGCACAGGACCGATCGTTGTGGAGATCCATGAGGGAGGCCTATGCCCAGCAGTGGGCGTCATGCGGCTGAGATGATGATGATGATGATGATGGGGTGCTACATACCCCGCGCGACCATATACGGGACTTTTTAGGCCCGCCCAATAAGGGGTTAAGGTTTTGGACTGAAGAGGACTCGGCATCAACATAAACGGCGAGTACATGTCTCAGCCTCGTTTTGCTGATGATATCGCAGGCATAGCTGAGATCGTGGAAGATCTTGGCACAATGCTGGAAGCCCTCTGTAGCGTAAACGTGGGTCTTAAAATGAACATTGACTAAAATTATGTCGAATTCCCATTAGTACTCACTCCTGTGAATGTTGGAGGCTTGACACTGGTAGTTGTTGTCGAATATGTTTACCTGGGGCAAGTCGTGAAGCTCTGTTAGTCCAACTTCCAGAAAGAGGTAAATCTACGAATTCAACTTGGCTGGACAGCGTTCAGGAAGCTATGTAGCATATTCTCGGCCCATCTACCGCAGTCATCAATTCGTACTTGTTGCTAGTGACGGCGTAAGGAACAGAGACGCGGCCGCTTACGATTGGTCTTATAAGAAGGCTCAAGGTCACTCAAAGGGCAATGGAGAGGGCTATGCTCAAGATTTCTCCACGTGATCGCATCAGAAATGATAAGATCCGTAGAAGAACTAGAGTAACCGACCCAGCCCAAAGAATTGCAAGCCACTTTAGGCTTACAATTCTTTGGGCGATATGTCCTGTCCTAAACACTGCCACTTTGGGGAGTGTTTTAGAACAGGACATATCGCTCGCAGGACTGACGGCTGTTGGGGCGGGGTGGTCGGAAGGTCGCAGGAAACTACTGAATCCGGGAGGCGCAGGAGATCCCCCTATATCCAACAGTGGGAGTCTCTCGGCTGAAATGATGAGAATTCTGTCATAATATAACACTAACGTCTTTTCGCAATGAGTCTTGACGGAGATTACAGGATCGCTTCGATCCAAACATTATTCTGTTACTTCAAATTGCGTAATGCTTTCAGATTAACTGTACTTTTGACCTGGCTTTTTAGATAAGTTAAGTGTTTTTATGAAATATAGTACATATCACTGTTTTTGATGAACATGACTGCATAGTGTTTACTACACTTTATATTGACAAACTCATTTAGGCTCTTCTAAGTTTAACTGTTCATAGCTTCATAGTGTGTGTGTGGTTCATAGACAACGGCAGATTCTTTAACATTCGCAAACGGTATGTTACGTAAAACATGTAATACTGTTTGCTGTGTGAACTACGTTTAAGCATCGTAAATGTACAATGTGGAGGTAGCTAGCTAATCCGCTCACGAGCTAATTGTAAAGCAGCTGGTGTTAATAAACACGTAGCGCCCGACTTATAGGTAGTGAAATGTTAAGCTTAACATTACACAGTAATTTTCAAAGTTAACGAGACATCCGCGTAATAAACACAATAAACATTAAGTTTGTGGCAAATTAAAAAACACGATTGAGTAAATCTAATTTATTCCCGATTTCATTAAATAGTGGCACAAAGTAAACACGTTCTTTAGAACACCGAGCAATAAATATTCACTTCTCCGTACAAGCGAGCTTTAAAGAACTTGATTTAAAAATCCCCACTTCATTTTCTACTTACTCTACGCTGTTTTTTCAAAGAATCCAAGTGGGAATTTTCCACGAAATTACGAAAAGAATGAATTTGCGTCTACCTCGTAACGTAGCTGCGGGCAAATTAGCTAGCAAGATGAGTGAAGCGAAAAACAAGGTGAAATTGACAAGTTGTCTGTCTTGCTGCAAAATAATTGTGTTGTTTGTGCCTCGCTCTCCATCTTATCTAAATCTCAACCTTTTCGCTTAGCAAACTCGAAACAGGATAAATCGAATTAATTTTGAGTTTGTAGTGTGAACTGTCCCGCTCAAATTTAAATATTTTCACCGAGCAACCGGTGAGGAAGTTTTGTTAATTAATTGTTAACAATTCCAAGGAGGGGCGCTTATAGATAATTTCCTAAGCAAATTGAAGTCGTTTAACGTTTTATATTATTTTGTGACTTCGTATTTTCTTTAGAAATGCTAAATAATTTGAGGAACGATCAAGGCGGCAATCCATCCTGCCTCTTCAACATAGGTACCGTGTTGACGCCTTAACCATTTGGCCACCACACCAAGCTCTTACCAGTCCCGATGAAATTTCAACTTTATTGATCTCTTTTTGTACTTTGTAATGCCAAAGTAGACTTTATTCACTGTTAATAACTTCCACGGACCTGAAGAAAAGACGGACGGAGCGTTGTTGAATCAAGAGTGAAGCATGCAAATGACAGCACATTTGCATGTGTGCGTGTCTTGTTCGTTAAAAAATGTCAGTTTTTGCCTTACCTGGTACATCTGTGTGAGTGTAGGTCGTGCACAAACACATAAAATTGTCTTACATTGCATGCTTCATATTTGTTTAATGCCACGCTACATCCGTATTTTTTGTAGGTCCATGGTATCAACATATAATTTAGAAATTCAAAATAGGCAAACAAATAAAGATTTCTTGTGTTGTTTTTTTCACCATTTTAAAAATTAAATTCGGTTTATTAATATAGTGATTATCTAGTGTTTGCTTAGTTTGCAGAATATTTTATTATTATAATAAGTAGAACCCTAGTGAATCTTATTGACTCAAGGTGCACCTGTAGACTAACAGACGGAGCTTATGACACTACTTACCAGACTGCACTGGCCTAGTGTGGCAGCAGGAGACTGCCCAATCCCCTTCTTGCGGAAAACTTATGCCCAGCTGTAGAATATTAAGGCTGGGATGATGATAACGATATTTGTTAATGTACTAATTGTTCAACATTTTGTAATTTGTTTCGTTTTAGTGGACAAAACGAACTGAAATTAGTGTAGTTAAAACTCTACGTGGTTACTAACAGTAATCACACGCAATCATTTTATATTGTTTGTATAACGATTTATTTATAAATGTCAAGTGACAATAACTCCGTCCAAAGCGTTTCAGAAACGAGCTCGTCTGATATTTATAGCAGCATCTCTATTTGTGTCATTATAGCAGTTGCTATTCTCTGCGGCACTGTAACAGATGGCGAGACGAGTCTCCTATTTTTACGATTATCTTTGCGATATTTCCCTTGCTCCCTCCTTTTATTGAATTAGATAACGTAAGTAAGTTGTTTGGGGATTGCGATGATGTTATTCTGGACGATATAACATTTAGGTGGCAAATAAGATTTTTATTAAGTACCTAATTAATTTTGTCTTAGCTACTCACATTTACTGTTTTGTGTAATTTTAAATACTGAGCGGAATATGGGCGTGATATATTATTATGATTTCTTACATTAAGAAATATTAAGTTAAGAAATAACTATATAAAGCAATCCACATAGTCCTACTACATAATGGTTCTAGTTGAACTGAACGGGAAACTACATAGTTGAATCGTTAGCGATGAGAAAGTAAAACTTGCAGACGTAAGATTTGCTCCAGAAGAAAATAATGTTATGATTAGGTTTGAAATCGTTCTAAAGTTTATTGGTTGGTTCTATCGCTCTGGTGTCGTTAAATAAATGGCATTATATGGTTACTGTATTTCTGAAATCCTTTAATTAGTAATACACGCACGCAGATGACACTTAAACTATGCCAATTTTTTTTATATACGAGTATTGACAAGGTGAGATGGGTCATTGTTAGGGGCGGGGCCAACCCTTTGTTCTTGTTTTAAAACTGTTAAGGCCCGTTCTTATTGACTACTTTTAAAATTTAATGTAGAAAAAAATTTAATAATTTTTTAATGATTTTATTTTAACAACATTTTCTGTTCGCTATAGGCGAATTGCGAAAAATGTGATATTATGATGACATACTTTCATAAATATATAACAACAAAACAATATTGGATATAATATAATATAAATATATTATGCATTAGAACTAATACATCAAATCAGTTTGGTAATTGGAGTCGCTCACGTCCGTAGGTTTTACCCTCGAGACTCTACACGTGATCCCCGGGTGGTGCTAATCGAGTGACCAACTTCTGGTGGTAGGGCTTGAAAAACCCGACTGGCTAGCGACCACCGTGCGCATGACGTAAAACCCGTCAAGTGGCCATTTTTGTCCGCGTTTCGGGATCAGTCTGCGCACAGCCAGAGCTTGAGGGGTCGTTGCTGCGATTCGTATGGTTTGTGCGGGCTTCCGTCGACCCAGTACCAAGTTGACTGCGTTGACCCTCCGCCCAGGAAGACCCGAAGAAACGGCTGTTCCGCTGGCCGCCCGTGGTATAGTACAGGGGCCCAAGCGGACCTAACCAGTCCGTGAGGCTGCCCCACCATGCCACGCATAATCTCGGGGTGGTCCGTCGTGCCGGTTGGTGACCGGACGGTGGGTCCCGGCGGCCACTTCCGGGGGGGTTCGGGGGCCCTTCCGTGCGGAGGGTCAGCGCAAATCAGCTGTCGGCTGTTCCCTGGCGAAACAGGCCTACACACATTAACTATGCGAAGCGCAGCAAGGACACCTCAGTTTCACGCCTCTCACTCCAATAATTATGGCAGCGCAAAATATTAAGACTGGTCGTACAGCGGTGCATTATCCCACCAAAACACCATTATTCGAGGTGGGGCTCGCTAACATCCGCGGGCTCCATTCTAACCTCTTAGCTGTCCACCACCATCTCGAGACAGCCCGTCCAGCAATGCTGTTTTTGACGGAGACGCAAATTATCTGCCCGGCCGATACAGGCTACCTTAATTACCCCGGCTACGCTCTTGAGGAGTCCTTCAAGGCGAAGGCTGGTGTTTGCTTGTTCGTCCGGGCGGACGTTTGCTGTCGTCGCCTGCGCTGTTTGGAGGAACCTTCCTTTTCCATCCTTGCGGTACACGTCGATTTTGGCACTCATTGCCGTGTCTACGTCTGCGTCTACCGTTCCCATCGTGGTGACTTGGAGACAACTCGACTTTTTGAACATCTAAGTCGGGTGGCAGATGACGCGCAGGAGCGATTTCCTTCCGCCGAGCTGGTGTTTTTAGGGGACTTCAATGCTCACCACGAGTTGTGGTTAAGTTCCTCTAAAACTGACCATGCGGGTAGGACTGCCCACGCATTCGCTCTCACGCACGACCTGACACAATTGGTCACCCAGAACACCAGGGTACCAGATATTATCGGTCAAGCGCCCTCTTTATTGGACCTTCTGTTGACAAATCGCCCTGACGGATATCAGGTGGTGGTTCGAGCTCCACTAGGATCTTCGGATCACTGCCTGGTATCCGTCTCAGTGCCTCAGGCGTCACGACCGTCGCCTGTGGTTGCAGCACGCCGTCTGTGGCACTATGCGTCAGCAGATTGGGACGGTATGCGGGATTATTACGCATCTGTTCCTTGGTGGCAGCGCTGTTTCAATAGGATGGATCCGGACTCCTGCGCTACCTCTGTTGCTGACGAGATCATACTAGGAATGGAATATTATATTCCGCATTCCAATCTCGTCAGTAGAGGCAGACGTAACCTCTGGTTCAATCGCGAGTGCGCCTCTGCTGTTGAAAACAAACAGCTGGCTTACCGCGCTTGGATCAGAGGCCGAGCATCTAGGGATTCCAATACAAGCCTACTGAAAACAGCCTACAATAATGCCACCAAGTTATGTAAGAGGGCTTACATTAGAGCGGATGCTCAGCGCATTGCACAAGTGGGCCAGGAACTGCTATCGCACCCTACGGGTAGCCGTTCTTTTTGGCGCCTGGCCAAAGCTGTGCAATCAAACTTCTGCCAACCCTCGCTGCCACCGCTGAGACTTGCCGATGGCTCACTTGCTCATCAGCCGCAGAAGAAAGCCGACCTCCTGGCAAAACTCTTTGCGACTCATTCCCGTGTCGATGACTGTGGTACACAACCTCCGAAACTGTCCCATTGTGGCAGCACCATGCCCGATATCCGTATCAGACAGCGTGATGTGCGGGCGGAGCTCCAGTCGATCGATACTCGAAAAGCAAGTGGACCAGACGGCATTCCTGCGATTGTTCTTAAGAAGTGTGCAGCGGAGTTGACTCCGGTCCTTACGCGTCTATACCGTCTGTCGTTCTCTGCTGGTTGTGTGCCGAAATCTTGGAAAGAGGCCAATGTCCAGCCGGTTCCCAAAAAGGGAGATCGTTCTGATCCGGCTAACTATCGTCCTATAGCCGTCACATCCATTTTGTGTAAAATCATGGAGAGGATCCTTAATACACAGCTGATCCGTTACCTGGAAGGTCACTCGTTACTTAATGACCGACAGTATGGGTTTCGTCCTAAACGGTCAACAGGTGACCTTCTAGCGTTCCTTTTGCACAAATGGGGTGAATCTATCGATAAGCGCGGCGAATCGGTGGCTATTAGTCTCGACATCGCCAAAGCTTTTGATAGAGTCTGGCACAAGGCTCTTCTTTCCAAGCTTCCGGCATACGGATTACCCGCGCAGTTCTGTACGTGGATTGCCAGCTTCCTCCACGAGCGTAGAATTCGCGTTGTCGTTGACGGCTGCGCTTCGCGGTTCGTGGCAGTGAACGCTGGTGTTCCGCAAGGCTCCGTTCTATCCCCCACATTGTTTCTTCTGCATATCAATGATATGCTTTCCTTGGGAGCTATACATTGCTATGCGGACGACAGTACAGTGCATGGGGGATATCACGGAACCTCGGGGGCTGCTCGTGGTGATATTGGTAGGGAAAGGCAGAATCTTACCATTGAGCTCAACAGGACGCTGGACCTCGTCTCCGAATGGGGCTCCAATAATCTTGTTGAGTTCAATGCTAAGAAAACACAGGTATGCGTGTTCTCGGCGAAAAGGTCACCTTTCCTCCCCCTTCCTTCTCTTCAGGGCACAACCCTTCACACACAGAGCAACATCACCTTGCTCGGAATGAACATTCGCTGCGATCTGAACCCCAGAGACTACATCGAATCCATCATAACTACTGCCTCACGGAAACTCGGTGTCCTGAACAAGGTGCGTAGGTATTTTGCGCCGGACCAACTATGCTTGTTGTATAAAACTCAGGTTAGGTCTTGCGTGGAATATTGCTCGCACCTTTGGGACGGCTCCGCTCAGTACCTCCTCGATGCTCTGGACAGATTGCAGCGTCGCGCTATTCGCATAATTGGCGATGTAGAGGCAACTAACACCCTCGAGCCTCTACAACTTCGTCGTGACATCGCCTCTCTTAGCGCCTTTTACCGAATGTTCCATGGGGAATGCTCTGAGGAGCTCTTTAACCTTATCCCTCCCTCTCCATTCCTTAACAGAAACACGCGTAAGGGCCTTCGGAGTCATCCGTACACTGTGTCCTCCTTTTCACACCGTACCAAGAAATTCCAAGATTCCTTCTTCTGTCGTTCATCCCACATTTGGAATTCTCTACCTGCGCACGTGTTTCCCCCATCCTACAACATGGGTTCCTTCAAAAGAGGCGTGAAAAAGCATCTTTTGGGCCGGCAAGGGGCGGGCAGGTAGGAGAGTGGATGTCGTCCCTACTCTATCTGTCAACTCATTTGGGCCTCTTTCACCGCTTAACATCAGGCGGGAGGAGGTCATTTGCCGGGCCATTCATAAAAAAAAAAAAAATCCGTCCATGACTCACGCGATGACTCACGCACAAACAATATCTCGTGGTTCACTCATTATAACACGTGCGACGCGCAGGTAGCTACTGAGGTGTGCACGGAATTACAGAGTTTGTGTAAAACAGCCTTTATGTTAATTGCGTAGACCAATAGCAACGTAGTGAAAATTTTCGTTACTCGTTTGTTAAAAAAACGGACTATAGTTTACATATTTATATTTTTTGTCTGAAACAGTTGATAAAGAATAACGGAAAAATATCTTCTACTAGTTGACGCGGCCGTGCGTTGCATTGGCTTAGTACTTACAGTACGTTGAATCAATGTTATACTAAACTTTCTAATGTAGTCTAATTAATATTTATTAATATAATAATGATTATACGTTTTCAAGAACTCTTATAGAAATCAAAACGCAACGCCGTCTACTGGTAGGTTACCCAACCTAGATAACCAAGTGTCGTGTGGGTATAGTCATTAACGCACACCGCCATCTGTTTGACACTTTTATAAGCCAATTTCATCAAAATGGGTTAAGTAGTTTCGGAGATTATCCTGTAAAAAAAAGTTTTTATATATATTTTGTATAAAATTCAGGTTAGGTCTTGCGTGGAATATTGCTCGCATGATGTGTATCTGTGGTTGGGTTTTGGATGCAATAGGCATCTATGCGCGCGCTGTGTCATTCACGAGTGTCAGTGGCAAATAAACCATCTAAGTGCTAAGTCGTTGTGTTGTTATTTCTACCAAGAAACAGTTCATTGGCGACGAGGATAAACAAACTACCTGCGGTACAAAAAAAAATGTCGTTTTTAGGAATTTTGCCAGTTTTTGATTATAAAACAAGTGAATGGGCGATTTTTAAAAGCCGTTTATCGCAATTTCTAATCGTGAATGCGATTAAGGAAAACAAAAGTGCAATACTAATAACCCATTTGTCGGATGAATCATACCGCTTGCTACGTAACCTGGCATACCCCAAGGATATCGATATTTTGACTTATGAAGAATTAATTGCAATATTAGATGCACACTTCAGACCGAAGAAATGCACATTTGCAGATAAGGCAAAATTTTTCGATGCAGTACGAAGCCAGGGGGAGCAGTTGGGAGACTGGGCGGCGCGACTTAGAGGTTTGGCCAGTTATTGCGATTTTGGCAACGCTTTAGAAACGAATCTAAGGGATCGTTTCGTCCTGGGATTGGGCTCAGGGCCCGAACGTGACAAGTTGTTTGAGCAAGAGCCATCGTCGTTGACTTTTGCTCGTGCACTGGAGTTAGCAGAACAGGCTGCATGTGCCAGGGAGGCTAAGGCAATCGTGGTCAAAGAGGAGTCCATATATCGTGCGAAACTGGAACGGAGTCATCGGATAGGCGGCAGCAGTGGTGTCAAACAGAATCAGCCAACCATTCTCAGGAATGTCCACGGCGTTCATTCTACATATTGTACAGTCTGCGGCATGAAAAACCATAATCAGTCTGAATGTCGTTTTAAAAATTATAAGTGTATGAAATGTGGACAAAAAGGGCATTTAAAAAAAATGTGTAGAGGTTCGCGGAT
The DNA here is from genome assembly GCA_963935595.1 of Schoenobius gigantellus. Taxonomy (NCBI): domain Eukaryota; kingdom Metazoa; phylum Arthropoda; class Insecta; order Lepidoptera; family Crambidae; genus Schoenobius; species Schoenobius gigantellus. The sequence goes on along the minus strand of OZ012547.1, from coordinate 32,174,821 downwards.
TAATAACATATCTCAAGACGTGGATGGGAACACTGTCAGAAGCAGTGGCGAGGAAGAAAGTGCAGATTGTACTGACTGTGAGGAGTGTCATGTGTTCCAAATGAGGTATGTGAACTATAATCCGATTGAAATAAAAATTTTAATAAATTATAATTGTTTTAAAATGGAACTTGATTCGGGATCTGGTACATCTGTTATGTCTTATAATCTGTATACTAATTGTTTTTCAAATTATAAATTGAAGAAAGTTAATGTTAAGATGTGTTTGTACGATGGACATAAAATTTCTCCTGAGGGCTATTTTGAATGTAAAGTAACGTATAATAATGAATCAAACAACATAAGATTTTTTGTAATAAAAAATGGTGGACCTCCCTTGCTCGGGAGAGATTTTATGGCCGCTTTTAAATAAACACTAACTTCAAACTTAAATGCGATAAAGATGAATGATGATGTCATGGGTCTATTAGAAAAATATCCCGATCTTTGGCGGGATGAATTAGGAACATTTAATAAATTCAAAGTTAATTTAGTACTTAAAAATAACTCTACTCCAAAATTTTTTAAGCCGCGTCCAGTTCCCTTTGCCTTGAAAGATAAGGTTGAAAATGAACTCAATAGGTTAGTGTCCTTAGGGATTAGTGCCTGTGAATTTTTCTAGGTATGCAATACCTATTGTTCCAGTTTTAAAAGAAGGGGGTAAGAATTGCTGGTGATTTTTCCGTTACGCTCAATAAGGATCTTCAGATAGATAAATATCCCCTACCTCGAATCGAGGAGGTTTTTGCAAAGATAGGAGGGGGTGAAGAGTATAGCAAAATTGACCTTAAGAATGCGTATAACCAATTTTTGTTGGATTATGATTCACAAGAGCTAACGACAATAAATACACATAAAGGCTTGTTCAAATTTACTAGGTTAGTGTACGGTCTAGCTAATGCCCCGGCAATATTCCAAAAAGCTATGGAAACCTTGCTATCGGGAATTGATGGTGTAAGTATCTGGTTAGACGATGTCTGTGTAACTGGGCCAGACAGGCTGTCGCATTTATCACGTCTACAAAAAGTCTTAAATCGTCTGAATGATGCAGGCTTGCGTTTGCAAAAAGAAAAAAGTGAATTTTTTAAGAGTAGTGTAACGTATCTTGGCTATGTTATCAGTAAAAATGGGTTGCAAACATGTCCTAATAAAGTTAAAGCAATTTTGGAAGCTCCGGAACCCACCAACGTAACAGAGGTTAAAAGGTTCCTTGGGGTCGTTAATTATTATAGAATGTTTGTGCCTAATGCTTCTTCCCTGCTGAGTCCATTGAATGAGTTGCTGCGTGCGGGCGCTGAATGGAGGTGGGGAGAACGGCAGAAGGCAGCAATGCAGGCCGTACGCCGTGAGCTGGCGTCAGAGCGCGTGCTCGCGCACTTCGACCCCGCCGCGCAGCTGGTCCTGTCCGTGGACGCCGGGCCCGCCGGGCTCGGCGCTGTGCTGGCGCACCGAGGCGCTGACGGCTCCGAACGTCCGCTCGCTTATGCATCGCGTTCACTCACCACCAGTGAAAAAAATTATAGTCAAATTCAGAAAGAGGCGACGGCTATCGTTTTTGGGGTCAAGAAATTCCACCAGTACTTGTACGGTCGATGTGACCCATTCATATTGAGAACAGATCATAGACCGCTGGTATCTATTTTTAATAATAGTTCGGGAATAAGTATCACATCAGCATTACGTTTGCAAAGGTACGCTATCATTCTATCTGCGTATAATTATGTTGTTCAGTACACGGCCGGTTCGAACAATGTTGTAGCAGATTATTTTTCTAGAGCTCCATTAAGGGCTAGCATATGCGAAAGTAATGAAAATTATTCAATGACAACATTAAACTTTTTGAATACAGTACCAGCGGTAATCTACAGAGATATTCAGCAAGCAACCGAAAATGATAAGATTTTGCTGACAGTAATAAAATACATGAATAAGGGTTGGCCAAGGAAAATAAAGTGTAACAACGTTTTACCTTATTTCCAAAGTAAAGCTGATCTACAATTTGAAAATGGGTGTTTATTTAAAGGTCATAAAGTAATAATTCCTACGGCATTAAGGTCGAAAGTGCTAGATGAGTTGCATAGTTCACACTTAGGTATAGTGAAAACTAAATCAAATGCACGTAGCAGAATGTGGTGGCCAGGTATTGACGCAGATATCGAGCGGCGAGTGGGTGCGTGTACGACGTGCGTCAGTGTGCGTAGTGCGCCCGCGCGAGTGCAGCCTGTGGCTTGGCCGAGTCCACTAGCGCCTTGGCAACGAATCCATATAGATTATATGACTATTGCACATAGAGATTATTTAATAATAGTGGACGCATACAGTAAATAGATAGAGTGTTTATACATGTCTAACGGAACCACAACGCAAGCACTAATATTTCAATTAAAACGAGTATTTTATACTTTTGGTATACCTAATGTAATAGTTTCCGATAATGACGTCAAGATTAATTCAATTGAATTTAATAAATTTTGTTCCAATAACGGGATTAAACACATGACATCGCCTATTTATCATCCAAACAGTAATGGACAGGCAGAAAATTATGTAAAAAAATGTTAAAGTGCAATGTAATGTATTATGAGGTATGTTTTCAAGGAAAACATACCACATAATAATGTTAACGAAAAATTAACTGAATATTTATTTAATTATAGAAATACCGTGCACTGTTCAACTGGGCAAACACCTGCTAAATTAATGTTTGGCCGCGAACTAAGAACACGTTTAGATTTAATTTTACCACCTACTACCGATGATGAAATTATTTTCAAATCTAATCAGTCAGCAAGTATCATCAATAAATTTAGTATTGGTGATCTTGTGTGGGCCCGTTGGTACAGTGCGCGGAAAGAAACTTTGATACAAGGCAAGGTTATAAATAAAGTAGGCAACACAATGTATAAAATTTTTATTTTTGAGCATAAGGTAGAGTGTATACGTCATGTTGATCAATTAATCAGATATGTAATTGAAAATAAGGAATGCTATCCGAAAGCAAGTAGCAGTTTAGTGACAGCCTGCTCATCTTCTTCCCCCACAACCTCCACTCATTTGGAGCAGGAGGCCGTATGTGAGAGATCACAAAACTTAATTCCAAGTACTGAGCATGTGCAGGAAGAGGATGAGTGGAACGACTGTGAAGACTCCAACATTCCAAAGGAGTCTGAGGTTGGTCAGACAGTTGGATCTGATTCTCCCGGTTATGACCGGGATACCATCAGCCAACGGTCGCCATGGTCAAGTCGGTTACGACCAATACTATAGCTTTATGTTGTAATAGTGTTACTTTTATTTACTGCTGTTTTATTTTGTTTGTTATCAGGTTTCGTAATTAAAGTTGGAGGAATGATGTGTATCTGTGGTTGGGTTTTGGATGCAATAGGCATCTATGCGCGCGCTGTGTCATTCACGAGTGTCAGTGGCAAATAAACCATCTAAGTGCTAAGTCGTTGTGTTGTTATTTCTACCAAGAAACAGTTCATCGCACCTTTGGGATGGCTCCACTCAGTACCTCCTCCATGCTCGGGACAGATTGCAGCGTCGCGCTATTCGCATAATTGGCGATGTAGAGACAACTAACACCCTCAAGCCTCTACATCTTCATTGTGACATCGCCTCACTTAGCGCCTTTTACCGAATGTTCCATGGGGAATGCTCTGAGGATCCTTAGCCCTCCCTCTCCATTCCTTATCAGAAACATACGTAAGGGCCTTGGAAGTCATTCTTACATGGTGGTGTGCGTATTACCGGAGGGAGACTCTGTACCAGGGTCGTGTGCATGGGTACCTCCGTCTTACCTATTTCTGCCGCAAAGCAGCAGTACTTGCATTGCTGTGTTCCAGTGTGAAGGGTAAGATATGGCACTGAAATTACTGGGTACCGTGACTTTACATCTGATGTCACAAGTTGGCAACGTACACTGTGGTACTTGTGGGAGTTGCAGTTTTACTGCGAATCTCACAGGAGCCACATGTATTATAGGTGACTGTTACCACTTGCCATCAGGTGGGCAGTTTGCTTGTTTGCCAACTTAGTAGCTATAAAAAAACTGTAACCTACTTTTCACACCGTACCAAGAAATTCCAAGATTCCTTCGTCTGTCGTACATCCCACACTTGGAATTCTCTACTGGCGCACGTGTTTCCTCCATTACTACAACATGGGTTCCTTCAAAAGAGGCGTGAAAAAGCATCTTTTGGGCCGGCAGGCTGGTAGGATGGTGGGTGTTGTCCCTCTTCTACCTATCAACTCATTTGGGTCTCTTTCACCGCTTAACATCAGGCGGGAGGAGGACATAAGCCAGGCCTTCCATAAAAAAAATTGTTGTTATGGAGTACTTATAGCTTGTTTGTGAACTTTGTTTAAAAAATAAAAACCGACTTCAAACAACACTTAAAAGTCAAAAATAACATAATAATATTTTCTATAATCTAGAACCGACTTCAATATAAAAATGAGATATTGTGTTTATTCTTATATTATTTTTTACTTTTAAGTGTTTTTGAAGTCGGTTTTTATTTGAGTAGTTTTTTAAATCATTTTAGTGAATTTACCTGCAGGCCTATCCGCTAACTACGGACGGTTGGTAACTACAACTGTAATTTTTGTAAGACACTTTATATCCATTTCTGTTTAGTGATCTTATGTGTTACGGCGGCGTTCATGATAGCAGTAATGGATATAAAGTTCCTTTCAAAAATGACAGTTCTAGTTAGCAACCGAAGTTAGTGAATAGGCCTCCTGATCTAAGATACCAGCTCACCGAAGTAACTTAAAATAACACAAATAAGGGTCAATACATGCCTATTGCCTATTTTATTAAAAAACTGCACTCTTACTCCTAAAAGTGAAGGAACTTTTCATGATCAGCTCGGCTCATGACTAACCGAGGCAAATACCTGAATAGCTTCGAAAAACATGATACACGTTGGACTTGCCTATAAAATTTAACAGTTTCTTTCAATTTTCCTGGTATTCCATCATCAGATCTTGATTTTAGTGATAATACGACTACCTCATGAGTATACGAATACAAGAATAATTTTGAAAATCGGTCCACAATTGGCGGAGTAATCGCGTAACGTAAGTACACACAAAAACAAATGCGCCTAATTGAGAACCTCATTCTTTTATAAAGTCGGTTAAAAAAGGTATTATTTTTCCCTCCATAAATTAAATCATTTTAAATTCAACACTATCTTAGGCAATAATGCAGAGGGTTGGTTTTATTACTTGGTATTTTGTAAGTGCATTTGTATATTCCATTTAGTAAACGTGTGTTTTAAGTTTCTATTGACATCTATTTTGTCACAAAATAGAAAACTGTCATCACTCGCCTTCTTCATTTTTGGCTTTCTTAACTCGGCTTCTCTAAATTTTTTTGTATAATATTGGCCTCAACGGTCAATCCTGCGTTTAAAATCCGAAAGCAATTAAGATTACGTTTAGAGGCAAGTTGAATACAAAGGTCGTTCGCTGTGAATGCTTTCTTTAGTGTGTTACATGAAACTGAATTCTCTCCTAGAATTATCCCAAGCGACGCGACATGAAAACGGAATTGCTCTTGTTGGATGTATTATTCATCACAGAGTCACTGGGGTCGAGACTTCGTATGACAGACGACGTAAGAATTCAAACAAGCTTAAATGTTTTACTGCAATTTAAGGCGTTGCAATGCTTTTGAAACAACTAATTTTACTTTATTGTTGTTAGCCTTTTCAATGGAACCAACGCGAACGCTGTCTTCGAAGCGAAAGGACACTGTAGATCTAAATTTATGGTGTTTTTTATATTTAATAAATGAATCAATGAATAAATGCTTTATTGGACGAATAAATTACTACAACTACGAGTGGCCTGTAACTGCTAGGCCAAAAATATACAAAAGTATATTGTGGAGCGTGAAGTGCATACCTATTATATTATATATATTTAGTAACAATACATAAGCAATAAGCATATCCTGATACACATATTTTATAAATTATAATATTATATTCTAACAATAAATCTAACATAAAGGAGTCTTCTTCTTCTTTGGCCTCGCCTTTTCCCGTTACGCGGGGTCGGCTTTCCTGGTGCTGAGGCGCCACTTATTCCGCTGGTATGCGTCGTCATCTGAAAGCCCCAACTGCTTCATGTCCTTGCGTACATTCGTCATCCACGTAGTTGGGGGCCTTCCCCTCCCCCTCTCCTTTGTAGCCATGGAAAGGCACTTTTTCACGACATGGTCGTCTGGATCTAACATAAAGGAGTGAATAAATTAATCTAACATAAATAACTCACGGCTACCGGACGATCGAGGTGATTCGTCCGATGTTGGAGGAGTGGGTTTGGCGCCGGCAGGGCAGCCTTTCATTACGCATGGTGCAGGTACTGACCGGACATGGTTACTTCGGTTACTAACTGCACCGGGTCGGCTGTCGCGTCGGGAGGAAACGCCCTAGTGTCACCACTGCGACGCTCCCGACGACACTGCCAAGAACACCCTATTGATATGCCCAGCCTGGCGACGCCAGCGCGGCGAAGGTGTAGCCGCACTGGGAGGCGGAAACCTGTCACTGCCGAGCATGGTCGTGGCCATGCTCCGCGGTATGGTGGAATGAGAGGTTGTCGCCTCTATCTGCGATGAAGTCATCACGCAAAAGGAGGCTGTGGAGAGGGAGTGGGAGGAAGATCCCCAAGCCGCTCCCCTCCGCCGCAGATGGGTAGGCAGTAGAAGGTATTCGCGCAAGCGATTCCCATCTAATGACCCTGCCGTAAAGGCCTGCGTGCACGGTTGGCGCCGTGCTCTCTATCTGGGGATTGCCCTGGTGTTCTCGGGCAATCCCTCCTTGGCGATAGCTTGTAACACTGTTTTTTCTTAAAATTTCATAAAACACTAATTTTGCAAAAACACTTTGGTTTCACTGTAGTTTTAACACAAATTTCACAACTAAAATCATAATTACAATAACTTTGTCAATTAATTTCACAATATCAATGTCAAGTGTCAACGTCAACGTCGTTTCACGTCACGTCAGTGACATTTGCAATTATCTTTGGTCATTATTCACTTTTTGCATAAACAAAATAAATCTCGCGTTTATCCTGGCCTTATTTACAAAGATAGTTTTTTTTCGCCCAAAATCCCGTGCTTCCATTTAGGTGGGTTGATTTTCTCAAAATTCGGAATTTGACATTTGGACCGTTTGTTTTGATCATTTCTATAGACATATTTTAATAAAATACACTTAAACTTATAGATCATATAATTATAGTTTCGTCGAATAGAATTTGGAAAGCATTCACAATTTGTTTAAGGTTAATTTTTCATTACGTTTTGTTTTTCAACTAAACATAACTTTAGCTGGAAATACTTATTGCATAGGTATTGTAGAATTTCGAAAGATCCGTATGTTGACTTGACACATCTTGAAGCAAGTTAAGAGTCTTACGAGTGTTATGAAATGAATTTGGTTTTAGGAGAGGTTCCGTCGCCAATACGGCGCTTAACATTCAGCAAACGGACCTCGGCTCCGTCGCTTCCACATAAACGCAAATCTGCGCGCAAGTGGAGCGTTGGTTTAGTCTATCGTCTAGGTTATGACTAGTCTGTGAGACATCGATCGAAGTAATTTGTTATTGATTTGAAGATCATAAAGTTTTTATATATTTATTTCGTAGGTATTTCTCTCGTTTTCCGTGTGAATTTAATTCGAAAAGCCACCCTGAATTTAACAAAGTGAGTTATTTTTGTTTTCAGCTTGAAGAGTAAAAGCTCAATCATATTTATAATCGCCGGCGCGCGATTCGGTGAATTAGTTGAATAAATAAATTATATCAATAGATAATACTCCGCCCACACTAAGGTATCTAATTAACTTATTATATTTCATGATTTAAAACAGATTTTGTTAATTTTATTTTTATTTGTGGGTAAATTGATTATTAAATCAAACATATTACATTTCCAAAATTCGCCTTTTTCATCCCCTATTTCATTAAAAAACCTTGATAGTAAACGGCATCTTAGTGGGATTAAGGCATATATTGAGTAACACTTGCGAATTTCATGTTAAATTCTAAATTTTCACAATATTAAGTTTCACATCCTTCTTTGGCAAAGAACTCACAAATTAAGCTGTTTTCTTTTTATTAATAGCAATAATTATACACAAAATAGGTGCTCTCCCCTCCATAGGTCCTTTTTATTAACTAACCAATAAGACAATTTGTCGATTTATTAAAAATTATGTTTTAGAATTCATTTGCTATGTTTATTACATGAAGTTCAAATGTATTGACTGGGATTCCTTCAGAACTCAGTGTTAGACCCACTGACCTCAAGATCATAGGCATATTTAATTATATTTTTAACATAACACTGTGCTATGAATCTCCAGGGCAGTTCCCGGAGGCCGTAGGGCTCCGCTGCAACTAACCTACCTAATAACCTAATATCAAGGAGGAATTCTGTGGAATTACACAAATAATATTAGAAACAGAGAATAAGTTAAGAAATTGGAATATTATATCTCTGACCCGTGATCGCAGAAACTTAGCATTGAAGGTATGACCCACTAACAACCGCTCCGGGGAAGGCTACTAATTTCTTTTAAAAAAAAGGAAACCTATAACTATTTGTTCGTGTACTTTATTGCCCCTCATTTTGTAGTTTTGTACCCAATTTGAACCTGATTTTTACCTGCCGAGATTGATCAAACAAACCTGAACCATCCTGCCCTTGGCTTGTATTAAATAAAAATTTAGTTAAGTGCTTTGCATTGAGGGATTTTGTTAACTTCAGTAACATTATGCATAAGTGAATTACAACCATGTACCTACCAGAATAAAGCTTTTCATTTTGTATCGGACTAAAGGAATAAGTTTGTTTTTTTTTCCTTCAACTTTAAGATTTCCCTATATTACTACAATTTAGCAAGAAAAAGCGTTACAATTTGGCGCCCGAATATACAGCAGGTTTTGTGGTATTATATGGCCCATTATTCTGGTCAAATGCTCAGATAGTGTTGATCCATCTCGGTATGTATCTTTAATAATTTTCTTTTTTTTAACGTTGTGTGTTAGTTAAGCTAAAACTCAAAAACGGCTCGACCGATTCTTACGAAATGTTATGTGTATTTGAATAGGTCCAGGGAAGGTTTAAAAGTACAACTGGACCCAGTAGGTGGCGCTGGAATCGGACAGGAGAACGTCTGCCGGTCTCACTAGTTATAAGATAAATAAGAATTCTATGCAGGTTTGGTTCAGATAGGTATAAATAAAAAACAAATTTTAGTTACAGTTGCAAAGGTGAATATATTTTAAGATTTTTTGTTCATAGTTTGAGTATATAATATAAATAATATTGTAAAATTAACTTATCATATAGAATAGAGCGTAGTATATTTTTACAAAAATGGAACAAAGACCAATTAGTTTTAATTTACTTAACAAAGATGAACTAGAATATGAGGTGAAAATCAGGGGTTCGAAACCAGCTGACACGGTGATGGCTCTGAGAGCACAGATCCGTACTCTCAATAAAGATCTGCCTTCTGATGAAATACTGACTTGTGATCTTGAGGTCAATATTGAATTAAAAGTAATTCAAAAGAAATTAGATGATCTTGAGAAACTTATCACAAGTACTTCAAGTAAACCGTCATCACTTAAGGTGTTAAATAGAATTCAAACTCTTGCACACCACTTATTCCACAGAATTGGTCGCTTGTCTTTATCGGAGTATGATGATAATAATCTTACTTCTTTAATTACTTCTCTGAATAATAGATTAGATAGCATTCTTGTTAAAATAGATAATATTTGTCATAATTTTAAAAGTAGCTTGGCACCTGAACAACCTATTGAGCACTCCACTGCAACTACACACAACACAGCTAATGATTGCTCCGTGCATAAACTAAATTTACGCTTCAATGGCAAGACATGCATTAAAGCTTTCTTACAACGCCTCGAGGAATTATGCTTGTCTCGTGGCCTTTCAGATTCAAAGCTTTTCTGTTCTGCGGCTGAACTTTTTACTGATGAAGCGCTGTGCTGGTATCGAGGAGTAAAGTCGGACGTTCACAATTGGTCTGAGCTGAAGACCTTGCTTCTCGAGGAATATCTTCCATCTGATTATGACCATCGCTTGATGCAGGAAATTAGAAGTCGTACTCAGGGCCCCGATGAAAGCATTGTGAATTATCTCAGCATTATGCAAAATTATTTTTCTCGATTATCAAAACCAATCTCTGATGATGATAAATTGAACATTATCATGTTTAATATAAGACCTTTTTATACTACTCAGCTTGCTCTAGCCCCAGTGGAATCTTGGACTGATTTAAAGAAAAAATGTAGGTTATTAGAAGGTGCAAAGGAGCGATCGGTGCATTTCAGTGAACCTCCTAGGGTCACTACTTCTTCTCTGGCTCCCGATTTGTGTTACAAAAATACTAGTGGTAATAGTAGTAGCAAGGCTCCACCAAAAGTCTCTTCAATTCAGCCAGTGAATAATACACAAAATAATCTTTTTTGTGTCCGCTGTCGTAAAAATGGCCACAGCTTGAGGTATTGCAAGGCGCCTTGGGTACTTATTTGTTATCGTTGTGGAGAAAAGGGGTTCAATGCAAATAATTGTCCAAAGTGCACTTCTTCAAAACCTTCAACCGCAGAGATTCCAAAAAACGCCAAGCAGTGAACCGATGGCATAAGACAGTATATTTTTATAATAAACATTGTAATTCTGAACAATCAAGGCAGAAATACAATGAATTCTATAATAATGTAAATAAAGCTAGTAACATACATACGCATAAAGGTAAGGTTACATCGGTTCACGCTACTACTACCGCCACCTATAATGATACCAGAGCTTATCTGAAGATTAATATTTTTGGCTTGGAATTCAGAGGATTACTGGATTCAGGATCACAGATCTCCATTGTGGGAGGGCAAGCATACAAATATTTTAAAGATTTCGCTACTTTACATAAGTCTGAGGACTTAGACTTTATAAAAACTGCAAATGGTTCTACTTCACGAGTAACTGGGTATTTATTTTTACCAGTATCGATAGAGAATAAAACTCGTGTTATTAAATTTTACGTCGTCCCTGGAGTTGCTACAGAGTTGTTATTTGGCTTAAATTTCTGGAAGGAATTTAATATTGCGCCAGATATTTTATCATTGTTAGAAGATAGCGGACATTTATATAAAAATAATAATCAGGTGTACACAGTTATGTCAGGCAGCCGTGCTTTACATGATTTTGAAACTTTATCTAAGCTTGAGCGTAGGCTGGTCAATGACGTCATAAAGCAATTTGATGACATTTCCGCAGAAAAGAAAGGCCTAGGTAGGACACACTTAGTGAGTCATAAAATTGATACCGGTGACCACCCACCTATTAAACAACGGTATTATGTAGTCTCACCCGCTAAACTGGCAGAATTAAATAAACACCTAGACCAAATGCTGAAGGATGATGTTGTGGAGCCTAGCGGAAGTGCATGGAACAACCCCGTTACTTTAGCGGTTAAATCAGATGGGTCATCACGTTTCTGCTTGGACAGCCGAAAACTTAACGCCATATCAAAGCATGACGCTTACCCTATGCCTTATATTAGCCATATTCTGGACCAGCTCAAAAACGCTAAGTACTTATCTTCTATTGACCTTAAGTCTTCATATTACCAAGTTCCTTTGGACTCTATTGAGTCCAGAGAGAAAACTGCTTTTACTATTCCCTGCAGAGGCTTGTTTCACTTTAAGGTCATGTGCTTTGGACTTACTGCAGCTCCAGCTACGCAGCAGCGGTTGATGGACCGCCTCTTTGGGCCCGAGTTTGACAATAAGGTGTTCGTATATGTTGATGATTTAATTTTACTTACTCCTGAAGGCCCAACGGCCTTCCAGGATCACCTCCAGCTCCTACGTAGGGTAAAGGAGAGACTTAAACTAGCCAACCTTACTGTCAACATGGGTAAATGCCAGTTCTTCAGGAGACAGCTGAAATTCTTGGGTCATGTGGTTGACGAATATGGTCTGCGCACGGATCCTGACAAAATTAAGGCTATAGTAGACTTTCCTATTCCCACCTGCAGGAAAGACGTCAAACGTTTCTTGGGAACTGCATCTTATTATAGGCGTTTCATAAAAAATTTTAGTCATAGAGCTGGTCCCCTTAATGCTCTTACTTCTACCCGTAAGAGCGCGCCCCCTTTCAAATGGACGACCGAGGCAGACGAGGCGTTCAACGACCTAAAACTCGCACTGTCTACTTCCCCGGTTCTGGTATGTCCTGACTTCTCGAAAGATTTTGCTGTCCACTGTGACGCTTCTGATTTCGGGTTAGGAGGTACCTTAACCCAGGTTGTAGATGGACAAGAACATCCTGTTGCGTACTGTAGCCGTTCACTAACACCCGCTGAACGTAACTATTCCGCTACAGAGCGAGAGGCATTGGCCGTGGTACATGTCGTTGAACACTTCCGCCCTTACCTTGAAGGTGGTCGACAATTTAAAATTATTACCGACCATGCTAGTCTAAAGTGGTTTTTAAACCTTAAGAATCCGACAGGACGACTAGCGCGTTGGGGGTGTAGGCTATCGCCTTATAATTTCATTATTGAGCATCGTAGTGGATCTCAAAACGTCGTACCGGATGCACTATCACGTTCTGTACCAGTGGCAGCCGTAGACGCATTTACTTCCAGCGATGCTTGGTATAACAATATATTAAAACGTTGCACGGATAGGCCGCGCGCGTGTCCCAATTTTCAAATTGTTGATGGTAGGCTTTTTAGATTTACAAAAAGCACTAACAAACTCTGTGGTGACTACCAGTGGAAAGAGGTTGTACCAAAGGAGCTTAGGGAGGATATTATGAAAAGTAACCATTCTGAACCAATTGCTGCGCACTTAGGCGTTGCAAAAACTTATAAAAGATTAAAATTACGGTATTTTTGGCCCGGTATGCATAAAGATACCGAGGAATTTATTAAAAATTGTGCCACTTGCAACTCATATAAACATAGCTCACTAGCGCCAGCTGGCTTTATGGGGGAACCCAAGGTCTGCTGTCGACCATTCCAGTGCATCAGCATTGATCTAGTTGGTCCACTGCCGATGTCTCGACAGCAAAACACCTTTTTACTAGTAGTTGTATGTTGTTTTACAAAATATTGTTTATTATTTCCTATACGGCGTGCAACGGGCAAAGTTATAGCGCAAAGGTTAGAAGACCATGTATTTCTGGTTCACGGAATACCACAGACGGTGATGTCTGATAATGGCTCGCAATTTATAAGTCATGAGGTTCAGGCATTATATGAAAAATACAATATTCCGCAAGTACATTTGGGTCCAGTATATTGTCCACAAGTTAATACGGTGGAACGTTATAACCGCACAATAATCACTGCAGTTTCCTCGTTTGTTGAGAACGATCATAGAACGTGGGATATTAACATACATAAAATACAATTTGCCATGAACACCTCAGTAAATGAGTCTACTTCTTATACTCCTTTCATGCTAGTACACGGTAGGGAAGCTGTCACAGATGGTAGTATTTACCGTGGCTTCGAAGATCTCCAAGAGTTGGTTGTGGTACCACGCGATACTCATGCGTCTAATATTGGCCACCTCGGTGACATTTTCATCAAAGTCCGAGAGTCATTGCGTAAGGCCCATGAAAGGAATATAAAATACTATAACAACAAACGCAGAGATATCTCTTTTAATGTTGGTGATTTTGTGTGGAAGCGGACGTACAAGCAGAGTTCTGCTAATAAATATTTTACTGCTAAACTTGCCCCTAAATATGAACGTTGTAAAATTATACGTAAGCTTTCTCGCCTCGTCTATGAGCTCGAAGACGAGAACGGAAAATACATAGGAAAGTGGCACATAAAAGATTTTAAAAATTTAGATACTTCGAGTGACTAAATTACATACCTAGTAACATAATACCTACTTAATTTTCATTTTTATACTCTTATGAAAATAGCCATATTTTTATAAGCATTTAAACTATTTAGGCACCGCGGGTGCGGCGGTCACAGAATACCCACCCCGCCATTCTTCCTGGCGTCTCGTAGAACCCGAGTGTAGGATAACGCGCCATATAACATCTGGCGGCGTTTTTGCATGTGTCTGTCCCTGTCGTTTTTTTATTGATTTGCCTTGATACTTAAGTTTCCATTTACCTAACATCTTCAAAATTGATATTACCATTACATAAGTACATAAAGATCTAAAACACAAATATTATACGTGTCTTAGTTCATACCATTATAAATATATTATTACTACCATTATATAAAATGGATATTACTTCTTTAGTATCTGATACCAGAATTAAGGAACAAGTATGTACTTATTATAACTGTTATGTGGTTAGATAGATGCATTTAGCACAAGATCACAAATATAAACGTGTCTTGTTCATTATTTTTATATGTATTCTACTCTAATCAACAAAATTAATTTTGAATTCCTCACAGGAGCGGTTTGCAACTCTAGAAATAAGCCTTTGCTATATTCTTATAATGGAGGAAGTTACATCTAGCTGGAAACGTAGGAAAATCAATATCGACGATCAGGGGCAACGACACCATGCAACTCATTTTTTTTTTATTTCCTTTTTATTGTTTTTTTCTACTTATTATTTGACGATTAGAGTCAAAATGTCTGTAATAACGGCATCTACCGGTGGTTGTTGACATTACTTGCTATACACTGCTAGTGTCAAGATATACTTATTTAACAACGCCATCTCGGCGTCAGTCCTGACACTACAGTTTTTTTTTATTACTTATATTTGATGGGCATAGGATATAATGCTTTTTGCCTATTTATCACAGCCATATAGGTGCTAGCAGAAGAGGTTTCGCTAGATTTTGCCACCTTATTGGTGAATATTTTTTTTTACAACCATGTAGGTGCTAGCAGTAGTTTCGCGCTAGATTTTGTCACCTTATTGGTGAATGTGGTTTTTTTTAAAAGAAAGAAAGAAAAGAAAGAAACATTTATTGACCATACACACACTAAATACTATAAAAACAGGACGAAAAAAGCAAAAACAATCAATAAAAAAAATAAAAAAACACAAATACCTAGTAGGAAAGTGTGCAAGGCCAACAATGGACCCTGCCTCAGCGTAAATGCTTCCAGGTCACCCACAGGTGGGCGGGGTGACCAAGAAGCGCTGTTATTCTGACAGGGAAAAAAAAGTTTTGTACCGCAAAGCCAGGGCAGACAACTAAAAAACAATATAAGAAATAAAACATAATAAGGAAATAAATAATATAAATAAAATTTGGAAAGAAAAAGAAAAAAAGTAACGACTGAAAATGCAACAATCTTTAACATACCATATTAATGGATTTACGTAGATTTAAGGTACATGCATGTTAAATATTCTTTATTTACACACGTTTATATTTAAAGCTTTATTTTTTATCTTATACAAATAAATAAACTTATAAAAAAAAAATAACGTTAGGCGTAATTGGGTACAGAGTTTATCACGAATGAATAGTTTTTAAGTACCTAATTGATTCTAATTATGATAATTTTGTTTGGTTGGTTAGGAGGTTTTGAGGCTGACGAGGCGTCAGACGAATTCCCTACGTGAATTCTATCGTGGTTGGGGGGATACTGTAACACTGTTTTTTCTTAAAATTTCATAAAACACTAATTTTGCAAAAACACTTTGGTTTCACTGTAGTTTTAACACAAATTTCACAACTAAAATCATAATTACAATAACTTTGTCAATTAATTTCACAATATCAATGTCAAGTGTCAACGTCAACGTCGTTTCACGTCACGTCAGTGACATTTGCAATTATCTTTGGTCATTATTCACTTTTTGCATAAACAAAATAAATCTCGCGTTTATCCTGGCCTTATTTACAAAGATAGTTTTTTTTCGCCCAAAATCCCGTGCTTCCATTTAGGTGGGTTGATTTTCTCAAAATTCGGAATTTGACATTTGGACCGTTTGTTTTGATCATTTCTATAGACATATTTTAATAAAATACACTTAAACTTATAGATCATATAATTATAGTTTCGTCGAATAGAATTTGGAAAGCATTCACAATTTGTTTAAGGTTAATTTTTCATTACGTTTTGTTTTTCAACTAAACATAACTTTAGCTGGAAATACTTATTGCATAGGTATTGTAGAATTTCGAAAGATCCGTATGTTGACTTGACACATCTTGAAGCAAGTTAAGAGTCTTACGAGTGTTATGAAATGAATTTGGTTTTAGGAGAGGTTCCGTCGCCAATACGGCGCTTAACATTCAGCAAACGGACCTCGGCTCCGTCGCTTCCACATAAACGCAAATCTGCGCGCAAGTGGAGCGTTGGTTTAGTCTATCGTCTAGGTTATGACTAGTCTGTGAGACATCGATCGAAGTAATTTGTTATTGATTTGAAGATCATAAAGTTTTTATATATTTATTTCGTAGGTATTTCTCTCGTTTTCCGTGTGAATTTAATTCGAAAAGCCACCCTGAATTTAACAAAGTGAGTTATTTTTGTTTTCAGCTTGAAGAGTAAAAGCTCAATCATATTTATAATCGCCGGCGCGCGATTCGGTGAATTAGTTGAATAAATAAATTATATCAATAGATAATACTCCGCCCACACTAAGGTATCTAATTAACTTATTATATTTCATGATTTAAAACAGATTTTGTTAATTTTATTTTTATTTGTGGGTAAATTGATTATTAAATCAAACATATTACATTTCCAAAATTCGCCTTTTTCATCCCCTATTTCATTAAAAAACCTTGATAGTAAACGGCATCTTAGTGGGATTAAGGCATATATTGAGTAACACTTGCGAATTTCATGTTAAATTCTAAATTTTCACAATATTAAGTTTCACATCCTTCTTTGGCAAAGAACTCACAAATTAAGCTGTTTTCTTTTTATTAATAGCAATAATTATACACAAAATAGGTGCTCTCCCCTCCATAGGTCCTTTTTATTAACTAACCAATAAGACAATTTGTCGATTTATTAAAAATTATGTTTTAGAATTCATTTGCTATGTTTATTACATGAAGTTCAAATGTATTGACTGGGATTCCTTCAGAACTCAGTGTTAGACCCACTGACCTCAAGATCATAGGCATATTTAATTATATTTTTAACATAACACTGTGCTATGAATCTCCAGGGCAGTTCCCGGAGGCCGTAGGGCTCCGCTGCAACTAACCTACCTAATAACCTAATATCAAGGAGGAATTCTGTGGAATTACACAAATAATATTAGAAACAGAGAATAAGTTAAGAAATTGGAATATTATATCTCTGACCCGTGATCGCAGAAACTTAGCATTGAAGGTATGACCCACTAACAACCGCTCCGGGGAAGGCTACTAATTTCTTTTAAAAAAAAGGAAACCTATAACTATTTGTTCGTGTACTTTATTGCCCCTCATTTTGTAGTTTTGTACCCAATTTGAACCTGATTTTTACCTGCCGAGATTGATCAAACAAACCTGAACCATCCTGCCCTTGGCTTGTATTAAATAAAAATTTAGTTAAGTGCTTTGCATTGAGGGATTTTGTTAACTTCAGTAACATTATGCATAAGTGAATTACAACCATGTACCTACCAGAATAAAGCTTTTCATTTTGTATCGGACTAAAGGAATAAGTTTGTTTTTTTTTCCTTCAACTTTAAGATTTCCCTATATTACTACAATTTAGCAAGAAAAAGCATTACAAGCTCGACCAGTTTTGGTCGAGTTATGCGGTGTGGACCCTACTATACGCGCCCTAAAGGGCAGGGAGAACACCGGGGACTTTTAGTTGGTAGGCCTGGCACTCTGCCAGGAGAGCCCACACACACGCGCACCGTCTAGCCAATGGCGGATAAGGTGCGGTCACGCATTTCAACCCGAAAAAAGGTGCGCGGCTTACAGCCTCAGGAAAAGAAATCCACAGCTTTAATGCTATCTTAGCAAAAGTCTTGGAACAAGACTAGGAATGTGGAGGGAGATTATCAGGGATAGGTTCTGAGAGGATCGTAGATTTTGGACGTTTAATGATATATTGTACTCAAACCGGTAAGGAAGAATCATGCATTTGGAACAGAATGTGTATAGGAGGGACGAGATATGATCGTCTCTCAGACTATATTAAGAGACATGGTACAATTTTCGCAAACCAAAAATAAATCTTATGGCTTCTTTTTTATTCCGTTGCATTTTGTTTAATAGTACAATACCTAGATCAGCTAGATAATCAAGCATCAGTATAATCAAAAATAGGAAAAATAACAAAAGTGTGTGAGTAAGACTTTGGTTTTAATTACACCAAACACCTTTTTGCGTACTTCTGAAACTTGTCTGTCTCTCGAAAGATGACTGTCAATAAAAATTCCCAAGCTTTTACCACTTCATGGTATTTTTTTTTATTATTTAAAAAAATCCAAAGTATAATTCAAATCATGGTACATTTTCATTTCAATGTTTAAATCCACGTCAGGTTTCACCAGCTGAAATTCTGAGAAAATATCGTATTTCAATGTTGTTTCTGAGTCTTCGCGTAATGTTTGTATAGAAAATTTACTCGATTCGCAACATCTTGAACCAACATTATCTTATCGGAAACTTTGTTTTATCTTAGGGTAGTTAAAGTTGTATTTTATTGAGGAGGTTTTATTCACTATGTATTTTAGATTTTATATTGGAGATGATCACCAAGACAGTAGAGATTACAGAAGTTCTTTGGTTGGTGATTGATAGGAATCTTTAAGTTCCGCATAGCTATAGCTAAAGTACTTATAATGATACTCAAGTATGTCGATTACAAATATAGGTCTTTAATAATATATCTTTATTTCATATCACAAACAAACATACAACAAGACACGCAAAAAATATTGGACAAGGAAAATTGTTTGTGCGAGATTGATGCCTATGCTAGGTAAAGTACCTGTGTTACAGGACATCAATCTCCCACCACTTCGAACCACCATGGGCTCAGTAGACAGACATACAGTGACAATCAACAAAGATAATACAGAACAAAGATAGAACATAATAACAACATTACAATATAAATGAACCTACAGTAATAGCTTTGTTATTATAGTAAAAAAGTGTGTATGGGTGTTGTGTGTATGTATGTTAGTGTGTGTGTGTGTATGTGTGTGTATATTTGTGTATGTATTTATGTATTATTTCGTAACAGCCACAAGATTTTCTGTATCCTCGTAATTCAGGTCTAACAACCACTGTATTATTTTCTTCCTACAGGCGTGCTTAGGAAGGGGGTATATATTTAGTTTTACATTGAGTTTATTATATAAGAAGTCCCCCAGAAAGCAAAAGAATTTCTGTGAAAATCTTGTATTAAATGGTAGGGTTGTGCAGACAGTTCCCTTTCTACGACGACGGTGTGACATTAGGAGAGGGTCGTATGCGAGAAGAGAGTGCTTGCGAAGTACCACCGACAGAACAAATAATTGTCGCACTGTAGGCACCTTCCAATACTTATAAAGATCTGTAGTAGGAAAAGTGAAGGGGAGGGATGTAGTTACATTAAGTGACAGTGAGTTGTTAAAAAGCCAGTCAGATACCTGATTCAAACCCTCCTGTGCACATTGGAAGACCTCGCACCAGTCACTAGCACGAAACAGCATGGCAGTGTCATCGGCAAACGCGATAAGCTTTCCATTTTGTAATTTTGTTTGACATAATTGGTTGACATAAATAAGGAACAGCGTAGGCCCAAGCACACTGCCCTGTGGAACGCCATGAGTAACTGGCAGCTCAGTGCTAGTCCATTTGCCAATTTTTACAGCCTGGAAACGATTGTTCAGGTAACTAGTGAAAAGCTGGTGGGCTATACCTCTAACGCCTATGTTCTCCAACCTATCCAGTAAGATTGTGACAGAAACCGTGTCGAAAGCTTTGGCCAAATCGAGGAAGATACCTATAACTTTATCCTTATCATCTAAGCTCCTGACTACAAAGTCGGTCAGGTCATGAACCGCATCATCAGTTGACCTCCCTGAACGGAAACCATACTGTGACGGCGATAATAAGTTGTTGCTTTCCAGGAAGTCAATCAGACGCTTGTTCATTATCCTTTCCAATATTTTAGATAGTACAGAGAGTAAGGAGATAGGTCTATAGTTTCGACACTGTCCCTGCCACCACTCTTATGGATAGGCGTAATTATTGATTTTTTATAAATATCTGGGAAAACTCCCGTTTTAATGGCGAGGTTGCATATAAAAGTAATAGGAGGAATAAGAATACTCCGGTGTTTCTTTAGTAGGCGTCCCGATATCCTATCAAAACCCACAGCACATGCGTCTCGAAGGTTCATGATAATGCCTTCAATCTCGGCCTCATCCGTGGGTAGTAGAACCAGTGAGTTAGATGAAGACGAGGTGTTCTTAGCTAGACAGGCGTTGGTTCCGCGTGTAATATTTGAAACTATGGTTTTGCCAATACTAGCGAAGTAACCATTCACACCATCAACGCTACCCTGGGGATTGTCAGAAGATACCAAGTGTGATGCAGGGCATTTGGCTTTTTGATGTTGTGTGATGTTTTTTATAGCCTCCCAAAGTTTCCTACTGCTGTTATATGACTTTTGTATAAGGTCTTTTTCATACGCCCGTTTAACGTTTTTTAAAAGCGAATTGCAAAAATTTCTGTACCGTTTATACGTAGTAAGTATCACCATATCATTGGGGTTGTTTTTAGATTTTTTATGCAATCTGTCCCTGTTTCGCATACATCTTAAAAGACCAGGCGTAATCCAAGGTTTAGTGATTCGCTTACGTCTAGGTATTGCGATTTCATGGGTGAAGTTCCTAACTGCCTCTATTAGCGATTCAGTTAAGTATTTGGCAGCCTCGTTTGCATCGTGAAGTTTGTATATAGGCGCTAAATCTAGATTTGTAATTGCCATGTCTAGGCCCGTCTGGTCAACAAATCGCCTAGTCATACAAGCGGACAGAGTATCTTGCATTAGATCCAAATGCATTGCAACACTATAATGATCAGTAATGGTAGTTGGCATAATAAAGCATTGGGCTGGCTTGTTTGATTTGACCATTATGTGGTCCAGGCATGTGAGATGACGGGTCGGGGTTCTATGTCCAGGGTGAATATTATACTCTGCTAAAAGATTCATGTAGTCCCATGAACGTTGGTCAGCCGTATTATGGGCCACGTCGATATTTATGTCGCCAATAAGAATAATATTTTGATATGAGTGAACTTTTGTTAGTACCGTGTTTAGTGATGATAAAAAAGTTAATGGATCTTTATAACCTGGTGGGCGGTATATAGCAATAATGACGGTCGATTTATTCATCTTAATGAGAAGACAGTTGCCGTCATTAAACAACGGTTCTTCACTTATAGGACAGAGATGATTTTTATAATAAACAACAACCCCCTCGTTTTGGGTTAAGTTGTTCGTGCTTGCTACACTCTCGTACCCATTAATTATAGGTATATGCCCTGCAGAATGTAGCCAACATTCAGTCAGGACAAGTACATCCCAGGAAATATGCGTCCTCATTAACATCGTGGTGAAATTATCAAAGTTGCAAGCAATACTGCGTATATTTTGCGTTAGGACCGTTAGCGATGTAGGAGTATGTTTTATAAATCGAGTGCATTCCCCAGGATCACACATAGTTTCACAAGCGATGTTATAAGAATCTAGGTCAGCAATCATAACATGAGTGTCTGATTGATTTCTACAATCCATTTAATATGTAACAAAGGGGTCGGACAGTGCACAAGTAGTGTAGAATTATAAAATATTGTTTGTTATAACTGTTTACGCATAAATGTATTAGAAATTGGGGTGAGTCGATAGTAGGGTTGGCTAGATAAGCGCCGGAAAACGTAATAGGTATAGTATACTTAGGGTTTACTATCTCGTAGCATATATCTCTGCATAGTGGAGTAGGTAATGTCTGGAGATAAGCGTGTGAGTAAGCTTGAGGGGTGAGTCGTGAGTGAGTCGTGTGTAACTGTAATATGTAAAGGTATTGTGAGTGTGTTTTAGTATAGAATTGTATATTAAATAAAGTGTATTTATGTATATAATGTGAACTGTAGGGTTTTTGTACGTAGCAACTTTTATGGTATGGTGAACTGTAATTCATTACAAATATTAATGCAACTAATAATAAAAATAACATATTATTAACTTTAATCAAGATAATAATTACAATATCAAAAAAATTTACTCATTCTAATCTATACTTAGGGTCTGTTTCACAATCAATAAGTAAGTTTTGAATAGCTTACTTGACAGATTCTTTGACATATTTTTCATATAACAACCGTCAAGTCATCTGTCAAGTAAGCTATTTAATACTTACTTTTCGATTGTGAAACAAGCCCTTAATAATAATACAAAGCTAGCCCATTTATCGAGGAAGGCTATAGGCTATATATCATCATGCTAAGACCAATAGAAGCGGAGCACCAATGAAGAATGTTTCAAAATCGGGGGATTTTTTTTCCTATTGAGAGCTTCCGCTGCGTGCGCTGCGTAAACGGTTAAAGTTTTGCAAAAATCACGTATGACAGAATTATTCCCCTTCTAAAGTTCTAAAAAAAAGTCCGCGACAGCATATGTCTATTTTTTAAGGTTAGTTCACTATAACCTTTTTTATGCTAACCAAATTTGTTCTAAAATAAAGCATTATTTGCGAAGGTGTTTTTATAAATATGATATTACATGTTGATATGATTATTACAGGTTGTAGTAGATCCCTGTAATGACCCTGTGGTTCCATTAGATGTATATCATCCTGCACTGGAGGTTACAATGAAAATACCAATTGGTGTAGCAGCTCCACAACCGTCATTGAATATGCCTGTTCCGCGACCAAATTCTGGCCCAAGCTGGAACTGGCGCAAGGCAGACTACCACGGGTTGTACGCAGCATTAGATAAATTAGACTGGTCAGACTTAATGAACCTTTCAAATGTGGATTTGGCAGTTGAACTTTTCTATGATAAATTAAATAAGTGTATTAGTGACTTTGTTCCGGCCAAGAATTACTACGTGAAACATGATAAATACATTTATCCTAAATGGTATACCAAAGAAATAATCGACAACATAGAGAAGAAATATTTTCATCTAAAACGTTACAAGTTGGAGGGAAAGGAATTCAACAAAGAATTGTTTAAATACTATAGGTGGCATGTGAAATATTTAATTGACAATGCATATCAGCAGCATCTGAAACTGACACAAAAAAACATAATTGATGACCCTATCCAATTCTGGACATACGTAAGGGATAGGAAGAGGGACCGAAGACCTACCGGTTGTTACTCATATAATGGTGAAAACGTAACTGGACAGGCAGCTGCAGATGCTTTTGCGGAATACTTTAACTCTGTATTCCAACCTGAAGTCCCTATACTGTGTCCCACTACGGCCGCTCATGCCGCTGGCGCCTCTAACTCAGGTTACGTGGCCGTCGAACAGGTGGATGAGACTGATTTGAGGTCAGCAGTTAAGCGACTCAAGTCGAGGTCATCTGGTGGGCCCGATGGTATACCTATATTTTTAGCAAAGGACTGCATCTCAGCTCTGAAGAAGCCTCTGCTTTTCCTTTTTAATCTGTCCTTAAAAGGATCTGTATATCCTAAGGACTGGAAAGTATCAAGAGTTACCCCTGTACCAAAAGGAGAATCTGGAAACGATATCTCATCCTTTAGACCTATTGCAGTTCTATCAGTTTTCGCAAAAATGTTTGAGACGATACTAAGAGCATACATTAGCAGGCAAATCCGAAACGAAATGCACGATAGTCAGCACGGTTTCCGTTGTGCTCGTTCTACGTCGACTAATCTAGTGGCCCATGTTGACTACGTCTATGCAGAAATGGACGCTGGTCGGCAAGTAGACGCTGCTTATTTCGATTTTAAAAAGGCATTTGACCTCGTTGATAATGACATACTCCTTCAAAAGTTAGCAGGAATAGGTTTCGCCCCCAAGCTTCTCCAGTTTTTCTCCAGTTACCTGAGAGACCGTTGTCAATTTGTTAGAGTTCAAGGGCATGAGTCTCGCAATTATTACACAAGATCCGGTGTGAGTCAAGGCAGTACTCTGGGTCCGACTCTTTTCCTAATCTTTATTAATGATCTCCCGAATAGTGTTCGTTTTTCAAAATGTCTTCTGTTTGCGGATGATCTCAAATTGTCCCTGGGAGTTGACTCTGTATCAGATTGTGAGAGCTTGCAAAGGGACATTGATGCTGTTGCTGTATGGAGCAAACGTAATCGACTTCCGTTTAACAGCAGCAAGTGTAAAGTAATTACTTTTGCGCGGAAACGGTCTCCCGTAAATGTTACGTATAAGTTATGTGACACAACTTTGGAAAGAGTCAAGGAAATGCGTGATTTAGGTATATTATTGGACACTCAACTAGATTTTCACCAGCACATTAAAACTATATGTAAGGCGGCTAACAAAATATTAGGTTTTGTAATAAGAATAACTGGACAATTTGAAGATTTGAGAGTAGCAAGGGTACTTTACACTTGTTATGTTCGTAGCAAGCTCGAATATGGTGCTATCATTTGGGATCCTTATGAGAAAAAATACAGCCTATTGTTAGAAAAGGTCCAACGTAAATTTGCACGGTGGTTATACAAGAAGAAGTACGGCTATTATCCTTTCTTGTATCCATCAATATTTGTGTCGGGTATGCTGGATATAGATACCCTCGAAATAAGAAGGGTAGTAAGCTACATAATGTATTACATATTGATAATACATCATAGGATAGATAGCCCGTTAGCTCTGGAGAAACTGTGTTTGGTGGTTCCAACTAGAATTAGGTGGGACGAGGCGGGTATGGTTGCACCTCGTCGACGTCCTCGTCTTCTGTACAGGCCCGTTGCGCGCACTAAGCGCGGATCCCACGCACCAACCATTCGCGCTTTAAGCCTGCTGGGGGACATGCTTGCTCAGCACAATGATGTAGACATATTTGCCGATAGTTTGGGACACCTTTATGCTAAAGTGCATATATTCGTGAATAAAATGCTAATGTGATATTAATTATATTATTGTTGACATTCTGTACTATCACATTATTATTATATTATTTATTCATTTTTCGACATCTCTGTAAATTACTATTTTTTTTTTGTTTCTATTTGACATTTAATTCTATATTCCGATGTAATTTGACATATATAACATTATTATTATTTTAATCCTAATTTGACATCAATCGTATAATATCTGTTATGTGTAGTTAGCTTTTTTATTCCATAATTGTTACCTATCAATTATATTTGATATTGTATTTCTTGCTGTTGTAATAACTAATTGCATTGACTAGACTTACTGGCGGTTTGGAATATTCTGTAAGCCTGCAAGTCATTTTGAATAAATAAATCAAATAAATCAATTACTTCTTATCCAAATAAATACATTATTCATCACAAGTATTTAATTTAAAACAAAATTGCCCTTTACATCATTCGATTTAAATGAATATCTTAGGAGATATCGCAGTTTTAAAATAACATCACAGCAAAATAATGATCGAGTACTGCGCGCACAATGTGCAAAGCCGGCGGGCAGTCATGAGGGGAAGGGCGGTGGCCCCAGTTAGCTATCTACTTCTGCCGGAAGAAAACAAAACTAAAAGAATAGTGTACGCAGAAGTACTTTAAAATAACATTAGTTTAGTTTTTTTGAGAATAACCTACAATCTACATGATATAAGATTATAAGACCCAGTACTGACTCACCTATATAAACGAAGTCGCGGGTTAAAGTTAGCGCTAGCCCAAAGTAACTATTCCACGCGGACGAAGTCGCGGGCGGAAGCTAGTCTGTGTATAAATGCTTAACAACAAAGATGCTCTGAGTTACATTTAGTATTATGAATGACCTTAATACAGACATTAAGCCATGCATTTGTATAAACATTGTAAGAAAGATAATACGCATTTGCAAAATAACAGTATATAAGATATCATCACCACAGCTCATATACGCCCCCAGCGAGGGGCGCAAGCCCACCTTATTCACTCAAGGTGCACCTGTAGATTAACGGACCAGCCCCCCTAGACAAATGCCACATGCTAACTTTTCCGCAGTCGTTCCGCAGAAAAAATGTATGGAAATGACTTTGGCCTATGACAACCTTGCGCTATTTTCCCGCAGCTAATGTCATGTCCATACATTTTTTATGCGGAACGACTGCGAAAAACATACTCTGTGGCTTTTATCTAAGGGGTCTGGCCTTCGGTACTACCCACTAGGCTGGACTGGGTTAGCATGGCAGGAGTCGGCCCAATCCCCTTCTTGTATGAAACTTATGTCCAACAGGTGCAGCACGGGCTGCAAAGAAATTTGTAATAAAACTCAGTCACACGTAACCCTTGACGAGCGTCAATGGATACGTGTATGTTAGGTTGATTAGGCTTTAGTCAACCAAGCTCGCCCAATGCGGATTGATTGACTTCACATAGATACACCCTTTGTATTTCTTCGTATATGTATAATATTATATACTTGCTGTTTTCGTGGCATTTAAGAGGGCACAGTACCTACTACTAGCGCCGCCATTCGTTTTTTATTAATTATGATAAATTAAAGACGTTTCTACAAAAAATAGATCAGTCAACTACTCAATACTTCAGATATTTCAGATTTTTTGAGCTATTCAGGCATAGATTAAATGTATAGGAATAATCATAATCTGATTTATTGCTAAAAGTGGCTACTTTTATATATATATACTAATATGGTGCCAACAAGTTCAATATATTAGTATTGATATAGACTCAATATCAATACTAATGAATGCACGTTGTCTCATACAATATGTTTCATACGGGCTCTTGGTCTATTACTGCAATTCAATCAAAACAAATAAGATCATGTTTGTTAGGTATCCCAGAGATTATGTCTGATCATGTTTTACTCGAAATTAATGAAGACTCAGTTAAACAAGACTTCTAGAAATTATATTTTCTTTTAGCATGTCCAATAAATTTTTTCGACATCACAAATTGTGAACATGTGAGAGAGAGTCCGGCCGAACTGTTTCACGGGTTTTTCTTTTACGAGAATAATAAAATGTCTCGTAAATGTTTTTATTACGCCAGCGTGCCATCCACTCCTCACTTTTCCGTTTCCACTAATAGTTTCTGGCGATGGAAAAATATGGGAAGAAATATGAGAATATAAAACTTATTTCTGAGGCAAGTTGGACCTGGAAGCGTTTGACGTAACGGCACCAAATAACTGAAATTTATCAATTGCGTGAAAATGTGTCGACTGTGAAATATTTGTATTGGTTATCATTCTGAATTTTTTGCTATCATGTTAGATTTCGTATTATTTGAGGACACGTGCGTGGATTGTATATAAACATTTCTGTAATTAAGTTCGTTTCTGACAACTTGTATAACAAGAGCATATTATGGCAACGTCTTTTCACTAAGACACGCACAGTCGGACAGTCGGAATAGTGTAGACACGACTCGTACAAAGTGTTTCTTATCTTATAGTTATAAAAAATGATGAGCCTGAAGAATAATAATTAGAATCTCTTTGATGTTTTCTTCACAAGGGATATTGGTAAATTTATAATAGTACATTACTGCCGCGGTCTCTAATGACTACTTTGCTGGTCGCGCTGATGATGGCCGACAGCGCAGCGTAGCGCAGCTCTAGGCCGACATAGCGCGGTCAGCGTGCAGCACTTGATGGACCATCATATCAGCCAATAGACGCCCACTGTTGGACATAGGCCTCCCCCAAGGATCTCCATACCGATCGGTCCTGCGCCTCCTGCATCCAGCGGCTTCCCGCGACCTTCACCAGATCGTCGGTCCACCTTGTGGGGGGCCTACCAACACTGCGTCTCCCGGTACGCGGCCGCCACTCGAGCCGACACCCCAACGGCCGTCAGTCCTACGAGCGATGTGTCCTGCCCACTGCCACTTAAGGTTTGCAATTCTTTGGGCTATGTCGGTAACTCTAGTTCTTCTACGGATCTCATCATTTCTGATGTGATCACGTAGAGAAGCCCCGAGCATAGCCCGCTCCATTGCCCTTTGGGTGACTTTGAGCCTTCTGATGAGACCCATTGTAAGCGGCCACGTCTCAGTTCCGTATGTCATCACTGGCAACACGCACGAATTGAAGACTTTCGTCTTGAGATACTGCGGTAGATGGGCCGAGAAAATGCTGCGTAGCTTCCCGAATGCTGCCCAGCCGAGATGGATTCGCCAATTTACCTCTTTCTGGAAGTTGGACTTACCGAGCTGGACTATTTGCCCCAGGTAAACATATTCGTCAACAACTTCCAGCGTAGAGCCTCCAACATTCACAGGAGTGGGTACTACACGGGAATTCGACATTATTTTAGTCTTGTCCATGTTTATTTTAAGACCCACTTGTTGGGAAACTCTACAGAGGTCTTCGAGCATTGTGCCTAGATCCTCCACGGTCTCAGCCATGACTACGATATCATCAGCAAAACGAAGGTGAGTCATATACTCGCCGTTTATGTTGATGCCGAGTCCCCTCCAGTCCAAAAGCTTAAATACATCCTCCAACGCAGCTGTGAACAGTTTCGGCGATATAACGTCACCCTGTCTCACACCACGCTGAAGTCGTACTGGTTTCGAGTTTTGGTCCTGAAGGCGGACTGACATGGTGGCGTTTTCGTACAATGACTGCAACACTTGGATGTACCGATAGTCTATTGGCACCTCTGGAGTGATCTAAGTACGGCCCAGGTCTCGACAGAATCAAAAGCTTTCTCATAGTCCACAAACGCCAAGCATAGTGGCAGATTATACTCCTCGGTCTTCTGTATAACCTGCCGCAGCGTATGGATGTGGTCTATGGTACTATAGCCTTTTCGGAATCCGGCTTGTTCGGTAGGCTGGAAGTCATCGAACCTGCGTGCGAGACGATTCGTGATGACCCTCGAGAATAGCTTATAAACATGACTCAGGAGCGTGATGGGTCTATAGTTCTTCAACTGGGCCCTGTCGCCCTTTTTGAAGAAAAGTGCCACCACGCCCCTGTGCCATGCTTTAGGCGTTTTGCCCTCGAGTATGACGGAGTTGAATAGCCGCTGCAGCGCTTTCCGGACTGGTAGTCCACCCGCTTTTAGGAGTTCGGCTGTAACTCCATCATCACCCGGTGCCTTGTTGTTTTTAAGCTGTTTAAGAGCCACACTAATCTCGTACAGGCTGACGTCCGGGATATCTTCGGTATAGTGCCGGGTCAATTTGGCTCTAGGGTCTGTAGCCGGAATAACAGGTGCCTGTGATGTTGCGTAAAGCTGTCCATAGAAGCGTTCGATCTCGGCCATAAGCTCAGGTCGGGATGTAATGACTCTGCCGTCCTCTGTCTTCAGCTTCGTCAGCAGACTCTGACCGAGTGACAGATCTCTTGCGAACACTTTGGAGCCCTTGTTCTGCTCAATGGCCTCTTTAATACGTTCCGTATTAAATCGGCGTATGTCGCGAGTCAGGCACTTAGAGATCTGTTTGTTGAGTCGCCGACGAGCATCTTCAGAAGACTGCCGACCCATTCCACGCCTTTCCTCCATCAGCTTAGCTGTCGGCTCCGAGATCTTACTTCGTTGCTTAGTACGGCTGGGTTTGCAAAACTTTGCACCCACTGTAAGGACAGCTTCCACAACCCTGTCATTATAAGTGTCCACATCCGTGCAGTCCTCCAGGCAATCGAAGCGATTTTGTAATTCGAGTTGAAAGCGCTCGGGGTTTTGGATCTGGATGGCTTCGGGACGGAGCGCAGACTTCACCAGTCGATACCTTTCCGCTTTTATGTTAAGATTCAATGCGCCTCGTAACATTCGGTGATCGCTCCCCGTGTTAAACGAATTGATCACTGAGACGTCATTGAATATGCGGGTCTTAGTCGACATGATGAAGTCAATCTCATTTTTTGTCACGCCATCCGGACTTTTCCAGGTCCATTTTCGATGCAGCCGTTTTTTGAAGAAAGAGTTCATCATATAGAGTCCCTCTCTCTCCATGTAGTCGGCTAGCATTTGACCTCGAACATTCCGGATTCCAGCTCCAAATTGCCCCACTTTCAACTCATTATCGCCCCGCTTGCCTAGCCTTGCGTTGAAGTCTCTCATGACAACGGTGTAGTGAGTCTTCGAAGCATGTATTGCTCGAGAAATATCCTCATACATAGCTTCCACTTCCTCGTCGGGGTGGGTCGAGGTCGGGGCGTAGACCTGTATGACCTTCAGCGAATGCCGTTCGGTGATTCTGAGTATAAGGTACGCCACCCTATTCGACATACTTCCGATCTGTACCACGTTGTTCACGAGAGACTTGTGGACTATAAACCCGACACCACCTTGGGACAGTTCTTCGCCCTCCCGGAAATAGAGCAGGTTGCCTGATTTAAGGACCATCGTATCCTCACCCTCTCTTCGGACTTCGGATAGTCCTACAATACTCCAACGGATCCTGCTCAGTTCCCTCTCCAGTTCCAGCAGCTTCTCCTCAGTCCGCAGTGTACGCGCGTTGTACGTTGCCAGGGCCAAGGTCGTTTGACGGGGGGTTTTCGCCGCCCGGGGATTCTTCGCACCCCAGGTCCCAGCGCCGGGTCGACGACCGTCACCGCCGGCACGGCCTCCGGGACCGCCGGGCACTTGGGGCCTTTGGTTAGTTCGATTATTCATTTTGGGGGGTTTTGGGCCTTCTCCCACCACGCTGGCCCAGTGCGGGTTGGTGGGGTGCGCCAGAGCCTCGTCTGTTGAACAGCAGGGTGTACCGCGTGCAGGTGAGGTTGACTTGGGTTCCGTTAGATAAAGTTCGGAACCCCTTACACCCCTTGATGGACGAGCTGAGATAAAGGCCGATACCGTAGGTCAAGGCCTTTACAGTGAGGACAGCAAGGGCTGCAATAATGGCAAGCTGGAAGGCCTAGAGCGTAGCTAGGCTAGCTCGAGGCAATCATAGCGTGACCAGCGAAGCAGTCATTGTGGGCCAAGGCTTGTATAGTGCTTTACTCAAAAATGCAAGTACCTAATCTAAATAAAACCAGCAAGTAATTTAAATAAAAAATATATTAATTAACTAGAAATTTAATTAAAATGACAATTATGAAAAGTTAACGGCAAGGTCGATGATTATTTTGACAACCTTGTTTGAGCAACAAACAAGGTTGTCAAAATAATCACCACATTACATGCATTTTTGTGTAAAATCCTTTTAAAATGATAAAGTACAGATTATGTTATTACAATAGTACATTACGATATAAATGCGGTATGTTGGTTATAACTCAGGAGGCGGAATTTCAGCCCGGGCCGAAGGCGAGTACGTAATAGAGCCGAGTGTGTATAACTAATATACGCACGTATATCGTAAGACCTTTACAACATACTTGTGGGGAAAAATACTAATGAACCAAATTTTTGGAATAAATAAAACAAATCATTGTCAATTTGTAGACAAAACTAAATAATGGTATGAAAATAATCGTTTGAAAAATCATGTAGTTCGTTGATGTCTTTTATATTGCCTTTTAAAAAAAAATTTACATTACTGGCGCGGCCGCGGCCAAGTGCAGCATTGCCGGACTCTAAGATGCGTGCCTCAGCTATATAATACACGCGTGTTTTATGAGCTGCTTTATGTATCTAAAACCTGTAAAATTAGATCCTCTTTACGAGCAAGTGTGTTGAAAAAATGTTTATTCCACAATTTTGTTGTTAGGTCTGAAAATAATCATTTTTATTGACTTTTTGAGCTCGTTGTGGAAGCGATCAAAGAACGTGAAATTATGTAGTATTTTAAAATACTTCCATTGTCGGAAAAGCAAAGAAATTTACTGCACATTTAGACAAGCTCACTATATTCACATATTTTAGTGCAATGAAATATAACTATTAACGTGTAATAAATGACAATAATTTTTATAGCAGTGGTGCGGTTGAATAAAATTGGAAATTTGTAACAGATCGAATGAATCAGTAATATGCCTAATAATGACATTGTGACTAAATATTGACGTCACATCCTCCATTTATTTACGATGCAAGTCAAGACATGCAAATTGTAAATAGGGATGTTTCAATTTATTCATTTTACTGTCATATTTTGTTTAATGGGTACGCATGGTTCAATCTTAGAGTAAATAATTGTTTGCCAAAAAGTTTATTTCTTCTGTTTTTTTATTATTAATAAATTAAATGTTATATTACCTCTTAACAACTTATTACTAGGAAACAAACACCCTAATTCTAAACACATACTCGTTTAAAAAAAAACTATTCGAGCAAACCACCCCTATTCGCTCCTGGCGCAAAAGAACCAAGGATACTTGCAGCATTGCCCCTTTGTATGGCAATGGCAATCCTTTGCACCAGAAACGAACCGGAGCGGTGGTCCATACCCCGATCACGGAGGCGACGGCCTACCTCACTAATGAATTCAAGTGCCTCTTTACCCCAGCTGCCTACGGTCTCCACAGCGAAAGGTATAAAAATATAGCTGTCTAGAATAGCATACTTTGTATGTTTCTTCTTCGCTGCAGTTTCCGCAGCCGACGCAGCTTCACGAGCGGTGTGCCCCAGACGACTTGTGGCGAAAGTACTCACGCATGTTGCGTCCCAGATTAGGCATTTTCCCCTGTACCATGGAACCAGAGTTAGACCGTCAGGCCTTTTACCGTCTGAACGGCTAAGATCCGGTGGTTCCAGGACAGATGGGATATTGGCCGAAACTAACGCTCGCCTAATAATATCATTGAGCGCGCGATGCCGCGGGAATCTACCAATGCAACGGGAACAGCTCAAAGCGCGAAGACCTAAGGAGTCTACCATGTTATGGCAAATGCATTGATGTGGTTCGCAGATCTTACAGCCTAAGCGGAGCGCTACAGCTACACGCAGGGAGTCGTCATCTAAAAGTGTACCTATGTGTGGTGATGGTAAAGCATGAAGCCATGCGCCAGACTTACGTCTTGAGACTCCTTTTAGCCGCGCTAGGCTAACCGAATCGGAAGCGTTTTCCAGAAATCGGTCATGCAAGGATTTAGCTCCGACATCGTCCCACAAGCGTTGGATTATTAATATGTATTTCTACTGAAGAGGTTATTATCACCCTTACTATAATTGTGATTGTCGATACAAAATATACATCCTGCAGCTTTTCGAGACAAATAAAGCAAGCCAATGAACCGCGAAAGTTGCACGTCAATATTTACCCAATCATTTTGCTTCTTCTGCAAACATTCCACTTACTTTCTTTTCTTTGATACAAACTTTGTTTGCTTGCAAGTTTCAGTATAATTTTTTCTATTAATAAGAAGCAAGGCAAGAACATGGAGATTCGACAGTAAATAATAGACGATAAGAAAACAAACAAAAATATGAGTTATAACTTTGTACGTCATTGCCACGTTGTTTGATGCAAACTATGTAGTTTCACAGCATTCTCATTAGACGGCCGCTCTATAGTTACGAGAAAGTTGAGACTGTGGTAATTAGCGAGGGCAAACCGTCCATTAAAAGCATGGTTACCACAAGCAAAGGGTGAAAGTACATACCATACGATTTTTGGTTTTTTGTTCTTACGGAATTCGTTTCGCGTTAATAACCTTCTCTAATTGTGTTATAACTTTCTTATGTTTAAAATAAAGTCATCCATAAAATTTAAGCCAAAAGGGATGAAAGTTTTTTTGAGATTACAGTTAAATCGTTGATGTGTTATTAGATAACTAAATGTTAATTTTATATAAAGCCTTGAAGCTCAGTATTTTTATTGCCCTTTTAAACTTAATATTTTTTTAGACATGTATTACATGATTTATTTATGTTATGCAAGTCATGATTCATGAAGGTGTAGTACTCGTATATGTTGTATAAACGCATAGGTACATGATATTTTATTAGAAACTGTTTGTTAAATATTTTGCCATCTGTTGCAGTATGGATTCTATGCTGTTTAATTTTTAATGTAAAACATTTATTTTTATTTTCACAGGTTATTAATCATGTTTTCTTCAAGTAGAATATTATGATTATACAGATAAAACAGCAAAATAATAATTCAACATTATTTTATATTATTCTAAGCTCGGTAGACAAACAAGGTTCAAAATAAATCTCCCTTTCTAAAATGTTCCAAATTGAAAGGGACTCCAGCGTTTCTAATTGTCTTGTTAAACATGGCGTAATAAGATTACAGTATATTACGGAATTAGAAGAGTCAATATGGCCTCGACATCTTTAACGAAAGTTCAAAATGACAGTTGATGAAATTAAAATATATATCATTTCTTAATCATAACGTGCTTTAAAACCAAATTTTGAACGTTTTTCAAACGTATTTTCTGGAAGACTACTTTTCAATAGAAAGTTTGTGTAAGCCCTTTTTAAACATGTCCTGAGTCTTAAGTAATTTGAATCAAAACAAAAATAAAGTATTTTTTAAACGTATCGAATCTAATAAGTAATTGAATCAAAACAGATATATAAATGCAATGCAATTTTATGTATAAATGCCATTTTCAGTAACACTTTTTTAGTTTTTCATGTTAGTGACAAAGATATCTCGGTATATTTTTATGAAATAAAAATCAAATCTATTATTATTACGAGTCTGTCGGCAATTAAAATAGGCGACAAAGAATATACCTTCCGAGTTTCTTGCCTATTCTTCTCGAGAAGGCTTTTCCATATTCCGAACAGGTGATAGCGAACTTCTTTTAATTTTGTAAGACGTCAATAAGTGTATTTAAAAGTCAGTGATGAAAAAAGATTTTTGAATTTTTTTGAACTGAAACTTGTTTCAGATTCGTGATATGAGTACCTATTTCACGGTAAAACAGTGAAAGAGAAAAGTGTAAAATTAAAACGATGTCAAAGAAATGGTGAATCACACGAAACTGTGAAGTGAACAGCTACTGAACACAGCTTCCTTATTTATTATTTAAATCTAGTTTCAGCATACATTTGAGTTCTTGCGTCTTACCTTGTGAATAATACATGCGAATGCATGCATGATTCAAGACCTGCAGCTCTAAGCCAATCTTGACTGTAGTTTGTTAGTTTATAATCGTTGTTTGTCTTATTTCGCGACATATTATATCAGTATATTAAACAAGACGATTAATTCGGTGCCAATTCGTCAACCAATAATTATTGTTATATTATAATTATTTTTATTAATTTATAAATGAATCGCTATGTTTTCGTCTCGCAAAAACTCTAAAACGGCTCGACAGATTCTTACAAAATTTTCTGTGTGTGTTTGATTTGAATAGGTCCAGGGAAATAATTTACAAAAAATAAAAACCGACTTCAAAAACACTGAAAAATTAAAAATAATATAAGAATAGGTACAGACAACATCACACTTCTATATTGAAGTCGGTGCCAAACGATGATCTCCTAGAAAGTCTTAAAATTTGTCACCGACTTCAATATAGAAGTGTGATGTTGTCTGTACCTATTCTTATATTATTTTTAACTTTTAAATACCAGCTCACCGAAAGTGAGCTGGTATTTAATTTACGTTTCCTTCGATTTTCATGGGATCCCATCATCAGATCCTAACTTTGGTGAACTAACCTAACCTTGGGACCACCCTAGGAGTATACTCTATCGAATACAAAAAGAATTTTGAAAATCGGTCCACAATTGGCGGCGTAATCGCGTATATAACATACACACAAAAAAAACATACGCATCGAATTGAGAACCTCCTCCTTTTTTGAAGTCGGTTAAAAATAAAATCCATTATACAAATACGCAACTGTACGTCGGTTATTGAATCAAGAATTGAACAGGCGGCGAGCACTTTTCGATGTTAACTTGAAAACACGATCTTTGTAGAGGAGTTTTGGAATAATATCTCCATTCAAATTGCATTTCAAGTTAGTTCGTTAAGTTTAACGGTCAGCTTTTGATGGTGAGCTGAAGTCGAGCTAGTCTATAGTGTAGTAAATGCTGACTTAAAGCTTATTTATATATCTCAACCGAACCACTTTGTAAGCCACGTCGTTAAAGCATCTTTTAAATTGATTAGGTTCCTAGCAATACATCTCCCGAGTTGAATGTAGTTTAGGAGTTCCGCACCGCTTTCAAAGGCATGTTAATTATCTGATGGAGCCGGCTTTAACAACAGCTTGGAATCAATACTGTGGCAACGGCTCTATAGAGAGATCCAGCGTAGTAAGGTAGTAGTAATATTGACGTGCAGATAAGACCTGCAGAGTGATACTCTATTAAATTGGCAATTATTTTCGAAACGTTAGTAAATTTAAACACCCTATTTGAATTATGTGATAAGTTTTTATTTCAAGCAGAACACGAATTGCGTTATTTATAATTGCCTGTGATAGTATTAAAAATTATAGTCATTTTAAATAACAGTAAAAAATCTCAGCATTAGTTCGACAATTATATACGTACCTGGGAGAATATTCCAAGCTATCAACAAATTGTATAGCTTAACATAGATTCTTGACTGAGCATATTTTACTCATTCTTCTTATATATAAAAATGAAACGCTGTGTGTTAGTCTCGCTAAAACTCATAAACGGCTCGACCGATTTTCACAAAATTTTCTGTGTATTTCAATAGATCCAAGGAAGGTTTAAACGTATAGTTGGACCCGGTAGGTGGCGCTGGAATCGGGCAGGACAACGTCTGCCGGGCCCACTAGTCTTATATATAAAAATGAAACGCTGTGTGTTTGTCTCGCAAAAACTCTGAAACGGCTCGACAGATTCTTATGAAATTTTCTGTGTGTATTTGAATAGGTCCAAATAAGGTTTAAACGTACAGTTGGACTCGGTAGGTGGCGCTGTAATCGGGCGGGACAACGTCCGCCGGGCCCACTAGTCTTATATATAAAAAAATAAAACGCTGTGTGTTTGTCTCGCAAAACTCTGAAACGGCTCGACAGATTCTAACGAAATTTTCTGTGTGTATTTGAATAGGTTTAAGGAAGGTTTATACGTAATTTAATTGGACCCGGTAGGTGGCGCTGTAATCGGGCAGGACAACGTCTGCCGGGCCCACTAGTCTTCTTCTTATATATAAAAATGAAACGCTGTGTGTTTGTCTCGCTAAAATTCAAAAACGGCTCGATAGATTCTTACGAAATTTTCTGTGTGTGTTTAAATAGGTCTAGGGAAGGTTTATATATAAAATTGGTGGCACTTTTATAGGGAAGGACAACGTCTGCCGGACCCACAAGTTAAAAATAAATAAAAATACTGAAGTTGACTGTGGAAAAACTTACAAATTTTTATTGGTAAAATACAAAACCTTCTGTTCTGATTAGGTGGAAAATTCTTAGTATTAGGGTTCTCTTTTTACCCTTTGGGCACGGAACCCTAAAAATGAAACGCTTTATGTTAGTCTCGCTAAAACACAATAACGGCTCGACAGTTTCTTACGAAATTTTCTGTGTATACTTGGATAGGTCCAAGGAAGGTTTAAACGTAAAGTTGGACGTGTTCGTCTCGCAAAAACTCTGAAACGGCTCAACAGATTCTTACTAAATTTTCTGTGTGTGTTTGATTTGAATAGGTCTAGGGAAGGTTTAAAAGTACGATTGGACCCGGTAGGTGGCGCTGTAATCGGGCAGGACAACGTCTGCCGGGCCCCACTAGTATGATATAAAATTACAGAACTATTTGCGGGTTTTGTGTTCTGTATTTTTTTTCAAATTTAATACACGTTAAAAATACTTAATAAGAGTTAAATAGGCAGCATATGACTTACAATAATATAGTTACTGTTTATTTTTCAAAACTATGTTCCTTTCTAGATTTCTATTGCCTA
This sequence comes from Schoenobius gigantellus, assembly GCA_963935595.1. Taxonomy (NCBI): domain Eukaryota; kingdom Metazoa; phylum Arthropoda; class Insecta; order Lepidoptera; family Crambidae; genus Schoenobius; species Schoenobius gigantellus. Next base: position 32,136,926 of record OZ012547.1, on the reverse strand, counting down.
AGCTAACCTCCGTTACGGATAATGTCAGGATCAATTTGGAATTAAAAGCAAATACATTTGGCCTTTTTCAAATAAATTGAATTGAATTTAGGGCTAAAGTATTCATTAAAGACCTAAAAAAGTAAATACTGCGATATCATAATCAAGACATTAGTTTGCTTATAATTATCATCATCACTTTTTATTCCACCTGCAAAAGCTAAATTTATATTAACGGTTCCATAGTAACCAGATCTCCCTTCATTATCGTCCACCGTTACAACCTTTCTATACACATACAGCCCTCGTAAAGCTACAAACTTGGTCAATAAACGTTATATGAGCTGCCTTCAAACCAGGGGGAACTTTGTTGCCATATTTCAAGCTTCTATTATCTTGCCTTGCGTCGGATAGCAAGTTAACCGGGCGCTTTAAAGGTGTAACTTACATACTTATTTCTTTGTTTTTCTTACGACGAGCCTGTTTTATTTGCTTTCGTCGAAACACATTCACCATGCCATTTGTTATATGCCACAAAAAAGTTTAAACGCGGCTTTCTTGAATATCTCTTTCCGGTGTTTAGTGTAATATGCTCATCTATGTAGGTAGGTATTTTTGGGTGTGTTTATTTCTAATAGTAATACATTTAATTTACTTCTGATGACATAATGTTATAAATAAAAAATGTTTGGTAGGTATTTGTTTCTATAACGAGAATGTACGAGATGTGGCTATTAAATAAGGAGACTGACGCTATAATTATAGAAACAAATTTTCATTCGCAACCTATCTTGAAGCTCGTCGCAAGTACAATATTTTTACCCTTGAGGAGAGAAGAACAATTGCAGACATGTGTTTTTTATTTGACATAATTCGTGATGAAATCGATTGCCCAGAACTTCTAGCTAGTGTAGCGTATAGCACGCCTGTTCGCCGTACCCGCCACACACCGCTGCCTGTTACATGTCCCACGATGCACCATCAACTACGCTAGCAATGAAACCCTCACACGCATATGTAATACATTCAACGTAAAATTTGGGAGCGAGGATATTTTTGCACTGTATAAATCGGTGTTTAAGAGACATATGTGAAACGATTCATAATTGGATGTCTAAATAGTCTCACCGAACTTCTTCCACTTTAGTATCCTAGTTATTAATGTTTGCACACTAGAATTAATGTCTTACAACTTATGTTTTGTTAAAACGCGTAAACTCGTATTTGCTTAAAAATATGAAACCAAAAACCTGTAATTGGCTTTACTAATTGATAGTCACATTAAGGTATCTAAGTCTGTAACAAGCTGTTGGTTTTTGTAAATAAATAAAACATTTTATTATGATTTAAAACATAATTTACTTACTATCAACTTCATTGTACGGGGTGTTTATTCTTCCAGCGCTACATGTGAATTTCATTGATCGAAGACTTCTACTGTCTGGAATTCTTCTTCTGTCGCTCCTACAGCTACAGCTTCATCGAACTCAAATCTTATTCCTTTTAATACAAATTTCACTTTAAGAAGAAATAAGGCGGAAGTTCTAACACTGGTATACTTGGCTAGAAACCTCTTCATAGACAACGCGAAATGAGACGGCGGCGGCGCTTTGTCTTCATTGAGAGCCCATGACTTGTCCTTTCACGGTATAATATCGAAATAAACACAATAAAAGGTTTGAAGAATATCTGGGGTGAGTTGGGGATAATTCTATCTGTTTTAAGTTTATCTGTAAAACTATATTTAATTTGTTACCTATCTCAAATAACTGAACCGACGACGTCACAGGAACGGCAGTGTTTTGTTTTTTCTGCTTAAGAACTAGTGCAACTAACATTTTAACCATATTTACCAACAAACTACCTCTAAATATTCAACAGTCTAGGAGTTTATTTAGTTTTAAAAAAGCTGTTGGCGCAGAACTTTTAAATCATAAATTAAAATGCATCGTTTTCTTTTACTTATATTATTATTAATAGTTAAGGTAATAATATATAGAATACTATAAAATATTATTTTTTCTATTTATTAAAATTAATATAGTGTATATTATAGTGCCCAGTACCCTCCTATATTCAAACATGGGAGCAATTAATTAATAAGATTGCACCGCCATGTAATCTCTGTTTAACCCATTGGTTGACTGGCAGAAAATGCTATATGGCATTAAGTTCGACATTAGTACATTATTTTTAATTGGGAAAAAATTGCAAACCTTAAGTGGCAGTGGGCAGGACACATCGCTCGTAGGACTGACGGCCGTTGGGGCGGAAAGGTCCTCGAGTGGCGGCCGTATACCGGGAGACGCAATGTTGGTAGGCCTCCCACAAGGACGACCGACGATCTGGTGAAGGTCGTGGGAAGCCGCTGGATGCGGGAGACGCAGGATCGATCGGTATGGAGATCGTTGGGGGAGGCATATGTACAACAGTGGGCGTCTCTTGGCTGAAATGATGATGGGCAAAAAAGATTAAATAAATAAATACTTACTTAGTTGTAAGTTGTTTGATACAACTTTCAATTATTATACTCACAAAATTGATGTGAGAATAGTGTACTTACTCGCATCTATAATTTTATCTCTGACTGATTATCAGTATGAAATGTTTAGAAGTGGCATTAAGTATTTATAGGGTGAACTTACCTTCATCGATTAATGTAAGAAATACATTTGAAATGACCAACAGGTTTAAATTAATCAATCTATAATTACAATCAGTCAAAGTCCTATTTAATCAGCTTATCAAATATCTATTAACAAATAAAATGGAATTGGATGTCCACTAGTTTAATATTCCAATTGAATTATTAACGGCCACAGAATCTCAATCATTAAACTGATTGGTAATTTATTAATGCAAATTAATTGATTGTTACGCCTCTATAAAGTAGTAAAGTACATCTATTTCTGGTCTAAGTGTTATTGGACTCAATAAGATATCACGACGATAATATAGATTCTGTAGCGAATATAGACTTCGTGTAGGTATATATTAATAAATATTCACATTAGGATGATTTATTTACTGCTTTAAGTTGATCACAAAAAATTTGAAATATTAGAAAATAATTTTTTTTGAGAGTTTAATAAATTGCGTTAAACATAGGTATTATTATTTAAATCTTTTTCAATAAAAGGAACTTTATGACGACCTAATATCTACTCCTTTTTTGAGAATTGACTTGTTGCTCAGAGCAAAGATTGTTTACATAGATGATTACATTTAATACATTTACTATATTGTCTATATGAAAAAAAGTGACCAATGATTTGTTGCCACTACAAATTTATGAATTATAGGTATTCCGATGAGTTTATCTATGATCGGAAATTGTCAACAAAACGTGTCCATTAAAAAATCTAGCGTCCTCAATAAAAGCAGGAATAAAGTTATTTCATTGACACACCAACCTACCATATAGACATAGCTAATACCTTTGTACTTGAAAGAAATGAGTTCAGTGGCTCATCATCGGCCAATCATCATTCACACAGGCATCCGTCACAAAAAGATATCACTGACAAAACGGAGGTGGCCCATCAAACTATAATGGGGCACGAAGGGGCCTGGCCAGTTGTCCACGTATCTGCGCAGGAGCATCACCTATAAACATTAGGGACCGTGCACAATTTTAGACCGCGGAAGTGTTATAAGTGAGCAAGTGTTACGTAATGCCCGTATTCGGTACTCGTCTTGAATTACTTGTATACCAGTGTTTGTGATTGTTTCTGTGTGATTTCGATTTGGATAAACCAAGTTCTGCACGGTTATAGTGTTACGAACACGACGTCCATGTGTGAGTATGTTATGAAGGATTAATATTATGTATGTTGTGTTTTTGGCATATATGTGATTACATTTCTGAAATAAAATTTTGGTTTCTCTGATAGATGAAACGATCTTTTATTGGCTCCAGTGCAGTTCAGCATAATAATACGAATCAGTTTATGAGAATCTATCCAGTTGCTTATTTGCCCAAATGAGGAACTACCCAATTGCTAATCTGTCCAAATAAGAATGTGTCTGGTTGCTAATCTATCCAAATCGGAATCTGGTAAACTGCGCTATATTCATATCAAACGAATATATCCGTACTTTTAACTAAGAAACAATAACGTTTTATCAATGGACACATTCATTTGATACTATAAATATTGTGAAGGTTATTATTGTAGAGACTTTGGGCCATGTATGCACTACCTCGACCATTGCTGATTTATTGTAGTAGCCCTTTATCTTATATCTCACTGCGAATTCCTGTTGCGTCTAGAAATTTCCAGATTGATTGTCAAGGTAGTGTCTATTTATTTTATTTGACCTGTACGTTTAAAAAAAGAATGAAGAGATGAAGAGATATATTTTTGTCGTTTTATGGGTCTCAAATACGTTTTAAATAATAACGAAGAACCATAATAAGATCGTAATATTATCCATGTTATGTTCGTCTGTATCTATTTTCTGTAACTAAACATATAGACGCGCGTTTTTCAGTTGATTCTGAAATAGCGCTATCTAATAAGAAACATGTGTTGTGTGCTTTTTCAGATATCAAGGATGCATATAACAATGTATGTGTTATAACTCTCATTAACTGCCTTAAGGGTTATGGTATAGATCCATATATATGTAGCTATATGTATGAATATCTGGGTGAGCGCAGGTTGGTGTACGAATGTCAGCAGGGCTCGAGATTGTCGAGGCTGTCCCGTAAAGGTTTGGCTCAGGGTGACTCCATGTCTCCGATCCTGTTTAATATTGCAACTATTTTTATATCAAACGCTCTTAAAAGTGATATTAACATATCTCAATATGCCGATGACTTTGCTTTTTACAATACAGGAAACTAGCTTTCTGCTCGCTGCTTCGCGAGTAATTGTTTTCCCGTGGGAATTTTATATTTTCCCGTAAAATAATTTTGTAGCCTATTATATAGAAGACTGTTATTTATATTTAGAAACTGGAATAATAAATGTCATAGAAATTTGAGGAGATTTTAAATATTTCCTATAGAAACTTTCAACCCCTATTTTGCATCCTAAGGGGGTAAATTCCAATAAATCATGAAACAGGTGTTAAATGAAATGTTTTTTAGAGCATGAATCTCAAGTTTTATCAAAATCGTTGCTAATTTAAAAATTTTCTTTAAAAACTTGCAACCCCTATTTCATCCCTTCAGGGTTAATTTTTTTTAAATTCCTTCCTAGTGTGCCTTCGCATTTTGAATTAAAACGAATGTCTAAATTTCACGTTTCTACCATTAGCGGTTACGGCTGTGCGTGCGTCTATAGATGGGAACATCTCCTTTTATTATATATATACTCGTAGATATAGGTAGATAGATAATGTTAAAGAATGTGTTCAAAAACATTAACTTCATCATCATCATCATCATCACAGCCCATATACGCCCCCACCGAGGGGCTCGAGCCTACCCTATATTAGGGTGATTAGGCCTTAGTCAACCACGCTGGCCCAGTGCGGATTGGTCGACTTCACATACATCATTGAATTTCTTCGCAGATGTATGCAGGTTGCCTCACGATGTTTTCCTTCACCGTAGGAGCGTCAGACAAATGTACATATGAAATTCGAACCAAAAACACATTGGTACATGGCGGGTCTCGAACCCCGACCCCCCGATTGGAAGGCAAGTGCCGAGTCCACTGCGCCACCGACGCTCTAAACATTAACTAATTTTGTTAAATGATTAGAAGAAATAGGTTTAGAAATATCATACAGTAAAACTAAATTATGTTTACTTACGAGAAAGTACCGCATACCCCCCCTTAATTTAACACAGAATAATTTTGAAATTGAATTTGTAATATGTATAAAAATTTTGGGTGTGTGGATCGACAGCCGACTAAGATGGTCAAAGCACGTGAATGAAATTGCCTGAGAAATGTTTTTCATACGTCAAAATACTAAGTTTTGTTGGAGGTTCTAAGTTCGGAGTCCACCCTATTCACTTAAGGCGACTGTGCATCATTTATCTATGGAAATGCGAGCTTCAATGTTTTGAAAAAACTAAATATGGTACAGAACCAGTCTCTCAGATTATGCGGTGGCTTCCTCAAGTCAACCCCAATTCACGTCATGGAGAACGAACTTAATGTACATCCTTTGTTTAGGAGATGTCGTTTCTTAGCTCAAAAATTCCATCTTAAGTTAGGCTCTAGAACGGATGATAGTCTTTTGAATAGGATTTCGCTATTTCATGACGGGAATTTGGGTGACAGAAGTTGCTGGAAGGGGTAAGTGGCCCATGTTGATTGATCGTAATCCTGCAAAAATGCCGGAGTAATCGGTGAACATACATATAAAAAAATCAATCAATTAATTTTACATATAATTTTAACCACACTCCCGTACAAACAGTTCAGACTGTTAGAGATCTCGGAGTAAAATTAGACTCTAAAATGATGTTGACTGAGCATATCGACGCTATAGTGGATAAAGCTTATAAGCAGCTAGGGTTTATTAAGCGCGTCTGCAGCTCGTTTAAAAATATCGAATGCATTAAAGTGTTATATTTTACATATGTCCGAAGCATTCTAGAATATGCATGTAGTATTTGGTCACCTTGTTACAGTGTTCACATCGACAGAATAGAAGCACTGCAAAAAAAAATTATCAAATTCTTAAGTTTCAAAACTCATAAAACATTCATCAACTATAATGAAGCATGTAGGAACTTTGGTTTTGATACACTGGAACAGAGGCGAAGGCAATATGACATCGTGCTCCTTCATGATATTATGTCTGGCAAATTAGACTGCGGTGATAGGATCTAGTGTACTTCTTTTGGCGCCATCACGTCGAACTCGCCACACGCCCCTTTTCCACGTACCTTGCGTTACCACAAACTACGCTCAAAACTCTGTCTTATGTCGCGCAGTCCGCACATACAATTAAGAATTTTCGGATTTAGATCTATTTCATTTATCAAAAAGTGCTCTAAAATCTGAAATTAAGAAGTTGCATCGTATTAAGTAGCTAGACACAGAATAATTATTAATTTACACATCAGTATTATATATCATATGATAAAGTTGTCCACCACACAGAAACGCATACATACACACACACATACACACACACACACACACACAAAAACGCACACGCACACACGCACATGACACACATAATTATCCTTGTAAACATGTATACTATACCGTTTAATTACCCTTTTTATTAATGTATACTAGATGTGTAATCCTGTTTTGGACTTATTTAATGTTAATTCTTATAAAATATGTTTATTGTAACGCTGTTGGGTTACCTAAATAAAAAAAAAAAAAAACAAAAATAATACAGTCGAACATGAAACCTTTATTAACGAAGTCGGTTAAAAAAGAGTCCCTTGCTTCAAATTGTACGCCATTGAGCAAATTCATTTTATATTTCGCGAAGAGTCTGAATTATCTCAAATAATTGAAAGAGTCCTTATCTCACATTGTATTTGTGCACCATTATGATATTATCATTTCTCTTTTTACAAAAATAATTTTCCAAGCAAATTCACATTAAAAACAACCGCCATTTATTTCTCTTTCCGCTAAGTTTCTTCTTTAATTTTTATTTCAGGAGTTTGTGAATTGGTTACTTGTGATCTTTGAGGCATTTTCCGCCAAGCTCTGCTGAAATCCAAAGAGTGAATTATACTCATGGAATTCGAGATTCCAAGGAGTATTAATTTTGAGGGAAAATGGAATCGTATCCTCATTAAAATATTGTATAAAGTTTCACAAAGAAACGACGGTATTTTTAGTTTGACAACTATTAATTTATTATGGATTGAGTTTGCTAGTTACTGATAGCATTTAAGTCAATTCGAACGGTAGTTTTCGGTGTCAGTTTTACTTTTTGAGTGCAATACTTATTTGGTGAGCATTTAATCACTTTGGGAAGCAAAAAGAAAAATTTACGAAGCGTACAATTATGTATTTATTATTTACATAATTTTTAAGGCTATTCTAATGGAAACAGAAATTTTAGTTACGCATTAAAACCTAACCAAAAAAAGTAAATATATGTCGTTTATCTACACTGGCTTCTTATATTTTAGTTAAGTAAGTTTTAGTAGCCTGTGGGTCTAGTGCAGCATGCAATATGGAATCAAAAGAATAATCAACATATACATCAGCTAACCTCTAAAACAATAATTTGATATTAATTATTTATCATCTGATCATTCATAATTTTATCAATCTACTTTGAATTATGATGAAACTGTTACCGCTACCTAGGGTAATTTCGTTAGCCACCAATACGCCAATAAGGGCCGGTCACAAATTGGGCGTCTCTTGTTAATACAACGATTCACTAAACTCAACCCAGATTCATGCCGGCTTTCGGGCGGCCGAAGTAGCTTGTCACCGTGATGTAATATTGTCGGGTCAACTCGCCTTTTGGGATGATTATTCCGGTATTATATGTGACACTATTCAAGTGAGGTCGTTTGTTATACTTATGTATTGTAATTACACTGATACCAATGCAATTGGGATGATGACTGAATTCAAATTTTAACGTCTCGTCATTAAATATTAAAATACAGTGGAAAAAATGCAGTCCTCTGAAATTAGAATTAAAATCGGCTTAGAAATACGTTAGATACAAGCATTTTAAGTTGTTAATTTGAAGGCGATTAGACAGAGAGATCCGACATCAACCGTGACGTCACTGTTGAGTACGGCCATATAAGCTCCTTGTAAATTGCCGTTTTGCTAGAAAGAGATAGAGAAAAATCTTTAAAACCTTATATCTTGGTTGTTTTTATAGTTATTCGAAAAACGATTTTTTCTTTCTGTTTATTATATGAATGAGATTCTATTAAAGCAAAAAAATTTTTTTAGTCATCTAGCCAATTCAGATCAAGAGTCGGGTCACATTTACGGTCAACAGACTCGTATAAGCAGCGCATCTTTTGTTGCGTAACTTGTAAGTAGTTAGATAAATGATGCGCTGCGTTGCGTACATTATGGTTAGATATGACCGGGCCCTACATAGGGAACCCACAGTTTTACGACTTTCATTTATAGAAGGCGGAGAATACAACAAATAAAAAACGGCCAATATAAGTTAATAGTAGTAATTTGAAACGATTAAAAGTAACTTGTCATCCAAATTATAAAAGTTGTTTTTATACTGATTTAATAACAAAAGCGTCAAGTGCGAGTTGAACTCGCTCACCGATTGTTGTGTACAAACTTATTTAAGTTCCTAACGATGGTTTTCACACTTTTTCTTAACACGACTGTGTTGGTGTGCTGTCGGACATTGCTTCTTGCCAAATTTTATGATATTCCCTTGTGAAATCGCAAGATATTATATACGAAAATATCTATACTTACCATAATGTTATAAAGCTGAAGAGTTTGTTTAATTGTTTGTTTGTATTGTTGGTTGAACGCGCTAATCTCAGAAACTGCTGATTCAAATTGAAACAAATCTTTTTGTGTTAGATAACCCATTTATCGAGGAGGAAAGCCCGATTTACATTAGGACAGTGGACAGTACAGTGAGACAGGACAGTGAGCAAGTAGAACCGTGTAAACCACGCGGACAGTGGCGCGTCAACTTGACCGCCAAGTTGCCGGACAGTGGACCCGAAAGCCCGATTTACATTAGGACAGTGGACAGTACAGTGAGACAGGACAGTGAGCAAGTAGAACCGTGTAAACCACGCGGACAGTGGCGCGTCAACCGCCAAGCTGCCAGACAGTGGATCCGAATAAAATGCTATTCTATTTTTTGGGCAAGTGACGCCCTTCGCGCGCCCGCTCAACCCCCCGTGCAATAGTTGACTCGCCACTGGCTCAGTGTAAACAGCCATAGATAGGATAGTGCATAATTCAACGGCGTCGTGGCGGGAACTATCTCACTTAAATGGCAAAGTGGTCCGAGGACACGACTTATAAGTTTGTACAAGAATACATATTACATGAGTGTTTATGGAATGTAAAACATCATGGAATGACAGGTTCAACTTTGTTCAGTAACCAAATGAACGATTCTTCTGTCATTCTCATTGAATCATGATATTCCTTCCGTTCTTCAACAACAAGTACTTTTAGCAAAAAAGCACTAGTTAGCGCCAAAATTAGGTCTTTGTGTAACCCATTTGGTTCCCAAATTAGTTTTGGTTTAATTAAATGGTACAAAACTTCTTCTTCGATCAACCCCATAATATTAAAAATAATTTTTCGTAGTATAGCGCGTCGTTGACTCTCCATCTCGAATGGGAAATGCCACTTGACTGGCTGTAGTGTAAACGGTCACTGTCCCGGGCGCCCGCGCCGCTTGCCACTCGCTACTGTTCACTTCGCTAAACACTGTCCTAATGTAAATCGGGCATAATAGGAGCAAAAACGGGAAAGTATGTACAACATGTTGTTATCTTCCGGCATCCACGCGCACGAACTGGAGGGCACAGTTAGTGTGATATAAACTCTCATAGGTATCTTTTGATCGCGCTAACTTACAAGTTAGATCTCTAGGCGTTCCTAAGGTAAAAAATATTTTATAAAAAATAAAAACCGACTTCAAAAACACTGAAAAGTTAAAATCTGTTGTTAACCTGAAAGGCTCCATCAATGGACCATAGGAGAAAAAGTTCTTGTTCCAATAATGGCAACTTTGTGGTCCAATCAAAGTAACGGTGGTCCAAACAAGGCGACCATCGAGATTAATGTTTTTTTTTAAATTATTTAAGGATAAGTATTTAATTAAAACAATTATTTTGGAATTCAATTGTAAGTATTTAGAACATATACCTAGCTATTTAGCTGACTATTTATTTCGCTTCATATCGTGTAGTTTAAAACTTATAAGTATCCAAAGTTAAGTGGTCCAATAGTGGCAATCTTACCCTAAGATCGGTAAAGCTACAAATCTGCCAACGATACCTATGGTACGTGAATCGTGAACATTAGGAGCAAAGAAAAACCAGATACGGGACTTAATACCTATCCTTTAGTTTATAAACCTAGGATACATCGTATAGAAAATATTAAAAATAATTAGGCAATGTCCTTTAGCGAAACGGCTAGGTATTTTTGTTAGTTTTTTTGTGGATACGCTTTAAAAGTCATTAGGTGTGTACAAATAGTAGGTATCGTAACAGTATCTCCACCTTGTACGATGTTAATGCAAGCGAATACACCGCAAAAATTAGTGAAACAAGTTAAGCACAGTAAAAAAACCATCTCAAGGCAATTACCTATCTGAAAATTGAGCAATTCACCACTTACCTAGCGATAATTTACTGGTTCCTAAAATAAAAAGGTTTTTTTTTCATTGGGAAATGAAAAATATTACACTATTAATAATTTATCTATTTAATAATAAAATGTAATACACATTGTCCTAAAATGCTAAATGAATACAACAAGACTTCAATAAATAAAGATCATCATTAAGGAGTGATTTAAAATCAATCTATTGATGAATATTCCATTAACATTTTACATGTGATGTTTCTTTTTTTTTCTCGATATTATACAATTTGTTTTGTCTTAATATTGTTATATCTACCTATAATAATAACTTGCTCAAATTTGTTACAATAATTAACGCTATTATTGTTGTTTTTTTTTAATAAATACTAGTAGGTAAACTATGAAAAGCCAAGATGAATATTTTAATGTTAATTGGGGAACGATTGAAGTATTTTCAAACAACAATGTAACTTTATGAAACATATAAGAAGCTACGTGCACGAGTATTAAGAAAGCGGCAGCAATATTAAAATCAAAATTAAACTTTTAATAAACTTACATTGTGAAAACATTGCCTTAGACTCTAATAAAAATATCACTTCAAGGAGTTCTCCGAAGAAATATACCGCTTATAGCACCTCCTGTGTTTGTAATAGTCAACATGAGTGTCCTTTGAAGCACCTATCCAATAGCAGCCGAGCAAACACGCCTCATAAGCCGCTAGCAGCGACAATAATTCTCTTATTTCTATTGCAAACGTGTTTCTGCTCTCAGCATACTCCGTAATACAGCGAAAAGCTTTTATTGACAATGCTGTTGTCTGTCGTTGTTATTATTACTGAGTGCCATCGAAAGTATTTATACTCACTCTCTCTGAAAATACTACGTACGGTCCTTTGTGGATCGAACCGTCGTCGTCGCGTTGTCACCGCGTCGCGGTAAAGTGGAATAAGCTGGAATATTTAACTTAGCGAGAGGTAACAGACATTTTTTAAGTATCGAATTTATTGAGAAACAAATTGAGAGTGTGGTTTCGATATGAATATCCTCTTTATGAGTTACGTCAGAGGTTCCCAAACATTTCCAAGTCGTGGCACACTTAGAAAATTTGAATTTTCTTACGGCACCCTGGTCATTTTTTTCAATTTCTTTTTCTTATTTTTGTTGTAACTTTTTATGGAACCTCTGAGTTAGGTCATTACTTGAGTTACACAATAACTTCACTTACGTGCAAGTGATCTTAGGAAAACAATAATTGTTCTGCCCTACCATAACGGTTAACTGGTAGAGAATAAAGGCATTAAGTCCTCCAATTGTACTATTTTAATGTTATATTTGGTCAAATAAAATAAACGTGTGGTGCTCGTGCAACTATACACTATTTGGAAATGGGATTAAATGTTTTCGATTGGATCTGAACTGAACGTGAAAAACGGAATCAATCGCGCACCTAAATACCTATATCAAAACCTCGAAATAAAACTTGATGTAATATGTTTACTGAGCGTGCCGAACGCAGCGCTGTAAGAATATAAATTACTTCGTAGCAGCCCTAAATAAACATGAACTAATTTTATTTGCTTTAGAGCTGCGATAGCACAACTTAAGTAAAGTCGGAAACGCTTCGAGGAAGACAAATAAACATTTGCTGTTGTCTTGGTAGATTTTACACGTAGATAATAATCTTTGGCGTTGCTACCTACATTCAAAAAACTTTCATTTACTTCTGACTAGCTGCAAACACCCGCTTCGCTGGTTTCAAGGCAACAGTTATCGAAAAATTTTACGAGTTTACCACGTAGTTACTTACATACGCACTCATTACTCTCGTATCTTTTACACTAACTTTTCGATTGCAATCTTCAGTTTGCCTATACTGTACAGGTTCAGTAAGCTCCCATTCAAGCTTTACATTTACACTACGAAAACCGTCACTATTACGAGCGACATAAGAACGGTCCAAAGGTCAAACAGTATAGCTTGACAAGGTGCTTACTGTACACTGCCACAGAACATGTGCCTTTTTACTTGGAGGAAAATTGTATTCTGTTATTTAACGTGTTTGTTTGGTATATGCCCTATCAAACCCAAACCGGAATTCATAAGTTATCTACCAAACACCTGATTAGTGTACGTTGATTTTTGGAGTGTCAAGCAAGATCCCGAGCCTCCCTCCCTCCCCTCCTTACCTACGCCAATGACATCTAGCAACACACATCCAGCATAGTGTACCAACGATGGATTTTCGTAGAGCACAACGAATCGCGCTGCTATTAAGAGTACAGTAAGCTCCCATTCAAGCTTTACATTTGCACTACAGAAAGCGCCACTATTACGAGCGACATATGAACAGTTCAAAGGTCAAACAGTATAGTTTGATAAGGAGCTTACTGTACCAACAACATAAGTGCGGTCCAAAGGTCAAAGTGTTATTAAGTCTGGCCTGCTGACTATACTATCTGCGACTACGATTCCTACTATCTGAATAGTAGGAATAGTAGTCGTAATAATAGTGTACCTATATCATAATAGTAGGAAGAGGTATTAATAATAGAACAACTGCGTATTAACACGAAAAAATAAAACCGGCTAGTGTGTGTCGGGCCACGCGCAATCTAGGGCTCCGTGCTACATATTATTAAGGCTGTAATGGTTTTATTTTTACATAGGTAATTAGATAATTTCACAGGTCCGGGATTCGATCCTGCCTGGTACTAACGTGTTCTTCGTTTGTCGAATTTCATATGTACATTAATTTGTCCGACGCTTCTACGGTAAAGGAAAACATCGCGAGGCAATCTGCATAACTTGCGAAGAAATTCAAAGGTGTATGTGAAGTCGACCAATCCACACTGGGCCAGTGTGGTTGACTAAGGCCTAATCACCTTAATTTGGGGTAGGCTCGAGATCCTCGGTGGGGACGTGTATGAGCTGCGGTGATTTCCAAGTATTATTTTACTATTTTCTCGGTGTAAATATTACCCATGTCAAATAACAGTTTTCTAGTACTATGATTCTCTGAGCTAAGCCGAGGACAGACAAAGGGACATGGTGAAACTATAACGGTCCTATTCATAAAAAAATTATTCCTTGGATCATCCCCGGTTTAGTTATTTCTTGTTTTGTCCTATTTTGATATATGACAGCAGACATATGCGGAAACAAGATTTGTCTTGTTTACACGAAGTAACTAATCCGAGGATGATCCAAGGAGTAAAGTTTTTATTAATAAGGCCCTAAAACCATAAAAAGATACACATAAAAAATATTGTCTTAAAATTATTGTCTATAAAATAAAAAATATTGTCTAAAAAATCAAGAGCGTAGTTTTAATCTAGTCTCTATTATAATAAACGAAAAATATTGTTAAAGTTCATTCACTTGAAATTTTCATGTTGATTGTTTTATCAAACACCGTTTGTGTCAAAGTCTTTGTGTTCGCATTGAAGATCAAATGCAAGACGGATTCAACGAGTTTTTGAAGACTTGAGTAAATTATTTACAAAGGAGGCGAATAAGGTCATCCAAATGTGAAACTGAGAAAATTAAGTCTTTTCAGGGTTTCACGGTGAAGAGGAATAACAAAGTCGTTTTTGCTACAGATTTACCTTAAATCTTCTCTGGAGTTTTGCCATCATTATCCTTATACAGTGTTAAATTGCATTACGAAGTCAAATTTGATATGTAATATCTTTATATCCTCAAATATGTACATATCTCTAAAATAGTTCTAGCTTATTTTAAACCGATTTCGAAAAAGGAGGAAGGTGCTGGATTCTATGCGTTTTTTGTGTGTGTTTTTTTATACAACTAAGTTGGCGAACAAGCATACTCCCCACCTGATGTCACAATCACCTAAAGTATAATTGTGGTTCTTGAGAGATTCGCAGCAAACCTGCAACCCCCACAAGAACCAGTGTATGTTGCCAACTTGTGACGTAAGATGTAAAGTCACAGTACCCAGTAATTTCACTGCCATGTCCCCTCAAATCGAAACACAGCAATGTTGTTTTACGCCACAAATAGTTAAGACGGAGGTACCCAAGCAGACGACTCTGGTACAGAGTCTCCCTCCGGTAAAAATATTACGCAGTTACTCCGCGGTTACGTGGACCGACTTTAAATTTTTTTTGCATTTGATAAGAGTATACTCATAAGATGGTCTCATTATCACCAAAGTCGCTATCTGATGGTGGGAACCCAGAAAAATCGAGGACTCCTTAATTTTTTGCAAAACTTAAATTTTATAGGTAAGTATACGACCAACGTGTTTAATGTTTTTAGCGAAGCTATTCAGAGCTGATCATGGAAGGATCCCTAACTTTTTGGAGTTTGAGGTTAGTTATTTAGTTACAATAGGCACGTATTGAACTTCAGTTATATTCATTCAAGTTACTTCGGTGAACTGGTATTAAACCAAAAATAAAAATTAACTTCAAAAACACAAAAAGTTTGGATTTGTATCATTAATATTTGTAAAGCTAATTATTATGACACCAATAATCATCTGGGATATTTGTATTTGAATATTTCAATGTAATGTTTACCTTTTCAGACCAAAATCCGATCCGAACTTGTACGTTTTTATCCGCGGAAATTATGAAGGGCTTTCGAAGCACTCTCGAAGTGCAGAGCAAGCACTCCGCTCCCCTCTTGAAATCGCCTTGGTGTTTTAAATAATTTTCCCTCGAACCGTAAACATAAATTTTTACCAAATAACTAGCTACTACAAAGTTATCATGTTTACTGCCAAGTATAATCTGGAGACCCATTATTTAAAAACAATAGAATTCAAGTTCGCATTCGAATTTTCAAATTCATTATTTTTGAATATTTATTCCGTGAATTCTGCAGCAAATGATAGATATATAGATAGATAAATGATCCTACCCACTCATTTATAATTTCTACTAGTAGAGAACACACCGCCAGACAAGTTGGTGTGAAGGGTTTTTTCCAGTTATTCATCACTTGCTAATGTTATAATTGTGATAAACTTCCTTAAAATCGGCACTGACAGAAAAGAAAGACATAATATGTATTACTAATTAGTTACCAGACGGAGAAAGTCCATTAAAGTCTTTTAACGATATAATCTTTTTTTTGTAGTAATTCGAGAACAAAGAGCGGGCCTAATGCGATAAGGTGAACTCTACCAGTCAATTATAGTAAAGTGCATTTGGCGCAGTAAAAGATATACAAGCTATAATAGAAACTACAATAACATACATTTATTTATTTTAAAGATTCTATATAAATATGGAAATGGATCTCGAAATGTGTTGCTAATCGCAAAACTCGATTCGGCTATTTTTTCATATTTTCTGTAAGGCGCAAGGAAAATTCTTATGGAGAAAATAAACATAAATAAATGTTTTGTTTTCAAGGGACATTTGGACTAGACTAATGACCAAAAATTTAATTACACGTAAATACACACATCAACACACCAGACTTTACATGTTGACCTTGATACGCTCGTATGTCTCTCGTAATAGGGACTACTTTCGTAATGCAAACGCTGTATTGCTGGCTGTACCTCTATCACTATGTTTTCAAAAAGAAGAAAATATTCCAATTTTGGTGCCAAGTAATATTAACAATAAATAATAATATATGTATGGAATATAATTTTTAGTCTAGAAAAAAGACTGGCTATTTGTCAGTTCACGATCTGACCAAAAACTTACGTTGAAGCTTCCAGTGTGAGGAAAAGATGTTGAATTCTGCTACATAAAAATTACCGTAAACTCAACTTATACTCTTCTTTCAAATAATAATATGAGTAATTGTTAAAAAACTATTTTGAATCGTTCAAATTTCTTTACCTAACACGGATTTAGGATGTCTTTTAGCTGATTAGAAGAATGGCTGCAAGAAACTTTTCAGCTGTGTCAGAAGTATTAGACATTAACAATAATTATTTTGTAACATTAGTTAACTTAAATATGTAGTAACTAAGCTACTAACCAAGCATTGGCATTATTAATTACTAGCTTTCCGCTCGCGACTTCGCCCGCGTTATTTTTGATTTCCCGTGGGATTTTTTTTCCCGTAGGAAATATAGCCTATGTCCTTCCCCTCATCATCAAAATCAGTTCAGTATTTTTGAAGCCTATTCAATACAAACAAGGAAACAAACAAACAATCAAATCTTTCCTCTTTATAATATTAGTATAGATCTAATTATTGACTTTATAATAACATTTTCTCAAAAGAAACAAAGAAATAATAACGGAATAGAATATTGAGAAACGCTAACGCTGAAAAAATCATAAATACCACATCATCAAGAAGTTTAGAGGACCTTAACATCGAAAAACTTGCTTTATAAACAATAAGTGAATCTTTATCGGTGACAATCTCGAAAGCCTCATGACACGATTAATAGAAAAAGTGTCAGTGATCGACCTTTACTAGTAATTACGGGATGAGACTGGCTGTGTGACTTGATTCCTTTTGACGACAGAAATGATGCCGACTCGAGCCCAGGAATTAGTCAGAAGTTGTGTAGTGAAGTTCTGTGTAGTAATTAATAGTGAAACTTCTTTGTGGGTTACAACTACTTTGCAAATATAAATCAAATAAGTTATAATATATCTTCGTCTCGCGAACGATAAATTTATTATATTTTAATGGCATGTAACGATGTATGATTATTATTCGGAGTTAGGAATCCCTTTGGGATAAGAAAAATGAAATTCGCCTCAACTAAACCCTTTGGAATAAATACATCGGTAGTACTCGTACGTGATGGCGCTTTACCAACGTGGCTTAGGTTGTGCCCCCGTTCATGAGCACCCGGACAGGTGAACAGGTCAGGGTCATATCTCGCGGCCGGTGGTCATCCAGTCGGGCTACCCTCCCTAGCCACCTTGGGGAGTTGGAGATCTCTTACGGAGACACGTCTCCTAATACCTTATTTCTTTTTTTTTTCCAAAAGATCATTTAATTAAGAAGCAAGACAGCAAGAGAACCTTTTTCCACGCACGTCTTCGCAGAAAGCAAGCGATGTGCCCACCATAAGCGACTCAGCTGGCAACTCAGAATTGCGTGCATTACTTCAGAAATGTACTGTGAAGTATGTTTTCGAACATTGTTTACTAGTTTAATAATAACAATGAATATTGACAACCAACTCGATATAACTCTTTTAAATACTATACATCTTCCACCCGAACATTACAATAAGCTCTCCACTAATCTACTTATCTGAAGCTCCTGATTCCGTGTTTCTAGGGTAAAATCACTACAAAATTTCACGAGCGATTTATTTCTGACCCTGTCAGGCTGTAATAAATTATACCAGCTTTTCGTTTTAGCGACTGCGCCTACCTACATAGCTCACGGCTCCGCCACTAGTGAGTAATCTGATTATACTAAAAGGTATTCCAAAAATGTTTGTAGGCTAAGAATTTGCAGCATTTTTTGCAACATAAAGCAGTATGGTATATTTACATGAAGTGTGTCTTCTGGGAATCTCCGAGCTACATAAATCACTTTCCCTTCAATTTAAATCTCGCACGCAACCATAAACTAAATAATATTCTTCTGATAAGACTAATGAGTTTATGTCAAATTAATATAATGAAATAAAAAGCCTACCAACCTATTTGACCAATGTGATGTAAGATACCAATTCCTCTTTGCCTAAGGCGAGACTTGTGCCCAGCAGCTGGATCTTTCTGGACTAAGGTAATTTTAATACAATCATAATGATTGTATCAAAATTGATAAGACAGAGTATGCAAATTACCTTGAAAATCACGCAGACGCAGTAAAAATTGCTACCTACACATAGCTGTAACCGTTTACTCTACCTACACAGATAGCTGTCAACAAAAAACAGTTTAGTAGCCGCTATTTTTCTAGTTGGCATGTAAGTTTGGACGTTGACAAAGTATAATAAGTCGCAAATTGCTCATGATAGCGATACAACGGGGCGCGATAGCTGCTCGGGTGTGGCGGTGGAGTGTCTCCCACTCTGGCTATTACGACACCATTACAAATGCTGAGTAATTATGACCGTCCATTTTTTTATTTGGTTCAGTATGGTTTCATACTAAGCTTGTCTGTTAGTTCGTTTTTGCATCGGTGAAATGATATACATGCAATACGTTTCGAAGTTGACAATAAATGACTAAGAACAAAAAAAATACATTCAAACAACGAAATATGCCACCCGCTTTGATCCACTATAGAAAGTTATTTCTTTTAGCGTTGTTCATAGTAATGATGGTTTTGTTTGCTTATTTCCCGGAATACTTAGTCCCAGTCAATAAAATATATTTGAACCACGCGTGTAGATATATCAAACGAAAAACAGATCTGATTCATCATGCGATTTCTTGTTCTTCTCTCCTTGTTTCACACATCTTTAGCAGACAAAGTAGGGGATATAGACAAACTACAATTGTAACGTGAAGACCGTTCCAACCATTTTTGAAAAAATCCATAAACTCACGAGAGTCCATTAAAAACGGCCCCACGTTGGGCGCCAACTGTCACCGTAAATAATTATTATTGGGTGAAAAGGCGGCTGGAAGATATTATATGAAATAAGCAGTACTTTTGTACAGTGTTCCTCTGTATCTATGTTTTTGTTGCTGTATTTTAGACGTGCATAAATTGTAAAATAAGAATAAAAAATATAATTTAGAAAGCATTTTTAATTTTTACAATATCTACCAAAACTTTTCATAAGAATCACATCTAACATACCTATTTATTCAATACCGGAAGACAATTATAATCACTCTTGAAAAAAAAAATCATAAGCTAGCAAATGTCCCCACGTTGGGCGCCATTTGTCACCGTCGACTGGCGAGCCTCTGATTCACTCTTCTCGGATGTAATGAAAACATGTTAACTTGAATAGTACACCGTTATAATTTAGAAAACACTTTTGCTTTTAACATTCTCTACCAAAACTTGTCTTAAGAATCACGTCTAACATAATTTGTCGTTACGCGAACACTGTTATAATCATTTTTGATAATATCCAGAAGCGAGCGAGCTTTAAAAATGTTTCTGTTACAGCGCCACTAGAGGCGAATACATTTCTCTTCTCCATTTTTCGTATAAAATTATAGCGAGTTCCGAAGAGTGTGCCTTTTTGTCCTCTGTTGTCCACAGCCAGTGCTAAGCCTGCAGATCAAGATATTATATTACATTTCGGTAGTCATTTCCATTTTTTTATATTCTCCTTCACAGAAAATCATAATACTCGTATAAGTGACTTTTTAGTTATATATATTTATGTAGTATATTGTAGCTGAAAATCTCGAGATGAGTTTGAACTCATAGTGGAGCAAAGCTAATCGCCATAATCCATAACTATAACATTGACCTTTGCTGAACGGATACTGATTTTCTAAAGATAATAACATCATTGTTCCAGGGTGGCAGAAGGGCTCCAGTGAACATGACCTAGTGCCCCATGACATCACTCCTCACGCCACATAATCACTCGCCTACCTGACACGCACGCCCTTCACACGTAAGTAGCTATTTTCCTACCATTACTACGTTTATCATAAAGTCTTTTTAATCGAGACGCTTATGACTCCGATGAGAATTTCGCGCTACTGCCTAGTATCCACTTAAAGCATTTTGGTTACCGAAGAGTAGGTTTAATAACTATCTAACTTGTTACATATTAAGGTACATTACACACGCCGTATACCTCATAATCGTACTACAAAAATGGATGTCATGTTTTTGGAAGTTATTGTTTGTTTCTCAAGGAATATTCTCATAAAAGATAATGTTAGATGCATAGATTTACAAGGATACATGTTTATGCATGTATGTGGAAGCATTTACAATACAGCTCATTTTAATAACAAAATACGCAGATGTCACTGTAACTCCGAAATAAGCTCAAGGACATCAGGCTAATACAATACATCTAATGAAATATCCTTATCCTTCTTAGAAGTTTTGTATTTTACGTATAGTTTTATATGCATTATATATTATATTACCGTGTTATAGCATAAAGCTTTAAAAAATTAAGTAACTGCAACGCTTTTACATCACCGTGCCTGAGTTTATTCGGCAGATAACGACAGCACATGAATTTTCATAGGGATTACTTGCTCGCTGAATGAATTTCGTTAATTGTGAACCAGCGGCAGTGCCTGCACGTTAAAAGTACGCTATATAAAAGTTGACGTTGTGACGCGGACAACGTATGAGGTATAGTTGGTCTAAAAATAAAAACGGATGCTCTGTTGACACGTTTTCTTTGCTCACTATTCGCAGGCTTTCAAGCTATTTTCGTTTGGCAGTGGCAAGTCAGCTTTACTGATCGATAATAAGTTACGACAGGCGGTTCGGGCGTTCGGTGGTGGATTTCCATTTCGAGGTTACAGCTTTGAGATTTTGTTGAAAATAGCTGTAAGCCGAAACAAAGATTTCAGGTATATCCTTTGTTTGATCGTGTTTTTGTTTATAATTCAGCTACAATATGTTCTCTTCTTGTTGTCTTTGATAGTAGAAACTGTGCTCTAATTCAGCCATGACTTAATAATTGGAAATAACTTGCAAGAGATGCGCAATCTACAGAAAAAAAGGTTGTATGTACCAGGTGACATTCCAAGTAGTCAGTGCACGTTTTGTTCAAGAATGTGCCATTATCTAAGTTTTATTTATCCTAAGTTAATCAGCAAAGCCAACAAATGTTTAGTATATAACAATATTATTCTAACACATTGTTTTACGGAAATGTTATTTTAAGTGTTGTTCACTTTATTTTATTGATATCACATGTATTATATTATAGGTAATTGCCATTTGTTATGAGTAAGTATTTGTCAATATTGTTGTATAAAAAAAAGATGACTAAAGATAGGGTAAAGACATCAATTTGCAGCGCATAAACGAACAACAGCACCACGTAATACCGATATCCCGTTATTATTAACACTACTATAGTCAATTTTGAATTTTAGTTATTCTGTCCTCAATAACTGCGTCTATCTATAAAGTAGAAAGTTCTTAATCTAAAGTAACGGCTAATGTCTTCATCGCATGTTATGTTTGTTATACTATTCCCATGGACTTAATTTAGGTCCGTGACTATTCCTCTATATTATTCTTTATATGCACTTAATCACATGTCAAACCGATTGTAGGTGTCTAAGTAAATTTGACGTGTCTGATTGTCTTATAAATGATAACAATCTTCGGGTTATTGCCCTTGTTTTACCTGCGTAGTCCACCTATGTGTACCACGGGAAAAAACACTTCCTTTGGTTCACCCATTTGTACCATAGGAAGAAGTTTTTGCCCTTGGTCTACTGAGGTGGACTATCGGAAGTAAATTTTTCCCATGGTCCACCACTCGTACTTATCTCAATTATTTTCGATATAGAGGTTGCTCAGATTTATAGATCTTCCGTTTGTAGAACAATTTTTTTTATCTACCATCATCATCATTGCTGGGCACAAGTGCTCCACTGTGGGCATCAGACCAACACTCTGGTCGAATGTCGGATGGGGGGGTTTTGATTTTTCGTTACTATGTAATACGTCAAAGGTATTATAGCTGTTTATTTTACAAGTTTGTATTTTGAGACAAATTTTCCATTCTTATGCCAGCTTTCATTCTTTTTCAAATAAAATTACTTAACGCCTCTAATATTTTTAAGTTTCAGCTTCATCGCCCTTATTTTTCAATTTTCTCGTAGGATTCTATTATAAAATCTTAAATAATATGTTAATCTCTTAGGGGCTGTATTTCCAAAGATCTATAATAAAAGCCCCTATGCTACCCTCTTAGGGGTTGAATTTCTAAATAACCTTTTTAAGTCGATCAGAATTTTAGCGTATGTCTCGACTAGTCATCACGTAATAAGTATCTCGCGAACTGTAATGTCCGTAGTAATACATTATTTTATTGCGGAGTTCTTACGGGTCATTGCCCGTGGTACACGTATGTTTACTTGGGTGGACCAGGGATAAAGTATATTTCCCGTGGTACATCTTACGTACAATGGGTAATTATTTCTGTTCAGAATCTAATTAAGTTCACCTGTAGGGCATTTTCCCCTGATACTTTGTCTTCCGGTGGTCCATGAATATGATATGAGGGGATCACACAGAGGTCATAAATTCAATATCATTTATTCAAATTGGATTATAACAATCACTTTTGCACGTCAAAGAAGCTATGCCATTGGTTTACAAGTTTACGACGGGAAACCATGTACTGGAAAGAACCAGCAAGAAAACTAGCAAGGGCTATTTTTTTCTCCCTGTATTATTACAGAGGCGTTAATTGGAAGCTGTCCTCAAAGCAAAACTTTGAGCTCAACTTCCATTACATGATTAGATGAGTCAGTTTTATTAACTTATCAAGCAAAAGAAAGTGTAGAGTTGACCTCATGTTCAAATAGTTACAACATCTAAATAATTTTTAATAATACCAATCTCTTTAAACCTTTCTCTGAGAGAAGTGCGTGAACTTAGCTTATAAATTGCTCTCACTGCACGTTTCTTAAAAACAAAACGCAGTACATTATCAAATATTAGAATTGGGAGTTCAAACCCAAAGTTTTTTAAGCTTTTTTAATAAGTACATATTGATTGCAAGTTTAAATTTGTTGAAGCTAAGTTCTTGTATACAACTTAGGATTTTATTGTTAAAACGTATACACAGGCCTTTCAAAGAATGATTGATTTATTTAGAGCCTGGTATTTGGTAAAGCTAATATATTATTTTGTCTAGTATCACCTCCCTCCCCAAAATTTGAAAATTCTTTCCCTGCACCCCTTGCTTCTCGTTTTACACTGACACGAACTATTCCAAAGTCGGGAACTGCGCTGAAATATATAAATATAGATAGAATAACGCTAGGTAAAAAGCCAATATTTTGCACATGGCTGGACGAGTCAGCACTTTTGTTGTGATGAGATATTTAAAAAAAAAGATAATGTGGCCGCACCATTGGTGAATTGGATACATTTAATCAACTGACAACAACGAGTGAATTAACAAAGAAAAAAAAACAAAATAACAACGGGGTATCAAAATAAATGAGAGACAGGTTAAATAAAAGCTCGCAATCCGATTAGGGTGCTAATTCAATCGGCGTTGTTTAAAACTCCCATTAAAAGTGCGTTCATTACGGAGCCGAGTAAACCCTCCGCAGCTTGAGTCTCGAAAAAGTTGTCTTCGCGGCGGAATATCAAGGAGGCTCTAAATAAGTAACTCTTGGACAAACAAAATTGCTGATATTCCTCGGAGAACCGGAAAGGTTCGCTCGGGCGATTACAAATTTAAGGCTTGCAATGGGTCGTTTAGGCTTTTGGATTATTTTTCCAACGATTGTTGTATTTCAGTCAGTATAGTGAAAAATGTTTCAAATGATGTCCGAGATGTTGTCTTTTCTGCGTCAATTGTCTAATTTAAATATTTTTTTTATATAACCTGGATTCAAAATATAGATTGGCGAAATCGCGTAAAGTAGTCGAGTTTTTGTTTCCAAATTATGACTTGTCAAACACTTTAGACTACCTATGAACTGTAGGTACTTTTTATTTCTCTATATGCCCTTACATATATTTTTTTTGCCAAAACTTGGAAATGTGAGACTACAAAATTTTGTCAATACCTATTATGTTCTGTATTTGTATTCATCACGCAAATATCTTCACATCGCTATCAACTTATAAATGTTTCTTGGATTGTCGCCATTTTAATTTCTTACAGTCCCTTGAACCAGCTTCATTTTAAAATATTTAATCTCCTTTTTGAACGTTCCTACTAATAAATCAATTTATAGCTTCTGTTCTACAACACAGTCTAGTAATCAATTTATTTATTCAACAATAAGTTCACAGCATAATTATATTCTATACATAATATTAACGAGATTTAATAAACAGATACGAAGCCAATTATGAACTTACCTTACATAATCAATTAAACTATAAAACAAAACAAATGTGGGTAGGTAAAAAAAATAATTAAAAATAGGTTCTGAATATAATAGTCGATCGAAAGATGATATCCTTGTCACGCATGATGTGTGAGTGTTTGTGTATATATGTGAGTGTTTGTGTATATGTGTGAGTGTTTGTGTATTTATTTGAGTGTGCTTGTAAATGTGAGTGCAATGCAAATGCGATGCTAAAAGAAGACTGAATGAATGAATGACACTAGCGCCCGGTAGCAAATGTAAACATCGTACATTGCGGACGGTATACATGGAGGAAAATATCTGTAGTCAATAATATTATTGGATAAATATTGATAATAATAAATTATAATTATTGTTAGCAAGTTAGATTGACTTGGATAGATTGGATTAAGAGGAATTTAAAAAAATAATAATTGAAAATCCATGCAATAAATACTAACTAATTTACAATATAAAACATTAAAAGTTATTTAAAACTGTCAAATTATTTAAAAATATTTTTTTAGGAATGTCAAATTAAATGAGATTTAATTAAAATACAAACATTAAAATTAAAATAAAATCAAATTAAATTCCAAGTGATTAATTAAATAAAAGGTGAAAGGTAAATAATGGTCAATTGTCATTATTTTTTGATATTTTGGTTTAGATTAGTTAGGTACGTACCAAATGAGCTTTCCATTTGGCAAATCATTACATCTTATAAGTATTATAGCGAATTATAGCGATAACTATTATAGCGATAGATGCATACAAAAACACCGAAAGTGCTAATACCTTGTTACATGACCGCGCCTGTATATTGGAACAATTAGCAGAGCAACTACCTGCCATGATTTTATTACACTAACTTTAGTGTTATCATTTATTCAAGTTCAATCTTAACGTTTTTTTACAACATGAAACAAGTTTTGCAGGTTTCCACTTACTTTTCGGCTTTTTAAATTTTGTATTGTCATGAAAACACTTCATACACACAAACTAACACACACAAATTAACACGAGAAACGTACCTATGTAACAAAGCCGAATATAATCCGGATAATATTTACGGAATGTGTTCCTTTAATATTAGGTATCCAATATCTCAAGAAATGCGAAAAATTTGACAAGCAATTGAACATTTACAGAGTAAGTAGGTAAGTAATTATTTAGGTACTTCTTTACTGACAGATTCACAAGAACGAACGAGGAATAAACATAATTAAATATTTTTTTACATTTCCCAAAACAATTAGTTGTGGTATATTCAATATACATATGTATGTACTATGTTAAAGTAAGGAAAAACAAATAATATTGCATGCGTGAGGTCTTGATGAATTAGCATTCAGAACATAAATTATATTATAATCCCCAGTGCCTTATACGCGCATGGTTGTTGTAATAATATTAACACATTCGGTTTGTTTTCCCTTAATATTGTGTGCCTTGAACCACTCTGTTTATTTATTTATCGTTGTATGTATAAACAAGAAACGTACCTATCAATTTCTCATAAAAATGAGTAGGTACGGTCAGCCGAAATGTGCTATTTTTTTATTATGTTCCACTGACAGTTAAGGTAGGTACCTACTACATAAATGTAATACTTATCATTAAAATTAGGCATAAGTATATTACCTTAAGCACGAAGTGAGCGTCGGTGGCGCTGTAGACTCGGCACTTGCCTTCCAATCGGGATGTCCGGGATTGGAGACCGCCATGTACCAATGTGTTTTTAGTTTTTCATCCGTACATTTGACTGACGCTCATGCGGTGAAGGAAAACATCGAGAGTCAACCTGCATACATCTGCGAACAAATTCAAAGATTTATGTGAAGTCGACCAATCTAAACTGGGCGAGCGTGGTTGACTAAGGCCTAAACACCCTAACTTAGGGTAGGCTCGAGCCCCTCGGTGGGGACGTATATAGCTGTTATGATGATAATTATGAAGTCGACCAATCCGCACTGGATCAGCGTGGTTGACTATGGTCTAAGCACCCTAACTTAGGCTGTGCTCAAGCCCCTCGGTGGGGACGTATATCAGATGTTAGGAATGAATGAATGAACGTTATCTTATTACAAGTGGACACAGCACAGCGTGTTATGGAAAATTATGACATGAAAATGAAGATTAAGGTAACAGTCATATTCTACGATACGGCTGTAGGTAACTTAGAGGTGTGTCATCGGTACAATTCAGAAACTCAGAGAATACCTTGTTTTAAACAATACAAATTATGTATTGCTTACAAAAATAACGTATTCTCTGAGGGAGTTGTGAAATATGGCAATGAGATCGCTTTACCTACGGTTGATTCTTACTATGAAACATTATATCTAAAATGAAAAAAATGCATTGTATTTTATATCCATTAATTTAATTTAGTCAGATGTTCGAAATGTCGACCATTATTTTCAATGCAATATTCAACTCGTTTAGGTAACTATGCGTTTACTTTAGCGTTTTGTATCTTTAGATGGTGAATTTGAATGAAAATTTTATAATTTTCATTAATTTATTTGGGTTATTGAAATAAAATTTATTCATTAAATCTTGTCTATCTTGTAATTAATTCTAGTCTGCAATAGTCGAATAAAAGTAAAAGTCTTTACTCAGTGTGACTGCATTTCATCAAACGTTATTTAACAACAGAAAGCAACATGTCAGAAAGCACTCTAAATAGTTTTCTGAAAATGTAGGTCTTTTTCTGTTCGAAAGCATCTATTTTGCTGTCGGAGGTTAATAGGCGTTGGACTGATGCCAAACTATTTTTATGATGGAACCTTTTATAGTGTTTATTTCACTCTCAGATTTTTATTTCTATGTTGGTATTGTTTTCGTTGCACAGATAATTCAAAACTTTTTGATTTATTGACATGATTTGTAACTAGTATGCTAACGGTGTGCTATAGCCACCATGTTTTTTATCGCTTACGAGGACGTCATCTTGCAGAAGGAGGCCGCGGAGAGGGAGCGGGAGAATGATCCTCAAGCCGCTCCCATCCGCCGCAGACGGACAGGCAGGCGAAGGCGGGCATTCGCACAAGCGATGCCCGCCTAATGACCCTGCCGTGGAGGCCTGCGTGCACGGTTGGCATCGTGCACGTCGCCGTAAGGCCCTCCGTCTGGGGATTGCCCTAGTGTTCTCGGGCAATCCCCCCTTGGCGATAGCCCGACCAGTTAGGTCGGGCTAGCCCGGGCGCGTCGGTAGTGGTAGTCGCAGTGTGGACCCTACCACGCGCGCCCATAAGGGCAGGGAGAACACCGGGGGGTTTAGTGGGTAGGCCCGGCTCTCTGCCGGGAGAGCCCCACAGACGCTCGTCGTCTAGCCAACGGCGAGTACGGTGCGGTCACGCATACCCCTCGAAAAAAAAAAAAAAAGGTGATATAGAAGCTGATGAAGTTGATGTTGAGCTTATTTCACAACCTGAGCTTCGCCTTGGATTGGGCTTACCTCTCCCCAGCTGCTCAGGGTAGTTGCAGAACGCCTACGGAGGCACGTCTCCTTCCACCCGAATAAGCGAGGCGTCAAGAGGATCTTCCTCTCGCGCTCGCTCTGCAGGCTTTTTCTGCAAGATAACGTGTTCATTGAAGGAAGTGACAGCGCCCCATACTGTCACGTGTGTTGCCATCTTTCTAACGACGTCGGCTAGCGCGAGGGCTATGTTATGGTCCAGCGCGAAGACAAATGCATCGCACTCCCGGATCCCTAAGCCGGGCAGTCCTCTGCGGCTGGAGCACCTCAGTAATGGCACTGCAGCGTTTCCTCTCGACATATGACATCGTGCAGACAGCTACCAAAATAGCCGTGTGCTATCAAAACCTGTACCATTCGGAAAGTGAAGCTGTCCTGCAGGCGCCCAATCTATACCAACACTGGACGAACGGCCTTGACTATCGAGTGATCGGCAGCTGAGAGGGCGATCATCTCTGCCCACTGAAACATGGCCTACCTTTGCACCAGTCTCCTGATGTGGGCCACATACTCTAGTAGGAGACGCACTCCCCATCCCGCTGTCACCACCCGATACCAATACACGGTCACCAGGACACGTGCCTCAACTTATCACGGTGCAGGCATGGAAAACCGTGCGAAACGTTCGCACCAGTGTGCTTACCTTACTTGATCAGCACTACTGTTGGCTCACAGTTTGGGTGGCTATCACCATCTGTGGTCTACGCAGGAGCCGAGACGCTTATATCTGGGCTCTGTAGAGTGC
Source organism: Schoenobius gigantellus (assembly GCA_963935595.1). NCBI lineage: Eukaryota > Metazoa > Arthropoda > Insecta > Lepidoptera > Crambidae > Schoenobius > Schoenobius gigantellus. The sequence continues at coordinate 32,107,586 of OZ012547.1, read as the reverse complement.
TATCGACTTTACTACACCATGAAAAAGACGACTACACGTCGAGATGGGTCCATACAGATTGGTCAGGACCACCCATCCGAATGCTGCTTGTAGGCAAGGAGCTTAAAATGTCCCTCAAAATCCCATAGGAGATTCAGGATCAGACCGAGATACTTCATTGTGTTTTCAATCGGAAATTGGACCTTCACTACAGCTTTGGTGACAACTAAGTAAATTAATAAGTTATATAAGGCATTCTAAATACTCATTCAAATAATATTTTGAAAAATAAATTTGCATGCTAATCAAACAAAAAAATTATATAAAATTAATTAATCAATTAATTTAAAGACGTGTTTAGTATTTTGATATTATCATTGCATATACTAATGGAAGCAGCGAAGAATTGAATATGGAAACTAGCATCTCTACTTTGGCAGAGGGTGGGCCTCACCCTTGACTTTAACATTGTTACAATCTGTCTTAGTACACCACATGAAATGAAAGCTGTCTAATATGAATCACAAATTACACATTCTTTAATTTTTTCGTGCTAATCTTTCAGATACGCTGAACTTATTTCATTGACTTGACCTGCTAAGTCATGTATTTGTAACGGCGATTCTACGAAACATTATAAATCAGATTTCCTGCCACGTTTTTATATTACGGGAATTCTAAGAACGCAAATGATTGAAAAAATAAAATTTCGTTACAAACTCGTATCATGTCAAAAAACTACGGACTAATTCGAAGAAAGCCCAGGGCTATAAATACATAATATATTATTATTTTGTTGGAAGATTAATCTAAATTCTTTTTATGTTACATTAAAAATTTGTAACGAAATATAATATAAATTTCGATTGAACTGATTTATTTTTTACCTTGCTAAGCCGAAGGATTCCTTATTGACTGTCAATAACGCTGTTTTTAAGAAACAAAATGCTGTCAACAATATAGCTTTAAATGTATTTTTGTCCAGGTAGCCCGAGGATGTTGCTGCGTTGGCTGTTGGTATGCTGTGTGGTGCTGTGCGCACGGCCGGTACACCCGCAGGGCGCACAGCAGTGCCCCGCGCCCAACACCATGACGCCCTGCAGCTGTACCGTCAAGAAGAACGGCCTGGACATTCTCTGCGAGTTCACTGAGCAACAGCATATACAGAAGGTATGTTGCCCTTTATGTTTGGTTGTAAAAGGCCACCTCTCAAACTACTAAAGATTAAACCTATGACAGATGACATTGAAAATGTCTAGGCAGTAGAGATTATCGGAGAAGTACCTAATTTACTTCATTACTTGTACAACTAAGTTGGTAAACAAACAGACTGCCCACATCATGGTAAGTGGCTACATAATATATAGTAATATTTGCAAATATGCAAGCCCTATAAGGCCTTTAGATGCAAAAAAACCATTTACGCGAAATACCAACTATAAGCAATACGCCAAACTCGGAAAAAACCAGTTACGCAAAATACCAACTACGCATAACACCAACTTCCAACTACTTACGCATAACACCAACTTTGTCATAAATGACTGCCTTTGATGCATTTTTGGACCTTCACTTGTTATTTCGATATTCACTTGTTTTTCCGCTGTCCAATTTTGTTTCCGATGTTCTTTTGTGTTTATGACTTTCACTTGTTATTTCGATGTTCATTTGTTTTTGCGATCTTCTCTTGTTATTAGGATTTTTACATGCTTTTCCGATGTTCCTTTGGTTTTTGGACCTTCCCTTGTTATTTCGACGTTCACTTGTTTTTCTGATGTTCATTTGTTTTTCCGATGTACACTTATTTATCCGGCGTTACACAACAATGTTATTATTAATAACATTGTTAACTGTAACTCCAGATCAACACCTGGTGGTCTCAACCACTAGACCACGGAGACGGTTAATACTCACGAAATGAACTTTACGCGAAACTTACGCGAATTATTTCAACTTATCCGCAAAAGAAACACAAAACCAAGAGTTGGTATTTCGCGTATATGGTTTTAAGCGTGTAAAGGCTATAAGGACCACAATGCACGTTGTCAACCTATGACGTTTGATGTCAAGTCAACTTCCCCATACCGAGTAATTTCACTTCTTGTCTCTCTTTAAACCGAAACACAACAATACAAGTACGACTGCTTGGCGGCAGAAATAGGTAAGATAGAGGCATCCACGCAGACAACTCTGCGACAGAGTTTGTCTTTAGGGCTAAACGTCATACACAACATTTACAAGAAATATTCAAAGCATTAATTTCTTGCATAGCGTGATTTGCACAAATTATCGCTTTGAGTTCGATTCCCTGTGGGGGCAGAAATTTTTCTGCTCGGTTTGGTCGGTGACACTGCTTCTGAGCCCACCTAGCTAACTACCACCGCCTTACCTTAGCTTGTCGCGGTAGTAACAATGTTATAGCATTGTTGTGTTCCGACAATCAGAGATAAAAGTGAGTCCAGATGAAACTCATTTACACCTTTGCTGTTATCATCACTCTCAATCATCGTCCATTGTATGTAAAATAAAACGTTCAGCCAAGATTTCATTTAATGAACAATTTTTCCTTATTACTTCATAGTTTGACTGTATATTAATAATAATTTGTTGTTAAATATTAGCCTATTTAGTTCTATCAAGTTTGTGCTACTAATCTGTATTTAAATAAGGCTTTGGTGAGTCTCTGATTGAGGTATCAGATTAGAGTCGTAAGCTGCTGGAGCTAAAAGCATGAAATTCGGTATAGGGTTGTTGGCTTATGTAGGCGTTTACTAAGGAAGGATTTTTAAAAATTCTCACAGGAATTTTTAAGGCTGTTAGAGATTCCTATTAAAAAATGAAACTACAGAGTTCATCTTTATTAAACCAAAACATTATTCGCATCAGGCACAGCTAGAAGTCTATATACTCATAACAATTCTACTGCACTAAATCATGAGCTACCAATATAAACATAACCTCAAAGACAAATAGAAAAATAGATTTACGCAAAATTAACACGACGCCATAACAAAATTGTTTGTAATATTATTTATATTCGAAGCTTTTCTGATGTTAATTACCTACTACAATCTCTACTCCGTATTCAATTCGTAATGAAATTTCAAATTCCTGTTATTGGTTTCCGAATCACCAGCTTACCGTGCAGGCAATATGAATTTAATTATGAATAAATGCATTATTCAACGCAAAGCTTCATCAGGCATGGAAATTAAACATCTATTTTCTTTGGCGAGCACTGTTTATTTACTTGTATTATGTTAAACAAAATTCGGAAATATTTATTCAACATAGGCTCACAGGCCTTTATTACAGGCACTTACAAATAGGTACAATATTTTAATTACAAAAGAAAAAATCTAGAATAAGCATAGAGTTATTTAACCTTGTTCGTGCTTACGGTATAACCGTAATATAGGTAATATCTGCAAACATAAGTGGAAAAAAGTAGGTACATAAAATAGGGTACTTATATTATAGTAATTATAAAAAACTTACTTCCGATGGTAAAATTCACGAAGTTCCGAGTTTTATAATTCTGAACGATTCGGAATCAAATATATACCAGAAATAGTAATTCCGATTTATCGTGAGAAATCGTGTTATTAAAAAACATAAATTTCAAAATAGCTAATGTTTATAAATACGATTTGTCAGAATCCCGAATTTTAAAATATGAAACCAAAAATATTCCGAATCAATAATAATTCGAAATATCATAAATACGAATTCAGATTATTAAAAATATTTGTTTTTAATAACAAAAGCCACTTTAACATAACAAAAAAAAACATTAAAAAGTTTTAACAAAAATACACTAAAATTAAATACCTAAGTAATAAATAAAAATAATCAATTAAATAAGTAGAAAATATTTGATTGGCTTCGCAACTCTTATTAATGAAAACGTAAAACATGAGTAATAAAACATGCATAAATATTGCAATTATGACAAATAAAATATTGAAAAATTTCTATAGTAATTATACCTATAAAACACTCAACTGCATTTTCATAGTAACAGAAATTCAGGTGTCAGCTGGAGTAAATTGCTAAATTCATGCGCCCCACCTAAAATACCTTTTTTAAGGGCGGGGAAATCCCTTTACGACGTACAAGGGACTGAAGCTGACAAGGCTGTCTAAATATCGTGTTTCTGAAAAGTTGAAATTTTGTAATTTATTTTGAAAATTGAAATATTCAAATTCAGAATTACTTATTTAGGAATGTTTGCTTGTTCTCTCCTAAACATAATGTATATACTATACGGTAATGTTTGCATAAACAATTAAAATAAATAGAGGCTAATTTACATAATACGAAATCTCAACGGAACTACAACTTAATCTAAAAAATACGGCATAATTAGATATTTCTTTTTGTTGAAGGCAATGAACACCCTCCGCTCCAAGCCCATGATTATCTTCTACCTGAAGCTAAGACACAACAACCTGGCGAAGCTACCCTCGTACATATTCCTGGGCCTGGACATCCGCCACCTGACAGTGCACAACAGCAGCTTGGCTGTCATCGAGGATTCGTCGCTAAGTTCTATCGGTGAGATACATTTTTAGTCTATTTTAAGGAACTTTCTGATGGCCTCATAGGGACTGTCGAAAGCTTATGTCAACGCAATGCTTAATGAATTCATTAAATATTCATAATATACAATTTCCTTTCTACGTAGGATTCTCTACGAACTTACACACGGTGGAGACGTTGATACAACAACAAATTTACCTATATCGTGCGAGTACAATAGTAGGAAAATAAAGTCATTAGGCTTCCTTTGGATGCCTATATAAAAAAAACCTTGCTGTTTAATTACAGGACATTCCTTTTTGTTATTAATATTTTCTACATGATGTATATCTTCCTTGACGAAACTTTCGGAAGGAACAGAAAAACCCGCGTTCCGCAATACTTGCTTTTTAATATCCCCAGCTTGAAATATTTGGATTGGAAGCGAGAATGACTTGTTTGGTCAGTCCCTTTCGAGATTTTCTATGACCGGGACTTGGTCGAGTGACTTAAAAACTAGTAAGCTAGCTATATAAATTACTTTGACCTCGACGTATTGGCAATATATTGATTCATACCTTTGCTACTCAAAAGTAGAATTGAAGGAGTTGCCAAACCTAAAGGACTACTCTGTAAGATCGTAAATCAAGTTTCGAGTACAAGAATCGCCTTCATTTTCGCGTGTTGCCCCCGCGTCACCAAAGCACGTGTGCCCTCGCTACGTTGTACTTACGAGTATATTGTTGAGTTGTACTATATAGAACGCGCGAGTTCAAACCATTCCACACCAAGGCCAAGGGAATTCGTAAATAGGTATCTATAAAAATGTATTGCGATCACGCTGTGCCCGAACAAATACTGCCAACTAGGACCGAAGATACCTATGAAATGTGCTCAAAAGAGACGTTACGTTGTCCCCCGTTTCCACCCACCTCTAAAACTAGTTTTTTTTTTTCATTAAAAATTAAAGAAAGGCTATGGCCGTGTATATTTCGTATTTTTTTTCATCATATAATCTCGTCAAATTTGTTCGCTGGATGTTTAAATACAGGAGAAAATTTAGATTTTTTTTTAGGTTTTTGAAGCAAAAACCGTTTTAACCCGTCGACTGTAAGGTTGGGTCATATTGACCCGTGATGTTTTTAAATTCGTCTGTTTCAAATATTAAAGTGCGATGTTATCACGCTTCTCAGTAGCTGCAGTTAAAGTCTAATCCCTTCGTTTTCAGTGTCTGTTTAGTCGGTGTGCGCCTGCACTTGAAGTTATATGCTGCCAAACGGCAAAGGGGTCAATATGACCCAACCTTACAGTCCACGCCACTATTTTGTGCCTTTTACTTTTACTCAATTACCTACTTGGTCATTTCATTTTTTTTTATGAAATTTTTGTTTAATTAAATATCAAACATAATACAGTATGAAGTTTTGAAACACATAAGACTCAATCTTTTAAGTAATCACTTGCCCAATTACTATTTTTATAATAATACGACTTAGCAATGCTCAAATGCTTATCTCGAGGGTTGCGCAATAGAATTTGGTAAAGAAATTGGTGATCACAATCGATGCCAAGCATGTCCGCAGTCAAAGTGACAAGAAAATACCAAGAAAGTGCCAGTACCACTGTCAAATATGCTACAACTTCGTATACCTTGAACTGACTATCCGATATTTTTTTATTCTCGTATATGTGTAATCGCACGTACTGATAGTAATTAATTCTAAGAAATAACTTTAATTTGACGTTAAGTTTCTAGAAGATCCATTAATGAGCACTTAAAAAATTATGAATAATGATAAAAAGTTTCACTTTTGTTAATTTTTTCAGACTAATTAAGAAGTTGATATTTTTGTGATTGATTTTATAGTAATTTCATTAATAAAAAATTACGACCTAATACTACTTGAATTAGGTATCATTATTTTTATCTTAGCAAAATGTAATAATTAACTGTCTTGTTTAAAAGAGATTTTCTTAATTTTTATTTAAGCAGAAGAAACTAGACGTGTTTCAATATCCGGGTCATATTGACCAACCTTACAGTCCTCGTCCTATTATACGAAACGAAGGAACATGATAATAGTGGCCATAGATTTATGAAAACAAAAAAAAATGCTCTATTGTCATTAACCAGTAAGGAAACAAAGGGGACTATGTTTGTATTGAAAAACGGCCCTTGAGATTTTATATTAACGCTAGGGCTCCACCTGCGTAAATTACTAAACTGTTTTTTTTACAGGCAACAAGCTAACTCAGCTCGACGTATCTCAGAACAGCTTGGCAACGATTCCGACGTCATCGTTCACGCACCTCAACCACCTGCTCATTCTGAACATGAACCACAACAAGGTGAGAGTGATGACGTAACCGCATTCATTAAGGCGGCTACAATATTAACGTCACGAATAAAGCTCTTAGCTGGGGATGTGAACTGTTGAATTACCTACTTAAGAGCGTATAGGTCTCTATATGTTCCACGTCGCCTAGGAACGCTAATCCAGTTTTGAAGTTATGCCTTTGTGTTCTAGTAAATAACACAGTACGTCTAATGGAAACTAATTTATTTAATGTGTTTAGATTTTAAGTAGACCACCACTTTAGATGTGTTTATGTTATAGGTATACACATATAACTTTCATTAATATGAAAATTTAACTGTGAATTTGTTAAATATGATGGGCAAATACCTTCAAATGTCAGTGCTCGTGAATTAACTTATTATTTTGTCTATTATTTTTAAGTCACATGATCGTCGCGGGCTGTTTGTATTTTTTGCAACACGTATATATACGAGTATCTTTCCATATATATTTTTTTTTAAATCGGAAGGTGATTAATTTATCTGAACGTTGTATTGTTAAGAAATAAAGGAAATATAATATTATGATGAATGAAATACCTAAAGGAAATAAAATTATAAATAATAGCCGATATAATTTCCTCATGTCTGAAAAAGGGTTGATTGCTTTGACATCCTGTACGGGCCGACACATCTCTGGGGAGGATATTATAATAAATTAATGTTCACAGGTGACAGCGGTGCATAACCGGGCTTTCATGGGCCTGGACACGTTGGAAATACTGACACTTTACGAGAACCGGATATCTGTCGTCGACGGGGAGGCGTTCAAGGGGCTTGAGAAGTGAGTTTAACACTTTATTCATATCATAATACTGGCTTTTATTTGCACGAGTACCACACATTTAAATAAAACTACACTTATCGGATTTACTCGTGTATATTTGGTTTTAAACATTTTCATGATTTAGCCCGACGACGTTTTCCAACGGTTTTCAGTATTCGTGGTCACGAGATGACTAAAGCTGGTGGGTGTCATAGATTAACACCAGATTATTATTTTACTGCCGTCATCTCATATATAGGGTGTATAAAGACGTATACTGAAGTCCGCGTCTACGCATTCAGACCATTAAATAATGCAAACGAAAAATCAATGATGTGAAACGAAAACAATTTTTAGGCTTTAAAAACAACGACAGTAAATACTACTATATTACGTTCTTTAATCGCGACATTTTATTCAGATTATTGTAAAATTTATGTGGTTGTTTTGGGGTTATTTATTTTACGTATTGTAATTATTATTATTGATGTAAATAAATGTTACATTAGGCATGCGGACTTAGTATGAAAAATTTTAATCGAATACTATGGTGGTATGGTTAAGTCCCATTCTACCCCCAGGGGTAGTGCCAGGGGTATAGTGGGTCCGGAGGGAGACAGATAAAACAAAAATAGCAGATGGGCATTTTTTGCTCTGTTAAAACAACAAAAAACGACTGAGATACTTATAGCGTTTTATAATTAAGAACTTGGGGCTCGCTACATCAGTAGTAAGTAGAAAATTTACCTACTTATGACGTCATGCGACGCCTCAAATCAATATAAAAGTCTTTTTTAATATCCTCCATGTCCCTCTTAGCACTTAGCCAATTATAATAAACAGAGTAATAAGAAAATGTTAGTTGGTTGAAGAACTCGATGACAATTAACATTACTGAATTAGTGCTATCCCCCACCACGCTGAAACTTATAAAGTGTAAGTAAGTAGGTATTTGGTAGTTTTGGAAACTCAATAAAAGTAACAATTTGTTATTCAACATCTTTATATTCAGCTTTCCTTTAACCTTTAGGTAAAATTCTATTTCTAAATATGATAAATTTCCAGGAGGAGCTGTGCTTATAGACACTTTTTGTTATTTACGTATTTTTTTTTTTTTTTATTAAGGAAACAAACAGCATGAATTATTACATGTGATCTTATAAAATACAAAATAACTTATACACTAGCCTAATTAGTTTCCACAGATAAGTATAACATGTGATCTGTTGATCGAGAGATCGAATCAGGTACGATATAAATAAAGGAATAGGTAACTGATCTGACTTAACTGTACAGTGTTTACATTAATTTACAGAAATAAATAAAATAAAGAAAAGAAAAAAAAACACTTTGGCAAACAAACACTGCTTTAAAAGCTACAATGCAGGTATTCGTTCCTTCAAACACCGACGAAATTGGCCTAAATTCGCATGAAATATATCGATGTCACTATATGTGGTATTATATTTTTAATAGCTCTAATAAGAAAACTATTACCTCTATAATTAGTTTTGCAAAAGGGAACATCAAAAGTAACCATGTGTCTTGCGTTGGGCCTAGAACATTTAAAACCCAATCTAGTCAACAAAAATGAAGAATCTACAAAACCATTTATAACTTTAAATAATAAGATCTGGTCTTTGTGCTCGCGGCGAACCAACAAAGATTCAATGTTATTGGAGTCGAAGTTCCTGAACCTATACCCCAGCCGTTTGACAAACTTCTTTTGAATCCGTTCCAACATATCTATATATTTAGAGTACATTGGGTTCCATACAGATGACGCATATTCTAACTGAGACCGAACGTACGAATTAAAAAGTAGTATTAAGGTGTTAACATTTTTAAAATCTTTACTTTGGCGTAAAATGAAGCCAAGCAATCTATACGCCTTCGCAGTGATTTTGTCAAAGTGTGGTTTAAAATATAAACCACAGTCCAATTGTATGCCCAGATCTCTCACCTCAGTAACCCTCTTTATTAATGTATTATTAAGTTTGTATTCAAATTTGATGAATTTTGCTTTCCTTGTAAAAGTTATTGTGTGACATTTATCTACATTTAAATCAAGTCCATTAGAAGAACAATATTCATATAGCCGATTAAGATCATTTTGAAGCAACTGACAATCGTTTTCAGACTTAATGGCTGCAAATATTTTAGAGTCATCCGCGTATAATAATATCTTGGAATTTAAAAAGCATTTAATAACATCGTTTATAAAAATGTTAAAGAGCAAAGGCCCGAGATGCGATCCCTGGGGAACACCGGAAGTTACGGGGGTAAAAGTTGAAACGAAACCTTTTATTGTAACGGCTTGAGTTCGATTTCGGAGGTAAGACGTTAACCAACGCAGGAGATCACCATGCACACCGATTGTTTCAAGCTTGGAAATCAATATTGAGTGAGAAATTTTGTCAAAAGCTTTAGAGTAGTCAGTGTACACGGCATCTACCTGCAAACCTTTTTCCATTGATTCAAGAACATTTTTCAAAAACTCACATAAATTTGTCTCCGTTGACCGCTTAGAAACAAAACCGTGTTGGTGAGTTGTTAACAGTGGACTAATAGCAGGGTAAAGAGAGTCATAAACAATTTTCTCGAAGGTTTTAGGAAGAACAGAGAGCTTGGAGATACCACGGTAGTTTCGGACATTATGTTTATCGCCGCTTTTATGAATAGGGACCACAAAGGAACGCTTCCACACCGCAGGCATAACACCTGAAGATAATGATAACTTAAACAGCAGTGCAACGGGATATGACAACTGCTTACTACACTTTGTTAAAAATAAGGGATGTAAGCCATCAGGCCCACTACCCTTAGAAACATTAATTTTTTTGAGATATTTTTCCACAATGCCCGGCCGTAACTTCAACGTTATTAATGACGACAGAGTTGATTCTATAATGCAAGGATTGACTAATATATTACTGTTATTTACAAATACTGACTGAAAAAAATTATTAAATAAATTCGAAATTGATTCACCGTCATTGGCTACCTCTTGGTCTAGATTAAGCATATCAGGAATGCTATTAACGTTTTTTTTTAGATTTAATGTATGTCCAAAAGTTCTTAGAGCAGCTGTTGATATTTGTTTCTATTCTAGTAATAAACGAATTATAGCACGAAACTTCTAAATCTTTTACCTGTTTTCTTAAATTAGAGAAATTTTCATAGTCAGATATTCTGCCATATGTTTTCCATTTTTTGTGACATTTTTTTTTTCTTAATCGTTTTAATTAATTTATAAGAAAACCAAATGGGATAATCTTTATTACAATTGTTTGTTTCTTTTTTAGGTACATTATCATCTATAATTTTATTAATTATTAAATAGAAGCTCGCTAATGCACTCTCTATATCCGTATTAGATAAATATTGATTCCATGGAACCCCACTTAACTCCTTGTTGATAAGATCATAATTAGCGGCATGAAAACGGCGTGTTATGCGGGGAGGCTGCTTCAGACAAACATCACTAATCAGGACTAATGCGTCTATAGCCAGCGACGGATGATGACTATCCTCTGGTTCAGACAGGGGCTCAGTTCTGATTACTCTGCTTTGAAAACTAGAGAAAACCAGATCTAAGGCCCTTGCATTATGATTAAGAACGCCATTGTACTGAAACCATCCCGTAAAGGACATGAAAGTAAATACTTGAGCGGTCATCGTATCATACGATGGATTCGCTAAAGCAAAACCATAATTATTACACGTCCATGAAGCATTTCTGATGTTAAAATCACCTATTACAAGAAACTCGTCATCTGGTCTGTCTACACTTAGGTCAGATATTGCTTCAAATAATGACATTTGAGATAATGATTGGTCAGCAGTCCCTGGAAAATAACAGCAGTACAAATGAAGTCTTTTTGAATGGGGCCCAGCTGCCAGTAAAATATCAACATGAGTTACATCTGCATCCGGAAATGCAGGCAGAAACCCCGAACAGTTTATGTAGACCGTCAGCTCGCGCTTGACTGCTATCAGAGTGCCGCCTCCCCTACTCATACCACGTCGTTCGTAGTCCCGGTCCGTACGATAAACATTATACCGCGCGTCAAATATCTCGGCATCAAAAATACCAGGCAATAGCCAGGTCTCACTCAAAAAGATTATGTCGTAATTAGAATTAATTAGATTTCTATAAAATATTTTTGTCTTCGACCTTAGGCCGCGAACGTTCTGATAAAAACATTTTAAAATTCTATCAAGCACTGTTAATTATAAAAGTATTATAATATTGTTGTATAATTATAAAGTCATAGTATAGTTTTATAGATTCGAGACTATTTACTAAAATCTTTGTCCCATCGAGCCGCATACTCGTAATATTTGAATAAACAGTCTTTGATTTCCCGTATAATTTAAATCCGATATATAAAAAGCCTTTAAAATATGAATGCAAATGCAATATCACTGCAAGTGCGTTAACATAAATAAGGAAAACGCATTAAGTCGGACGATACGCTTGTCGTACAAATAAACATTTGTCTAATACCTCCAAAGTAACAGAAAAACACGGCACCGCGCAGTCTACCAGTAATTTAAAAGTAAGTATAACAAATAGCAATAAACCATAGTCACTAAAATTTAGATTATTTTCATATTGCATATGATACATCGCCGCTTGACGCCTCAATATAGCATCTATGCGCGGGTTGCACCGACCAATGCATGCAACACGCAATGCTGCAGTGAGCGCCCCGCCAACGTAGTAGTAAAAACCCTCAAACAAGTATTCGAACAAAAGAATCGTCCGTGGCGCAGTTGCTCCAAACCTTTTGCACGGAATACAATAACAAAGCGAACATCGATATAATTCACCGAACAGTGGCCTGCCGAAATTATTGTCGTATATGAGAAGATTATAACTAATTAAATTTACACTTATATCATTTTTTTTAAAGATTCTTCTGACGTTATATGGATAACTGGTGACTTCTCGGATTTACGAACCATGACTGTACAATTGCGTACCCAGCAAAACTCGTAGTTCTTCTCCTTGGCTTTAAGTTTAGCTTGGTGAAGGAGACTTGTTACGCGAAGAGAGATGATCATTGCAGTAAATACGATCAGTGGTGCCCAAAAAGCCGATATCACTCGACTTCAGATCCCTCAGTTTACGAACAGATGCTAGAAAATCATCCTTTTTGTACCTAGATTGCATCTTTAGTATGATTGGTTTACCTTTTCTATCCTCGGTGTCGTTCTTCACTGCCACTCTGGTAACAAAGTCTATATCTCTTTCGGGAACGAGATGAAAGCCACTGCGATCCGCAATCGATTTTATTACATTTATAAGATTTTCTCCAGTTTTTTGAGGAACACCGTTAATCTGAATATTTGAGCGTCGAACCCACTGATCGTTTTTGTACCCGTCGTCGAGAATAGATTTGACCTGAGTTTTTAACTCGTCTATTTCATTTTTAAGGCAGTCCACTGATAAAACTCTAGACTCAATTTCGTCTACCCGTGTAGAAAGATTATCAAATCGGGTATTCAACGTTGCCCTCAGTTCACCAATGTCTGACTTGACCTGCTGTAGATCCTGCTGAATCAATGTGATAGTGGACATTTGCGCCTGCAAGTGTGATATTTTAGTCGATATATCGCCCAGTATTGCCATATGCGCTTGCCCCATTCCATCATTCTTCGCTTCCATTACAACTGGCTGCTTTGGAGTTGATACCGACGATGAAGGCGTGTGCCCCAGGTCCAATGGTAACCCTGATGAGAAACTTGGCTTACTTGGTGTAGTTGTTTGCTGCGAGTCCTCCATCCTTGACACATCTAATCCGGTCTGTGAAGCATCCCTACAGGTGTTGCACATCCAGGTAGCTCTTCCCGTGCCTAATCTTGAAAAACCTCGTTCAGAGATACCACCACAGGTGACGGAAAAATGGTATGTCTTCTTGCAAACTGAACAGTCAGCGCCATCACCCACAGCCTCGGCACAGCCCGCACACTTAGAAGTAAACATGTTAAGCACCTCTGACTTTTTTACTCGCACCGTTAACACGTCCCTCGTCAACAATCGATCGCGCAGTAATGTCAATTACGTATCTGATACTTTTTTATTGTCTTACTTTTGGGACTGATTGGATTTAGATTTTTAATACTCCATCCGTACCCCCATTACAGTTATTGGAAGGGATAAAACCGCCTTTAGCTACATTCATTATAATGTTATTTTTTTGTATAGCTGTTTCTGTATTTATGCGTACAATAAAAATTAATCTAGTTATCTATCTAAAATGTATAACTCATTTACCCAAACTTGAATCAATAACCACTCGGAATAATAAAAAATTTAGTCGTTGCACACAAAAGAACTTTTGTTCGTACGGCTGGCTATTATCGGAATTAATATTCATTGTACTCACTTTGGTATATCGTGCGAAGTAAGTAAGTGTGGAATATTGGGAATACTGGGAAAATTCCACTGAGAGCCATACCGTTTATTCTGGTGTTCCGGCAAATTACGCGACAGACATAATGGCACGGGAATTCACAAACGTACTCATGCATTTAAAATTATTGGCGCATTCAAAAGGCATAAATGAATTCGAATATGCACAATACTTAACAAAGTTAGCTGTTCTGTGTATGTTAGCTTCAGTGAAGATTAGAAAGGTTTTTCGCAACCCATGGTAGGTATAAAGCAAAAGCCAGGATGATTCAGACCAAGTTTTGTCTGGTTTACATTTGCTATAAATTCATGGTATGATGTGCTATGGTTTGCTATAATGCATGGTATATTAGCATTTTATTATAATGTGTTAAATCTAAAAGCATGCTCATTTAGATATAACTAAATATACATTTTCTTTAGTTTTTTTTATCAGAATAGTCTTAAGAAGGAATGAAAACTAGATTTTTAATGTCTGCATCACACTTTAAAAAAATAATTAGTACATAGGTTTACAAAAATTTACTGATAAGCAACCCCTCAACACAGATATTTTCTGTTAAAAATATTGTTGTAAATCGTCTGTTTAGTTCACGTGTGACGCTTTTTTCATAAAACACAAATAAATATGTGATACTCGACCTGATTTCCTAGCATTCTAAAAAGCATAAATCTGACTTTATGAAAATAGAGGAGGATATTTGTTAAATGTGCGCTTCTTCAGTATGCTTTGAATTAGTACATTAATTAAAAAGTATGAAAAAAGCTAATGTTACCAATTTAATAAAAGTAGATTTTTATCAATAACTTTATAAGTACACGGTTAGCGCAGAGGTCGAGTGATCGCCTACTATTTTGTATGGCCTACAGAAATTTGTTCTGGTCTGGGCGTATGTGCATGTGAGATTCTATGTTTGTAACGGCGCCCGCGATACAGGAGAAAAATCCTACCGTGGGGCGACGTTTTTTATAAAAGAAAAAAAAAGAAAAAAAGAATAAGAATACATTATCATTATTGATGTTATCAATAATATTTAAGATACAAATAAATAAAATTGAAGTGTCTGTTTGTAATGTCAAAATAACAAGTTTTTACATAATGGGTATGAATTTATATCGGGTACCAATAACAAAAACACAATAAAATTTTTTTTTTGTATGTCTGTCTGTCTGTCTGTTTGTTCCCACTAATCTCCGGAACGGCTAGACCGATTTTGACAGGACTTTCACTAATAGATAGCTAATTCTATAAGGTATAATATAACATAGGCTACTTTTTATCAACTTTAACAAAAGTTACTATTTCACGCGGGTGAAGTCGCGGGCACAGCTAGTCAATACTAAATCTATACTCTATACAAATAAATAAAATTGAAGTGTGTGTTTGTAATGTCAAAATAACAAGTTTTTACTAAATGGGTATGAATGTATATCGGGTACCAATATCAAAAACACAATTTAATTTTTTTTTGTCTGTCTGTCTGTTTGTTCCCGCTAATCTCCGGAACGGCTGGAGCGATTTTGACGGGACTTTCACTAATAGATAGCTAATTATATAAGGTGTAGCATAGACTACTTTTATTCAACTTCAACAAATGTTACTATTCCACACGGATGAAGTCGCGGGCACAGCTAGTAGTAATATTTAAGTAGTCAATGAACAAATTTTAGTTACTTTGTAATTATCAATTTCATTTATCTTCGTAGAGAATTATAATGATCTCTAGCCGTTGCTAAACAACCTAGTTTTTATACATTTTATTAAAAAATTGTTTCCTCGTCCAAAACTTTTAAAACAAAATGAAATCATTCAAAAACATTTTGAGCATTAACTTGTCCTAATGTTTCCTGTTTGCAACAAAACTATTTGTATACGTTTAACAAATTCGCGGCGCGTTAACAAAAGTTTGGAGTTCACTAACACGGAGGGTGAACTAAACAGTGACCGTATTTTAATTAAATTTGTATACCTACTACTCCACACAAACTGTTAGAAGTAATCACAAATTCAGTAGAATATGGAAATGCATATTGAGTCACCCTGTTTAAGTTTAAGTTACATTTTAACAAAAAATCGATATATATCACTGAATTTGTTTGAGATTTTTTTTAATTAAAGCGGGCTTAGAAAAATGTAGTTTTACCACCACTGAAAATAATCACTTTAAACCGAACTGACGTAGCGTATATTTGAAGCATGTTTGAAGTTATCAACTGTTGGCTGAATAACTGAACGTCAATCTGTCAATGTTTTGTGAATATAAGGAATATGACCAATCAGGAATATGAGGAATCAGGAACAAATCAATATTAAAGATCTCTCACAGCCTTCTGCCTCATTCACTCGCTCATTTTTATAATAATAATATGAGATTTAATAAATCTGTAATTTAAAAAAAAAAAAAAAATTACCTTGCGAACACAACAAAAAAAAAACAATTTTTTGCAGTCGTTCGGAAGTTATTCGCGTATATACATTTCAGCTATTCCGTTTTAGATAAAAGAAATTATTATTATTAGATATTGATAGCATTGTAGGAATTGAAATTCAGCTTTGTTTAAAGTACCTACACGTTACAATATCTTCATATTTTATTAGGCTAATAGAGAACCCGTGTTAATCTTACTTATCTGAAAACAGCAACATTCAACAGATTTTTTTTTGTAACGTGAAGTATAAGTTTCGCGTATAATACAAACTTTCAGAGAGTATAAATATATCTTACACGTACATGTAGGTACTTTGTGTACTTGCTTCATATCTCTTTGAAACAAGTTCATATCATCACTCAGGTAAACTTGTGAAATGAATTTGTGTTACCCACAGAAGTTACTCTAAATTTTCACATACACCTAATTTACAAACATATCTAGCGGCCACTAAATGTTGAAGCTTGTAATATCTAAGTACACATCACTCCATGTCTAAGAAGCAACTCAAAGGAACTTTTGTGAGCTTTAGACTGACTAACCAGGAGGGAAACTCTGTACCAGGGTCGTCCGCTTGGGCACCTCCGTCTTACCTATTTCTGCCGCAAAGCAGCAGTGCTTGCATTGCAGTGTTCCGATTTAAGGGAAGATATTGCAGTGAAATTACTTACTGGGTATCGTGACATTACATCTTATATCACAAGTTGGCAACGTACACTGT
This sequence comes from Schoenobius gigantellus, assembly GCA_963935595.1. Taxonomy (NCBI): domain Eukaryota; kingdom Metazoa; phylum Arthropoda; class Insecta; order Lepidoptera; family Crambidae; genus Schoenobius; species Schoenobius gigantellus. Next base: position 32,090,389 of record OZ012547.1, on the reverse strand, counting down.
GGTTCTTGTGGGGATTGCAGATTTACCGCGAATCTCACAAGAGCCACATGTATTATAGGTGACTGTTACCACTTACCATCAGGTGGGCAGTTTGCTTGTTTGCCAACTTTGTTCTATAAAAAAAAGCTTCCGTAGTGGTCATCAATATCTTTATCAAATTTCCAGTGGCAAAGAGTGATTCGTTTCCAATATCATTAATTTGGAAACAATAGTGTAGTTAGCTCGAAAACAATAATATAGATGGTAAAGGAAAATCTTCTGAACCCTGAAAGTATGGTACGTTTTGTGCGTTCGGTGAATTGGCCTTCCCGATCTCGAACGTGCCTCCATCGGGGGCGGAGATTTTGCGGAGGGTAGCTTGGCCGGGTATGAGGATCCCAACGGAATAGCTTGGTAGACCCGAGTTCTACGACATAGCCCTTTGGCCTGGCATAGTAACAGATTCCTCGCCTCAAAAAAAAACGACAAAAACATATTGCTGTAATTTAAACCATTCTAAAAACAATAGTCATAGCGTGTCAAGCCTTAGCTTAGCACATCGTTATCCCTTGTATTTGAAAAAAAAGTTCGTGTAAGCTTGAAAATTAAAACGAATTAGGCACATATTAGCGTATAATACATTCGAGTACAAAAAGATCGATTCTGGCGAAGTTACAAAAATATGTATAGGTACTCTACCACCTCTACCTTAATATTAAGTCAATAAGGTCTGACGATTAATATACCTATACAAATGTTTGTAACTTCGAATGTATTGATAATTTTGTACTCGAGTGTCCACTGACTCTTAGGCGAACCGGAAGGTATGATAGGCATTAAGCGAATACAGAGCGAAAATATAAAATGGGTTTGTATGGCAAATTAGATTGAAAAAACTATAAAATATGGAAAAATAAAGTTCTAGAGATCAAAGTCATCGTTTTTATTGATAAGAAAAATTACATTGAGAGAAACACGCGACGGGAAGGGAGCTCGTTTATTAAAAAACAATTTTATCTCAATACAGATTACAAATTTTCAACTAAGTACATACTTAACAGGACATACTAGCTCTTAGTGTAAAGAAGTACCTATTCAAATATTAACATCTCACGGGAAGCTGCGTAGACCTTGCAGATGTAACGAATTAGGCTTTGCCTATTAAGGCCAAGTATGGCGAGGGATGGCCGCAATCCTTAGGGAACCCATTGCCTTACAATAAATGTATTATGGCTCACAATATGATGTTCATATTTGGAAACCATGACAGCCAGACCAGACCCAATAACTAATATACGTTTTCATAGCCACTGAAAAGTAAGAAATCAATAACTGTGGCAATTAAGCTGTTAAACCTTCTTGGTTTTATATTGGCCACTTTTGCCAAGTTTATTTTTTGATGTGTATTTGACATTGTGACAATTATCATCTTATTACAGTGCATTCACATGTATTTTACCTCTAAGAGCGCCTCTATTGCTATGATAATAAAGGTCATACACATATGAATTTAGAGGTAAAATAACTGTGAATGCCATTGATTTGCTACCAAGTAAATCAATGGCATTCACAGTAGTACATCAATGGTGAATACAATGTAGTGTGTTGTGATGTTACCAAATTAAACAGTCATCTTGTCTCCTATAAAATGTTCCTTTTATTTGTATCTACATCCACTGCTATCCTTCTCTGCTACAAAATAAGCAATACCTCTTCATAAAAGATCAAAAACGAAAGTAATGTAAACGCTTACATAGAAGTGGTATGAATGGATTTCACATAAAAGTATTTTTTTATTTACAAATCAACGAAGATAAGTAGGTAAGATTACCCGTTCCTCTGTTACCGGGTAGGGCCTGATACCGGGTAGGGCCTGCTTTCATATTTTCAGCCTTATTGTCACTAACCATCTTGCTGTGGTTAAAAATGCCATATTTTATTTCATTTGAATAAAAATATATATGCAATATTGAAATTGCAGGAAGCTGAAACGTCTTAACCTCGGTGGGAATGATCTTACTGCGGTGCCTCAGAAAGCCCTCGCTCTACTTGAGAATTTGAAGAAACTAGAAATGCAAGAAAATAGGATCGCGACCATTACCGAAGGGGATTTTGCCGGTAAGGAAATGTGCTTTCAATATTTTGTTTTCTTTTAGACTATATTTCTAAAGTCTGTAAGGAAATAGAACTGTCTTACTATCACAGTCAGAGACTTCAATAAATTTTCTTCTAGCTATGCAGTAATTTTTAAACGAATCGCAATAACATAAAGCCCAAAGTTGTACCTTTTGCCTTGGTACAGAAAAAGTGTTAAAATTGAAACAATTGAATAAAGTTACTTCATTGTAGAATTCTGACTTCGGCGTAGATGACCTGGCTAAGAGGAAGGCAAAGGAGTCCGGGCTCATACAGTTATTGTCTTGGATAGTTTACTTTCTTGATATTGACACGGAACAAAAAAATAGTAAGAGTGGCATATGGATGTATCGCACATGACATAGGTTTACGAAGCCCTGAATTAAAGTCTCCTCAATTCTATCTCATGTAAAAGTACGGCGACGTGTAAGTTCGATTTAGAATCATGTGTCATTTAGACAAATAAATAAAGATAAATACAACAAATCCGTTGAAAAAACTTTTCATTTGATTTATTTTTGTATGAGAATTTAACGACGGCGGTCCCCATAGTTATACCGTTCTATCACGTTTCCACTGGTTGCTTAATTTCGTAGGTGTCGACAAATTTTATCGTAACTCAACATAATATATAGCGCAGCTCATTCAGTTTTTTCCATTTCAAAGGCCCCACGATGAAGGTTATTCAGTTTTGTGGTCTGAACAAATATTATTAAATATCAATTAATTTTTTTACTCTTGATAACGTACAACATAATGTTTCAAAATAAACACTCGAGACTTATTTACGAATTTCTTTAATTACAGTAGTAAGTCAAAAACGGCCTTGAGAATAATCTATCAACAAGAAAAGAAATACGTATACGTTAAAAATAACGTTTAAACACAGTGGCAGTGGTGGCATTAACATAACGCCACTAAATGCCGGATATAAATGCGCTAAGTTGTTGACCACATATGCGTGATGTTAAAATTATTGCGCTAATTTACGCCTTAGGCAGAAATCGTAGCATATAGGATTACTTTTTTCCTTCCCTTGATAAATTTGTCTAGCGAACTAATGGCCATTTTCACCAACCTCTTCTTAGCTTAGGTGACTCTTAGGTAGCATGCTGTCACATTCTTTTCATTAAAGACAAAAAGTGACAGCATACGTCTTAGGGGATTCCTAAGCTAAGTTATGGTTGGTGAAATCGGCCATAAGTCTCTGAATGCGTAAACCTACTTTGAATACTTCTATCGGAATAATTTTGTGACAAAAATCGCGATTCATTGCAAAATTATGTCGGACAGTGCTGACCCTCGCGATTTTTGGAAGGGCGCGAATCAAATTGGCATTCTTTTGTGCCGCGAATAATGGCGGGTGGAGCCAGACAATGGAGGAAATCTTTGAAATACTTTATACCTACTATGTTTTCGCGAGAAAAGTGTAAATTGTTAAGCGTTATTATTTCAAGAAAAGCTACTTGGAAGTTTATTATTTGTTACCGCTTTTATAAGAAACTTTGAGTTTGATGAATATATAAGCATAACGATAAGGATGTGGCGACGAAAGAGGTTCGCTCTCGTCTCCACTGTCATTTGTTTTTTAGGAAATATAGAAATTTGACAGAACGATTGTCAGGAGAGGGAAAATTTTCACGCACTTGTAAAAAATATAGCTCCTAAGCAGATTTTAATGTAAGCATAAAATACAATGTAATTATTTCTGCATTACAAACATTGAAACCTACTTTGTGTTTCCTTCACCACCATCCGTAAAAGTGCGGGCCAGAAAACCCGTACATTGGTGACCCCGACGTGATTTATTACTGAGAAAATATTTTGCATAATGTACGGGCTTTCTTTTGGGGGGAAATGCACAACCGCTCCCTACCGTACCCGCCGTTGGCTAGACGACGGGCGTGTGTGGGGTTGCCCCGGCAGAGTGCCAAGTCGACCTACTAAAACCCCCCGGTGTTCTCCCTGCCCTTGTGGGCGCGCATAGTAAGGTCCACACTGCGACTACCTACCACTAAAAGCGCGCCCGGGCAAACCCGACCAAGTTAGTCGGGCTATCGTCAAGGGGGATTGCCCGAAAACACCAGGGCAATCCCCAAGGCCTAAACACCATAACTTAGGGTAGGCTCGAGCCCCTCGGTGGGGATCTAGATGAGCTGTGGTCGTGGTTCGCAAGTCATGGCCAAATTTTTTGATTTCGATAAATTGTGTCTATTAAAACCTGAATGTGACTTCGTTGATCCAATTTTTTAGAACGTCTGTTAACTGAAAGTTAGAATAGGTGTGTAGTCCAAAAAAAAGTGTTTAGGCCTTAGTCAACCACCCAGTGCGGATTGGTCGACTTCACATACACCTTTGAATTTCTTCTCAGATGTATGCAGGTTGTCTCACGAAGTTTACTTTCACCGTAGGACGGTCTGGCAAATGTATATGTGAAATTCGCAAAAACGAAAAACACATGGTTAAATGGCAGGGTTGAACTGCGGACCTCACGATTGGAAAGCCAGTGCCAAGTTTACTGCGCCACCAACGCCCTTTTCTATTCTATTCTTAATAAATCAGTTTTCATTTTAATTCTAATTTCAAGGTTTACGCAACTTGGACTCGCTGGGCCTGGCACACAATCAGCTGCGCGAGGTGCCGGCGCAGGTGTTCTCCCACCTCACGTTCCTCAACTCGCTGGAGCTTGAAGGGAACCTGATCCAAAGGATCGACGAGAAGGCATTTGCTGGGCTGGAAGGTGAGCTGTTCGTTAAGTGATGTTGATATTTTTTGAGTTGATGTGCTGCAAAGCTTACAATGTTTTTTAATTAAGGATTATATTTCAGTGTAGTTTGTATTTTGATAGCAACTACGACAATAAAAGTTGGGCAATTTTTTTTTATTCAAAACATGGCCTTGCCTATTATCTAACCTAATGGACTTAATTTAAATTAACTTTTTATAATTTATACTATGAATTTTGTGGGACTGCACTGCGCGGTCGAAGATCGCCCGTGTGACCTATGGGGTCTACATTTAAATGTGGCACAGCCGTTAAATGAACTATTCGGGTTTATTTAACAAGATAGAAAGAAGTGCACCGCGATATAAGTAGTTATAATAGTTTCAAACAGTTTATAAAGATTCTATATGACAAATTAAAAGTGCGGTAGTATTAATCTATGTTTCTGTTTATGAATATAATTAATCTTCGACAAGTATTTATTTTTCACATCAGGCACCGTTTACAAATACCATGCATAATTATCATTTAGGCCGAAATCTTTTCTAACCATGGCAAACCAAAATGTCAGCTGTGATTAACTATTTTTACCTCGTTAAGCAGACCTTATCCACTGTTAACAACTATAGGGTATCAATAATCCAAATTTTATATTTGTAACGTTTTCTTTAAAAATGCTATATTAATTGAAAATTCATAAATTTCATTAACAAAATAAATTTCGTCTCGGTCGGGAATCGAACTTCTAATAACGTACGTAGTTATTAACAGGGAATAAAGTCTACTTTGGCGTAACAAGGTACAAAAGATATCAATGCCGACAGTTGACATTTTGTCGGGTCAGCCCTGCGAGCATGGACTTGTCGATCGACAAAAGCATCTGTCCTTTTCACTCCTTAGGAATATCTGTCAAATTTATCGATTTTTGTCGTATGTCGATCTTAGCTGTCAAATTTTGTTTATCGAAAGTTCCATGCTCGCAGGGCTGGTAGGAGCTCGATGGCCTACGAGTGGTTACGGCGTGAACACGGTATATTGAAGAGGCAGGTGCGATATTGATTTTATTCATTTATCAATATCTAATTTTAAAATATTACAGATTTCGTGAAAATTGTCTGATAAAAAGCAAAGTTACATATTCGCGACTTTGCATGTTCTTTGTAAACTACACTCAGGGACAAATTTAGAGGAATTATAAAAATTCACTTCTAGTTTTTATAACGTTATGTATTTCAGCATACGAAACCATATTTAGTTTTACCAGCTTTCTTGCCATCGGATTCGCTACAAAAAAAAACACCGCGGAAACCAGTTGTACGATTGTGATAAAAAGACCACCATTAAAAGTTACCGTTTTTCTCCACGTCACAAATAGGGAAATTTTGTCATTATCCGTTATGGCCTTGGTCATGAATCCTGGATAACAATCAAACAAACGCATTAAAGGTCAATCACACATCGATATGATGTTGTAAAAGTAGCTTGAATCTATGTAAAAAGTGTAGTGTTCCTCTAAATTTGTCCCTGAGTGTATTTGTTAATAGATAATTGTGTTACTCGTTATATGTTTTATAATATCTTCGGTTTTATAGAAAACTTGCAGTACCTTCGCCTCGGCGACAATCGTCTGCACGAGATACCTTCGGAAGCTCTCCGCCCTCTCCACCGGCTGCGGCATCTCGACCTGCGATCCAACAACATCACGTACATTAGCGAGGACGCCTTCACAGGATACGGAGACTCTATCACTTTCCTGAACCTACAAAAGAATATGTAAGTTCAGTCGAGATCTGATTATTAGGTTTATTAATCGCATTTAAAATTGTGTAAGTGTACAATGGGTTTACTAAATTTTTTTAACTGAGCGCTTGGATCTGTCAAAGTCGTCAGGTTGGCAGTAATGAATTCAGTCGCCCACTCACCTCTACTGCCCCTCCCCAACCCCCCGATTCCTTTAACGAAACCTCTGGTTACCCCATCAGTATTTCATCAGTTTGATCCAAGAGTCTGCTATCTGAATTTCAGTAAGTTTGTCTAATAAATAGACAAAGTTATAGTATCTATAGTAAATATCTATAGTATTGTGACATTGGAAAACATTTGTCATTCTTCAAGGTCAATTAATGATAGTTTTGCAACGCTAACTATTTTTCATGTTTTTTATATAGTTTTGCGAGAGTTTTGCTGATGTCACCGATGCTGCCAACATAATAACATTTTGACATTGACAAGCGCACAATCAGAAAAATCGAATTATAACACAAATTATTTTTTTATGTTTTTGATATATATTGCCGGCTATAGGTTTAGTAGTAATTTATTTTTTAAAGACATTCTTTTGTTCTTATGTAAGTAACTGTTTGTACATTAATAAATAAATAAAACAATTGTAACGCTACATCCGCGATACAGCATCAACGCAGACGCGCGTGATTCTGATTCCGATGCAAACGCGGAGGAATAGATGCAAGAAACGGTTGCACGAAGCTACCTTTGCTTCTAGCTGTAGCGATACAGTCGCGATACCATAAACGTAGGATTACTTTTAGATGGGACCAAATTAAAACTTCAATTTACATATAACATAATGATACATGAAAGGAAAAGTTCATTCTATCTATTGTATATCGCTACAAAAACTCCAGTGTCTAGAACGTGGCCTATTTCAAAATAAATACTTTTACATAATATTATTTTTTGTTTGAATAATTACAATTCGTTTGTTTCCTTTTTAGGATCCATCAGTTACCAACCATGGGATTCGACAATTTGAATTCTTTGGAAACCTTGAACCTCCAGAACAATAAGCTTCAACATATTCCAGAAGAGATAATGGAACCGATACTGGATACGCTTCGAGTGGTCGACATCATGGGTAAGGAGCTTTATCTCTTACCTCTTAACCCGGCGTCAGTATGTTATGAACTAAGCAACATCTGTATGGGGGGTCAATTTTACCTGGGTTTTTAACCGTACCGGATTTACATCGTTTCAAGAATAATAAGGGCAATTGTCTGTTTAACGTGAAAGATTATTCGTAAATATTTTTTTTTTTGTGAAAATAATAAAATTTCAATTTTATTGATATTAAGAACTTGTTTTGTATTTATGAGAAAAGTATAAATTTTACAATCAAAATACAATTTCTACAATCTTATTATTAAAAAACAAAATATTGACATTTAACACTTTTTCATTTATTATTATAAATTACGTCCCGTGATACCCCCCATTTTACCCTTTTAGGAGATAGGGTCCCATAAATACTACCACATTATTCTTTTCTTCTAGTAATCAAATGCCTAAGTACCAACTCCCTATCAACAAATTCGAAGTAATGATGTGCGTATACAAAGCAATCCCCATTAACACCAAAAAAACATTTAATTTGCAATAAATCAGGTTACAAACCGAGATAAAAAATTGTCCAATTTTTAAGTAAATTGCATCAAGGTCGTTTTAATAGTTTTGGGAGATTATCTCGCACTGACATCGTGACATGAAATTTATACATGTGTCCCGTTGCGAAAACTAGCAATTCAAACAAGCATTTAATTTTCATTCATGTAGATCATTTATTTTATTATTAGATTAAGAACCTACTACGCCTTAATGGTTTCTTAAATGATTTCCTAATTCTTCCTAGATAACCCTCTGATATGCGACTGCGAGCTCGCCTGGTACGAGGCCTGGCTCGCCGGACTCAGGGACCGGGACGACGAAATGATGCAGAAGAAACGGACCGTTTGCACTATGGTTAACGAGCACCGGGAGTATAGCGTTGCTAAGATGCCTCTAGAGAAGATGAACTGTAAAAGAAAACCAGCGTACGGGAGGACTTCGGGTGCGTCAACGTGCTACGCCATAAGCGTCACAGCGAACGCTCTCGTCCTAGTCGTCACCAGGACTCTCTAGAAAAGCAAACCTTCGTTTTATTTAAACCCTTCTTATTTCAACTCGAAGTCTGAAAATCGCGCCAGCTGTGGCCGGATGGCGCGATCGTACGCCTTCGATACGTTAGTTAGTCCCTTGGTTGGAAACCTTTGACGTGATGAATTTGTGCAATAAAATACGATACATATCAATTTTGGGCTGAGTAAAAACAATGTTAGTATTATGGAGCGGTAGCTTGATAAGAGGATGGTGGCTAATGTCGGGTAAGTTAGTGTGGTGCGGTATTTTTACAAATTAGACGAAAACCTCTAACGGTATGCCTTACTTTAGAGTAATGTACCAAGGAGTAGGAGAACGCGGTTTTTACATCGACCGTTCTAAGTTTGTATCACAGGAGACGTGTTTTGAAATAAATGCAAAAAAAAACGTATTAAAAAGCGAGAAGCTTATTCGTTGACTTCGAAATCTCACAGGAAGTTGCACGATGTCGAGCACTTTTTGTTTGTCGTATCCAGAAGCCCTTGATGTTGGAGTTCTAACAATATTTTTTATCATTTACCCCTGCCTTTAAGATTGTAACTATAATAAGCTTTTGTGCATTTACGATGTTGACTAATAAAATATTAATATTTATGTATACTCTTTAAGATTATCGGGAAGGAGTTTGTAATCTATATTTCTGTACAATTTATATCTATTTATCACTTCTTGAAACTGTTATATACGTCAAGACTTGTACTCTTTGAAAAATGATTAATTAATAATAACAGACTTTAGATTTATTTATTTTATGATACCTTTTTGATAAGTTTTATTCGTTAATTCTGTGCTTCCTAATTCGTAATTTTAGTTTGTATCTCTTAAGCTATGTTATCTAATATCATGTTGTTTTACATATTTATTGTAATTTTATTAACTTCACTTTTTCATCAATTAAGCTTAATAAATAGGTATATTATAATTTGAATCCAAAATTGACGCATTCACATTGATATTGAAATGAAAGTTCGGTTTGATGTAGCTTAGAAGTAGGTAGTTAAGTGTTAGGTAAAAATTTTGGCGGAATACATTTTAAGCTGTTATTAGGTTGACACTGCAGATATCTTACAGATATTATAGTTTGCATTTATGTGTCTTAGTTAAAAATATCGTTGACTAGAAATACTATTGAAATTGTTCTGGAACATTTTAAGCAGTGTTAATTTAGCTTTCAGATTTACGTTAAATAATTATTCAGCAATTATATTGCTGATAAAATTTTATGGATTTTAGGTAGTCGAGTAATAAATGTGACTTTAAATTCGTTTGCCCCCTCGTGATTGTCACTGGGGATGCATAAAATTTGGGTCTTGCTATCGGTGATGTTTGTTAATGAAAAAAAATAAAATTTTTGTGTAAAAAATAGCAATGCAAATCCCGCAACAACTATTTTGCACAATTCAACAATATTGTGGCAAGTGGTAAAATATAGCGTGATGACGATGAGGTAAATTTTATGTGCGGGTACCTTCGATGTCGTAGATCGTCTGTGAATTTTGATATTGGTGATACAATTGTAACGAAAAACATATCTTTCAGCCTGAATTTAGAGTCTAGTTTAAGGGTTATATATATTTAAAAATGCGTGTATTTGGTATTGCACGCTATTAAGATAAATTGTGATCGGAAAATAAAGAACGACCAATTTTAACAAACGAATGGAAATTAAAGAAGAATTGCCCAGAATCAATGTTAACACAGTTTTCGTTGTTCGTCAAAATCAAAATGTGTATACGTTATGTAAGACGCGAGATTGAATACTTTAGTATTCTTTTTACCAACGTATACACATTTATTTGCTTATTAATATTTATGCATTTATAAAAAATATATTCATTATATTTACAAATTATGACTAAATTATAACTATTCATTTAGATTTATTCACGGTTATACACGGTGTTTCATAATAACCAATAAATAATCAATGCGTTATCTAAAACCAACTATTAAATTGTGTTTACCCGTAATGTCATTCAACCCAAAATGTTCATGTAAATCATAGACATGATGATGATACTATGATATACTCGTGCATTAAAATTTTGGGTTGAATGACATTTTAATAATTAATTTTAGATAACGCATTGATTTTATTTATTGGTTATTATGAAACACCGTGTATATATATATTAGTAGGAAATGCACAATCGTACACGAATTAAATGTTTTGCACCAACATAGATGTTGCCTCCGCTATTGTAGGTATGTTCCACAGTATTATCGTATCGTATAGTCATACTCATAACCTGATATTATAAAGCAATCATGTACCGTTTGCATTATTATCGTAGTAGACATTATCAACGTAGAGTATTTCAATGTTAAATGTCGTGTTACTTGTTCGTTCAATATTTACAGCTTTGTAGTTAAGTAGTAAACATGTTGAGATATTTGACGCAAGGTAAAATTTAAGAGGTTGGCTTGTGAATTGTTTGTCTATCATTGTTATAATATTCACTAATTACAGTGTATAATCGCGTATAACAACTTGATTGTCCGAAGTCTGCGTGATTTCGAGGGAACCAGTGAAAAAAAACATATCGGTAAGTGGGCCACAGGCGGTTAGGCACCTCTAGCCAATGATTACATATCAGCTAGTTATAAGTCATTTTAATATTGTATTATCTTTATATCACTGTTGGATGTTGTGTATCGCGGATAATGTTATTCATTGTTGTATCTATAGTAAATTTATTATAATAGGAAATAAGGTCTATTGTACTGTTATATCTTTCTCTTTTGTCATTTACAGCTATATACACTTTATAATGTTTATGTATGTTTGAATAGTATAACATAATATATATTTCTAAATACATATCGGATTAATTAAAATGATGCACAATTACGCACGCATTAGTATACGATTTGAAATTTTGAAAATTGTTTCCTTTGAGATTTTTGTACTAAAACGGTACCACCTGATGTAACTATTGAAACTTCCAAAATTTCCGTTTTCATCAATTTTCCTGAAACATTGTTCATATTTGTATCAGAAATTTAATCCGCCGATGTTTTTGTCTCCTATACCTACATAAAAATATTGTTAACGCGATTAAAATATGTTCTTGCAATAATTATATATAGAGTATGTAATTGGTATAGATACTAATTATTAGCATTGGAATGCAGCATAAAATTGAATCGGTACATATCTCGGTAGATTTTTTAGATCTTAATAAAATATTAACTGAGATCTAATCATGTCACGTGTGCATAATTCCTTTATTATCTACGTGTATCTTGTTTCATTTTTATTCTATAACGGAACGTGTATGTGATTGTTACTTGAAAATAAGCTTTATGTGTATGCAGATAAGCATTCATTTAAATGGTGTTAGCGAGCAGAATAATATTAATTTCTCTATATGCCGTTATACACGGGTTACAATTCAATCCACAATTATACAAAAATACTTAAACACTCAAAGGACTGTCTTTACAAGCAATGTTATTAATAATGATATTTTTGGAATTAGTACTTGGTTAAATATATTTCAAAACATAACATAGATAAATTAATGACTACAACCTATTTTTCTTTGTTTCAAAATGCATATCACTGCGTAGGTTTTGAAATTAGATTATACCGACGCTTTCTATTTTTTTTTTAAATAACTAAATGTAAGCTTTTATGTATTTCAGTTATGTTATATACTGAGCCGTTCCAGTAAATTTGCCTCCTGATTGAAATGTCGCCCTGTATAGCTAATCCTTCTTATTGTTAAGTATATATTAATCGAAATTGCGAAGTTGTAGAGCATATTCTAAACTGTTTTACTGTAGATCGTCGTTCGTTATCCAATGTTCGTCTGTAAACTACGAGTTTATTGTCACATTTATTATTGTAAACGTAGGTTATCTAACAATAATATCTACATTTTAATGTAAAAGTGTATTTATTAAATTTCGGTTCAAATAAAAAGTAATAAATAAACAGTCGTTTTATTTGGAAATCTATACTTACTTACTTACTAGTATTATAAAGAGGAAAGATTTGATTGTTTGTTTGTTTGTATCTACTGAACCGGTTAATTTTTAGAGCTGCTTTACGGCAGGAATAAGTAAAACGGAGGTGCACAAGCAGACAACCCTGGTACAGAGGCTCCCTCCGGTAAAATTCCGGTATTTCTCAAAAATTTTAAAAAAATTCCTCTCTCTCAAAGTACCTCTCTCTATTATTTTCCAGTAGTGGGAGCCTTACGTCTAACATAGCAGCATGACTTGACATAATCGGTTTAATATTTATAATATTAATAAAAATTGCGTGACTTGTTTAATGAAATTAATACATATTATTTATTTATAATATGTTTTATACGAATCTAATTTTTACAAAATACCCTAACAGTCTTTAAAAACTCAAAGCTCTGTTGCCGTATGCAGCACACTCGGCGATCAATGATTCCATAATTCATTGTCCGCGAGAAACAGTGAAATATTACATACATTACTACTTACATACATTTGTATAGAAAATAAACAAATTTATTATCTATACATATTGTGTACTAGAAAAAAGAAAAAAGTAGAGAAAACAAAACTAAATGCGACCATCAAAAATAGGGGCACTGACGGGCTAGCATGGTCGTGGCCATGCTCCGCGGCGAAGCGGAATGGGGGGCTGTCGCCTCCTTCTGCGAGGACGTAATCTCGCAGAAGGAGGCCGCGGAGAGGGAGCGGGAGGCAGATCCTCAAGCCGCTCCCATCCGCCGCAGACGGATATGCAGGCGAAGGCGGGCATTCGCACAAGCGATGCCCATCTAATGACCCTGCCGTAGAGGCCTGCGTGCACGGTTGGCCCCGAGCACGCCGCCGTAAGGCCCTCCGTCTGGGGATTGCCCTGGTGTTCTCGGGCAATCCCCCCTTGGCGATAGCCCGACCGGTGGGTCGGGCTTGCCCGGGCGCGTGGGTAGTGGAGTCGCAGTGTGGACCTTACCTAGCGCGCCCATAAGGGCAGGGAGAACACCGGGGGGTTTTAGTGGGTAGGCCTGGCATCCTGCCGGGAGAGCCCCACACACGCTCGCTGTCTAGCCAACGGCGGGTACGGTGCGGTTACGCATTTCCCCCCGAGAAAAAAAAAGGGGGCACTGACGGGCTACAACTGATCACTTCATGCATAATACTCGTAGAGTCCGCCGGACTCAGAGATTACGCTCATTATAACCATTTAAAGTTTGTTACTTAAACACTATCTGTTCACAGTTAGTCTGTATTCTTATATCTTCGTCACTAACGTGCTATAAAAAAGAAGTCTAAAACTTCATTATATCGATCGTCACATCGTTACTAATACGCAAAAATACTAAACGCGAAAGTCTGAGAGTATGGATTTATGGATGTTTGTTAATCTTTCACCCAAAAACTACTGAATGGACCGTGATGAAATTTTGTAGGTAAACGGATTACACAGGGATTAACATATAGGCTATTTATTATCGCGGAAAAGTAAGTAGTTCCAGCGGGAAAGTAGCTTTAAATCTTTGAACTTTTAAAGCCCATCACACACAGCGAAGATAATATATATTATAGCATCTAATAAAAAAATATATTATCTTAAAGGACCACACACAGCTAAGATACGATAATATATCACAACTGCATCATTGTATTAGAGGCAGTCTTGCGAGTCGCCGGTTTCGTTCCTTATACAGAGTGGTTTTTTTGCCATGAACCGCATACAAATATGACTACTGTTGCTAGATGTATAAGTACTTGACAGGTCGTCTCATGACGAATGGGACAGTTAATATGATCATATATGTATTGCGTCGAGAAGAAAAAAGCGTAAAATCTGGGAAGAGGACCACTTAAGAACCAAAAAACAGCGCTATATAGAACATACTGTAGTTTATCTTAAGATAAATATTGCCGAGTATATTAATATATATTTCAATATATCGTAAGATATCGTTGCTAGGTTAAGATATCTTTCACATATCGCTCAGTATCTTAAGATACTGTAATGTAAAATTATATATTATATTGACTGTGTGTGGTGATCCATTGAAATGTAGGGTTAGCGATACGTCGCAAATAAGATATATTTTATAGTATCTTCATTGGCTTAAGGCGAAACATAATTTGCGGGCACAGCTAGTCAATAATAAACCAGATATTAAGCATCGAATTGATACACAAGAAAGTTGTTTGAGCCTTTATCAAAGCTCGCCCTCTGACGACCCCGTAAAAAGTTTTTTACACCATTTTAGAGATCTGTAATCTTTCTGCAGTGTCAACAATATTTTAAATATCACACTTAAATCCGAAACAAGAAATGTTTGATTCCTAAGCATTATTAATTTAGCGAAATGAAATATCGGTTCTCATATTCTTAAAACAATTTAAATTTTATCTTTTTATAATAGGTATCTATCAAAAAAGCGCTATGCTCATGTAATCTCTACGTAAATGTATTACAAAGCTATTTTAGTCACCTTTTGTATAATCAATGAAACCACATCAATAAACATACGCTGTTTAAGGATCAATAGTCCATTAGCCGTGACCTATGAACTAAATATGAACATGAAGAGCATGTAAATTGTGTGTTAACTCTCAACTTGTTATTGAGCAAAATGTAATAGACCTTATTTTATTTTGGGATCACTAAACTTGGATGAAGATCTTTAGAAACGTGGAAAGTATAGCTGGTTGGTTGATCTACATTTAATGCACTTGGCAATGGATCTGCAATATATTTTTGAACATTGGAACAGGCAGTAAAACTACTGGGTACTGCGACTTATACATCTTTTGTTTATTACATGAGATGTAAATATTATGCTCAATGCATGGTAACATATACTGTGTTTCTTGTAGGGGTTGTATAATTGCACATTTTACAATAATCAAATGAACTCTGACTGTAGCCCTTTATTATCCAGTGCGCAGTGCTTATTTGCTTCGTTTTGCTTATGAGTTAAGAAAGAAATGAAATATAAGCCTTTTGCTTTTTTGCACAGCCCTTTGCATTAATCAGTGGTATTTATACATTGTCAGCAACCAGTTGAAATTCACTTTAAAAGTTGCTAGCCAATTTGTATGCACGCTACGAGTACACATCCGACGTAAGGTTCAGTTTAGTTATTCGTGAAAAGTGGAAATTTCAACGCGTGCGCGACGGCCCGTTCAGCCGCGTACTCCAGGGGCCACACTTCATATTGTGTGAATGAATAATAATAATTAATGAATGTGTGGGTACTTATTATACCTAGAAAACATTATTTTGTACAGTGTGATGCTACAAAACACTGGACACAGTTTCGACAGAATATTAATAAAATTATTTGTTCTTGTTTTGTTTATGCGACTAAAACTAATGTCAGAAATATTATTTCAGGTAATTATTATAACATAGGTATTGGGGGGAGTTTTGACAAGGTTCCTACTCGGAGTTAGGGTTAAATCACAAGTTAACAAAACAATCAAAGTTTTTATTATCTTAAATTTTTACATAATAAAGAAATATAGAATGCTGGCTTAACCATTAGGTGTATAGCTTGATGAAAAAAGATAAAAAAAAGAAATTATAGAATCTACTAGATGACTAAATTTTTTTTTGCTTTAATAGAAGCTCATTCATATAATAAACAGAAAGAAAAAAACGGTTTTCGAATAACTATAAAATCAACCAAGATACTCGTATAAGGTAGTTAAAGATTTTTCTCCATCTCTTTCTAACAAAACGGCATTATTTACAAGGAGTTTATTATGGCCGTACTCAACAATGACGTCACGGTTAATGTCGGATCTCTCTGTCTAATCACCTTCAAATGAATAACTTAAAATGCTTGTGTCTAATGTATTTCTAAGCCGATTTTAATTCTAATTTCACAGGACTGCATCTTTTTCCACGGTATTTTAATATTTAATGACGAGAGACAGTCATCATCCCAATTCCTTGGTCTCCTGGGCGGTCCATGGTTCCCATGCCCCCCCTCCCTCCTAAAATCCTCCAATGCATAGGAATGTCAATAAAAATCTATACGAGTAAACTCCGGCCCGCTATTTTACCCGCGTGGGAGGTGTCGGTTTCAAAATTTTACCCAGTTTCCCTAAATCTGTCTAAAAGTTTTTGGATGAAGGACACAAACATTAAACATACAATAATATATAAGTAAGATTTGATAACAGAAGGAGACTTGAGACCGAGTTCTCATACATGCCTTTATTTTATATTTCTGCCTGAAAGCTTTCTCTAGTGTTCTGGTTTGAATTGTGTCAAATTACTGGGTATAGGTCTCTGTAGTACACTCTGCAGTACACTCTATGTACTACAGGCATCTTATGAATGTCAGTCGGCAACTTTTCGGATTTGCAGATTTACGATTCCTACAAGTACTACACTTAATACAGATGTATGTAGCCACTTACGATCAGATCGGTAGTGTGCTTACTTGGCAATTTTGTTGAATTAAAAAATCACGTCTCTCGGCCTATGCGGCAGTGATTGCAATATTCCCGGCATTTGCCATCACGCCTGCTCGCCTCGAGTTGATGAAAAATATTTGTATCGCCGCTGCAGCTATTTTTTATTCAGTGCTATAAATGGCCAGTGCGATGTAATGGGTTTGTGTTTTTGCTGGTACTCGTAGGATAAGCTGTGAATTTTAACACTATCAGATAAATTGGATGTCTGAAAAACTAAATATGTATACAAAATTATTACTTATAAAACAAAGAATTCATAGATGTTACGTAATGATAAAAGCAGTTTAAGTTAGTAAGTTGGTAAGAAGTCTCCTAAGCACGGCTCCGGCCAGATTGGAAGAAATATAAACTACCAGTGCAGTCTAAGTATTGAACTAATTAATAGGTATATATATTAATATTGAAAGAATCGGTATTGGAATGACACTTTTTATTGAGAAATTAGCAGCCTCACACATGTTGTCAAATCTACTGTTCTTGATTGATGTGTTTGACGTCAATGTTCGACTGAATTTTAGCAGCAAAATAGTTTGTTGAGGAAAAATATTTTGGTCCTTCCTACCTACCTAAGTACCTTGGTTCATGCGTTTTCAAATTTTGCGCTTAGCATCATATTTAGCGATTCAATTTTATTTACATGAAACTATCGATACAAATATATATATAACTGGAAGAATAATGGACGTCGAGATTGGTTTATAGGGTGTGTTCTGTACTTTGTGAGGAGAGTCCCCCATATATGTATATAGACGAAATATTGGTCTAATAAAAACCAGCTTTAAAACACCAAAAAGTCAAAACTAATATAAGACCAAGACAAGAAACCAAAGCTCGGTTCGGCCTCGGCTTTATCAAGAGATTAGGAAACCTCTACTCGAGGTGACCGGGAACCCAAGAGCTGGCAGCTTCCTCGCGCAACGGATAAGCATTATAATACAAAGAAGAAACGCTGCCAGCATTTATTTTTTTATTTCATTTTATTTTTACATTTTGGGATAGCTAACAGCTTCTTAAAATAAAATTAACACTGGCTTATAATATCTTAAAGCTATTGATAAGCTACCGCATATAGGAACTCTCTCATTCCAGGAACTCTCCCGCGGTCACCCTTGTTTAGAGGACTACTGAAAGGTTATTATTTAATTTTTAAGATATAATTAGTATGTAATTAAAATAAATAAATAAAAATATTGTAAAGATAAATTATCTCAATACAAATAGGTATCACATCTTTATATTGAAGTCGGTGCCAAGCAACAATCAAAAATATGAACAACTATAATTGATGTAGTTAAGTAATTAAATTTTGGCGCCGACTTCAATAGAAAAATGTAATTTTGTAAGTATTCTTATATAATTTCTGACTTTTTGGTGTTTTAGATCGGTTTTTGTTTTCGCAAAATATTTTTATCAACCATTTTGTTATTCCCATGACCGTAACCTCAGATTTCCAAACAATTCTGCGGAGGTATATAAATTGAGGTTGTTCGTGAAATGATAAGATATGATGCATATCAAACATAACCCCTATAATGTGAAACTCGATTAATAGTCGATAGTGGCTGTTGTAATGAACTTATTTAGTAAAAATAGCTGACACGTTAATCTTCAATTCAATTTAATAGCTTGTATGGCTTCTGTCAGGTATGACAACTTCTCTATAATCATTCTACAATGCTATACTTTCCGTCAGTTCAGTCGTCAGTTGGCCAACAAGAGTATAAATTTTTTAAGACGTTCTGTTTTCTTTGATCAATTCTGTTGATTTTTCAATCAAAATATAATTTGCTTCAGAGCTTTTGGGTTCACAGAACAAAGTGATGATGATTTACTTATTCCGTTACTATTCATTAAGTTGAAAAGATATAAGAACCAACCAGTCTCGAAGTAACAGAAGAGAGTAAGAGAGGTAAGTTGGTGGAATAACTCAAAAAAATCCATTGAGTGATACAACTTGATATTATAATTTATTAACATTGTTAGGTCGCTATATGACTGCAGCAGGCATAGCACGGGCTGCCAAGACTGGTCTCGAGTCACGCATTATCTCACAATTTCAGTGACATAATATCTATGTCTTAAAGAGTAGCACGGTGGCGCGTATTTAGTGTGACTGACATGATAAATTTTCTTGACGCTCGTCAAGGAACACGGGTGACTGATTTATAACAAATTTCTTGGCGTGCCTGTGCGCCGACTGCTGTGGTTGTAGCAAGGGCTTTGATACTTAAGAAGATGTAGCAGCAGTCGGAGAGCAAAAAATTTGTGAGAAAACTCAGTCACACGAGTCCCTGACGAGTGTCAAGATATTTTTATCAGTCCCACTTAAATCGCGCCATCGTGCTACTCTTTAAGACATAGAGATTATTTCACTGAAATTATGAGATAATGCGTGACTCGAGTCCAGTCTTGGTAGCCCGTGCTACGCCTGCTGGAGGGGACTGAAGCGTAATGCGCGGGCGCAACTCGCGATTGACTAAACGACTCGGTCTCCGAGCCAGCGCAGCGTCATTATTATTTCTGAACTACCATCTTCAAATACTACTGCTTCATTCTTTTGTATTATTTATATTCTTTTATTAGAATAAATCAAGTTTTGTTCAAGATACAAGTTATCATTTATATACACGAAAATATAGACGATATACGAGACCGACATCTATAATATTGACGTCAAAAACAAAACAAAATTCTAATTAGCAGGAATAATATTTAGCTTTGTATAAGCATTCATAATATACCTAATTAGGATGTCTGAAAATACAGGTGGGAGAAAAGAGGTGACTCTACACCAGTTGGGAATTTGGGAGAGCGTTCATGAGAAGAACAGGCAAGAAGCTCGGCAGATCAAATTTTTTGTATCCTCTTTGAAATCGCCGTTAACAATACTGATTTTTCACATAGTTACGACAATTATTGAAAGATAAAAAATACAATTGGTATGCTGACATACAGGTAGAGGTTAGGCTCGTATTAATCATCGTATCTCAAGAATGAGATCTATCTTAAGATACTGTTTTCGACAGATATTTTTACATTAAACGTCAAAACTTCATCTTAAGATCGATCTCAACTTTGATATGCATTTATTACGAGCCCTATAATGTTGAAAAAATATATAAACACTGTACCCACGAACTATGTTTCGCCATAATAATTGTCAAAAAAACCCTTATCACCTAGATAGAGACATAAAAAATAGCTTACGACCTATTCTCAGGCCTATCGAATATACACAAAACATTTCTATAAATCGGTCAAGCCGTTTCGGAGGAGTTTGGTTACAAACACTGTGACACGAGAATTTTAAATAATAACTGGTCAGGGTAGGCTTGTGCCCCTCGGTGGGGACGTATATGAGCTATAATGATGATGATGATGATATATAATATTAAATGTAAAAAACAATTTTAAAAACAAGCTTGTATTTAAATGCGTTAGAAAGAAAAAAATAACTTTTACACTAAAACTTTTACTTAGAACGTCATTTCACACTTGACACAATTTATATGACATAAAAGCTTGTCGCGAGATTTACTTGTGTGTAGTAACTTAAAAGTACTTAAAAGAGTACTTTTAAGTACCTACCTACTCGTATTTACTTCGTTTGAAAATTCTAATAGATAAAATTATTCACATCAAATTATTTAATTTACTTGTTTATCTCCAAAAGTAAGCTTATATGTCATATAAATTGTGTCAAGTGTGAAATGACATTTTAAGTAAAAGTTTTAGTGTAAAAGTATATTTTTTCTTTTTAGCGCATTTAAATAAAAGCTTGTTTTTAAAAAGGTTTTTTACATTAAATTTTTTTTTACTTATTACTGAACACGTTTCTCAGTCTGTTCATCTCATTCAACGCATCATTGTTGCAAGGTCGTTTGCCGGTTAACTTGGAACAGTCTTCAATAAGACAGCTCTTCACGTATGCTTGACCAGCAGCGAAGAGCTTTGAGCCTATTTCAAGTTATTCTTAGCAATACCTTTTATTTAATACCCATATTGTAGGAGTGCATTAAAAATAATTGGTCCGCCATCTTGGGTATGCCGCCATCTTGGATTTAGAATGACGTCACACAGTTGACCATGCTTTTTTATACAAACTGTATGTTTATACAAAATATCAGCTCAATCGGTTAAAGATATCTGCTTCAAAATTGAGTTGCAAGATTTCACCCGAACATACATACTTATATACTTACATACTTACATTGCAAGTTAAATAAAAGCTTGTAAAAAAAATACTCTTTCCGAGATGGGGGGATGAAAACTATAATTAGTTATTTTGTGCAATCCAATTAGTTATTTTGCTCACCATGTTTTAACTAAGCAAACCAATCAAATACACTGCTTATAGACATGTTTTCTCTGCTGATCAAATTTGAAATCTTGCTGATCAAGTAGTTATTTTGCGGACTTAATTTTTACTATGCAAACTCATGTTATTGTAAGCTGCCTATTTATGATTTAATTTTTGACAATTATCTAAATTATTTGCGGAACGAGGATTGCTGCCTGATTTTTTTAATTGCAAACAAAATCTTTGTATGTCGACCAAATTATTTAAATGCTGTTTTTTTGTGGCTCACCAAATTTGATCATTGCTAAACATTTAATTACTTCTCCTTTTTATTCATTTACAATACGTGCCGCTAGAATGTGAAATAATCTGCCTGAGACTACTTGAGAGAAAATTTTGAAAGATACATTGGATTTACCACTGCATCTTCCAAACGCAGTTTAAAAGAACACTATCACTTTTTTCGTTATTCTAGTTCATCTGGTAGTAATTGGCTCTGAAAAGACCGAAGGTGGTAGCGAGCTTCACTTGGAGTCCTCAACAACTGAGGAACTGGCGATCTTACCCCTAATTATCGGAATACAACAATGCTATTAACACTGTTATTATTTCGACAACAGGTTTAAGAGGAGGTAAGGATCTTTCTACTCATCATTTTACATATAGTTATGACATCTCACTATACATAAGATAGTAGAAAATTTTCCGTACATTCCAACGTAGACATTTCAAATCCATGTATCTGCATGTATCGTGGTAAATCATAGATTACATAAAAAATCACTACTCGTACATTCAATGACCCATCCTTTTATAAAAATATGCACATATTGACAGCAGCAATATGATCAGCGTCGCGGTTAACGCCCGACATATGCTGAGCGGAGAACATTTTAGTAGATAGTGGTTAAAATTGTGCGTTTGTTTTGTGTGTATGTAATGTCTACCAAATAAACGAATTTTCTTTCTTATTTCGTGAATAAGTTTCGTTAAAAAATTAATTCATTTATTATTATTACATGTCACTTATTATTTTTTATTTTTTTATTATTATTTTACCTAGTAGGTAGGCAAAGGTCTAGCCATACAGCCTTTTCTTATATAAAGAGGTTCTGTAGTGGGAGGAGAGGAGTTTTATCTGTCTTGATTCTTGATTTGTTTCGAATTCAACTTTAATTTTAATTTAGATATTTTCGACTGTGGATGTTAAAAATTGATATATTGCTGGATATAAATCGTTGTTTTTTAAAAGGTCTTGAGTTGTGCGCGGGATGTTTTCTGGTTTATCATATAATTCTATGAGCTTCTCAATAAATGTAAGACGCTGTAATCCAAAAGCTGAACAATCAAAAAATAAATGATCTAATGTTTGATCATAATTGCCACAATAATTGCATGTTGGAGAATTAATAATATTCATTCGATAGAGGTGAGCATTAAATCGAGCATGTCCCAAACGCAGTCTCGTTAACATAGTAAAAAAGTTTCTGTTTGTCATTACATTACTTTGCGTAAACCAGGGTTTGTTTCCAACTTCACTAATAATAGAAGCCAACCATGTGCCTTTTCTTGTTAATGTTTCTCGCCAATCTTCCTTCCATTGACTGAGTAATTTTTCTTTCAGTAAAGGTATCAAATCTGACGTTGGGATGGAAATATCGTCATCAGGGCTGCCGCTGTCTCTGAGGACGACACTTCTTGCTAAATCATCTGCATTTTCATTTCCGGGGACTCCAATGTGAGAAGGTGTCCAGATCATAACTACCTTAAAGTTTTGTTCCACAAGTTGAGACCACAAATGTTTAATTTCATACATTATGTAATTAGTGTCTGCAGATAATTTATTATTTTTAAGAGCTTTTAGAGCGCTCATGCTGTCTGTGACTATGAGCCAATATTGATATTCTTGCTGTGCGATATATTCAAGGGCTGCGTAAATAGCATAGCATTCTGCAGAGAAAATGCTAAATTGTGGTGGTAGTTTCAGACCCCTTCCCCATTTTATATCAGGTAAGTAAAAAGCCATAGCAGTACTTGAGATATTCTTTGATCCATCCGTGTAAATAGATTTGTAATCTGGATATTGAGATATTAAGTTAAAGACTTCAGTTCTGTGATTAAGTTTTTTATCAATTACTATAGACATATCGGTAAATTTGCTATTGTATTCATGATCATAACAAGGCCAAGTATAATCTTTTTTGTAAAGATTATATTTTATGTTCAATTCCATTAAAAATGAAAGGTCATGAAGAATAAAAGGGACATTAGCGGTTTGAGAGTAAGGGAAGTGATTGTGAAAATGAATTATTTTTTTCATTAGTAAATTTTTTTTTACACCAAGTAGTTTAAGAAGAAATCTGAATTTAAGGTAGTTAAACCTTATACTGAGAGGGGGAGTGTTGCACTCTATTTGTAGAGAATTTATAGGAGTAGTCTTCATTGCACCTAGTATGAGTCTAAGATTGCAATTCTGTATTTTATCTAATTTATCTACTAACTTTTTGTTAGACCCAAAGCATAAAAAACCGTATTCAAAATGACTACGTACCAAAGATTTGTAGAGCATCAATAATATTTTTGGGTCAGACCCCCAGTGAGTTCCTGCTAAACATCTGAGAATGTTGTATGCTTTGGAAGCTTTTGAAATAACTTCATTTACATATTTGGTCCAAGTTAAGTTTGAAGTGAAGACTACACCAAGAAATTTCACTAATGGAAAAACACAGATATTTGTTTGATTGTAGTAAATGTTCACATGGAATGGTCTAATTCTGTTAAACACTACAGCTTTGGTTTTGCTTGTATTTATGTCTAGGCCAAGATATTGAAAATATTCATGTAACCGGATTAAAGCATTATTTATATTAGTAACTACAGACCTAATATTAGTTCCTGCTGCATAAACAACTAAGTCATCTGCAAATTGTAGGTTATTGACCTGAGATCCTAAAATCATATTTAATTTTCTAATGTACAGTATAAAAATTAATGGACTTAAAATCCCACCTTGAGCTACGCCTTTGTGTGATAACCTAGGCCCTGTTAGATGATTATTGTATTTAACAAATACTTCTCTTCCATGTGAAAACTGAAAAATCCATTTGACAATTTTTTCAGGTAAACCTATAGACAAAAACTCGGATACAAGTATATTATGATTCACGCTGTTGAATGCAGAGGAAATATCAAAGAAAACACTAATAAGGACTTCTTTATTTTTAATGGCATTGTAAATATCAAAATTTAGATGAGCAACGCTCTCTCTGGCAGAACGCCCTCTACGGAAACCAAATTGATTGGCAGGTAGAATACCATTCTTCTCAATAAAGAATTCAAGCCTTTGCTTTATAAGTTGTTCAAAGATTTTTCCCATACAAGAGGTTAAAGCAATAGGTCTATATGAATCAACTTGAAATTTTTCTTTGTTTGGTTTTAAGGCTGGAATTAAGCACTCAACTTTCCAATCTGGTGAGATAGTATTAGTTGTCCATAAGAGATTATACACCAGTAAAACAGTTTTTTTTTACTGATGACAAATTTTTCAGGACTTTGTAGGGAAGACCATCAAGACCGAATGCTGTATCACGTCTTTGGGACAGAGCTGATGTAAATTCTTCAATGGAGAATGGTTTTGTTAAATAATCACAATTATTTGAAGTAACGAGCAGTTCATCATATTTTAAAGGAATTTCTACTGAATCCGGTGTGTATTTTTTTACGAAATCAGGAATCCAATGGTCTATGTGACTTTGAGGTGATATAGGGCTTTTGCTGAACCTTTTCATCATATTCCATATTGTAGAAAGTGGGGTAGTTCTATTGAAACTTTCACATAATCTTATCCAGCTTGCTCGTCTTTCCTGTTTTAATACTGATTTTTTGGTGGCCTGTTGTTTTTTAAATTCTATATAATTACTTTGTGATGGATCATTTTTAAACTGTATATAGGCATTTTTGGAGTTTTATACTGCCATAGTACATTTATTATTCCACCAAGGTAAAGGGATTCTGGGCTTGTGAAACTTTCTTGGTTGTAAAAATGAAAGTGAAGAAGCATGTCTGTTGTAGGGCATTGACATCTCTATGGCTGACTGTATTTTATTAATTAGAGTATTATAAATACTTAATGGACTATGTTGATGACATTCAAAGTTTTCTAAAAGTGAATCAGTGCTCTTTGTATACTTTTCCCAGTCTACTTTATGGAAATTATGATGAAAAGGTGTATTTGATGTGTTATTGACGAAATTGTGCTTAATGTTAATCTTTGTGATTACAGGTAAATGAAAGCTACCTAAGGGATCATCATGTACATGCCATTCACAATATAAAGCTACATTGGGAGATATGATAGTTAAATCAAGAGCATTTCGACGCCTGTTATGGGAGCCAACAGTGGTGGGTTGACCGTCATTTAGTAAAACAAAATTATGGTCCTGTATACAGTTAAGTTTGTGATTACCACGCGAGTCACATTGGTCACAACCCCAAGCTGTATGATGTGCGTTGAAGTCACCTGCAATAAAAACTGGCTGAGGAAGACTGCTAAGTAGATTATTTAATTTAGATACTGACACATTACTTCTAGGCGGACTGTAAAAGCTTACTATAGTTATTTCTTTATTTACATCATATTTTAATCTTATAACTAAATTTTGAATAGAGTCATCATAATAAGTATGATTTTTTTTATACTGTAGACTGGTGTGAACAAGTATAGCCACTCCATTATGATCATTACCACTATCAAGCCTTATAATATTATAATTTTTAAATTTAATATGTTGATGTGACTTTAACCACGTTTCACATATAATTGCTATGTGAATTTGTTGTTCGTATAGAAAGTAAGAGAAAATGTGTTTATTGCTATTCAAACTCTGAGCATTCCATTGCACAACATTCAAATAATCCATTAAATTAATTATGAGGGAATTTTATTTTTTTATGAATCTGTAATGACTTCTCTAATACTTTGGGTGCTAATTTTCTCACTATTTTTATTAATACTAATCAGTTTAACAACTGATTCAACAATTATGTTCATAATTACATCTGAGTTCAAGATAGAACTCAGATCTAATGGTTGGAATCTATCCTTAACTAAAGGAGGGAATGACCTTTCATTATTTAAGGTGACATTTGCATAACTTTTTTTCATAAATCGTTCCTTATTTTCTTGTATTTTTTTGTTTTTTTAAAGGACAATCCAGTGAAATAGCTATGTGATTTCCTTTGCAGTTGCAACAGAAAGCGTCTCCAGTAGATTTGCTACATTCTCTGTAACCATGCGCTTCACTACAAATGGAACATCGGACCGAGTTCTTACAGAACTTTGCAATATGCTCATATCTTAAACACTTCAAGCACTGTTTTACTGGTGGTATATATGGTCTAACATCAAATCTCCAGCTATTTAAGTCTACACTATCTGGTAATATTGGACATGAAAATGTAATAGCTACGGTTTTTGTTGGTAACAAATTGTGGCCATCATTTATAGTTTTCCGCATGAAACGGCGAATGCAAATTATGTTGTTGGTTGAAGTGAGGGCAGAATAAATTTGCTCATTGGACAGCTCTGGTGGAACATGGGTAATAACGCCAGTAATTTCCGTCGCGGCAGCCGGAATGCTTGCTTTTAACTTATTTGATTTAAGAAAATTTACATTCATTAAAGCTGCATTAGCAAGACCTGGTCGTTCAAATATAACGCCAACTTTAAATTTATTAATCCTTTTTAGTTGTTTTATACCTTTATTATGTCGTTTCAGGATATTGGCAAGAGACATCATATCCCTTGTCCCGAGTGGTTTGTCAGGTTCTGCACTCTCCAAGAACACAATGTACTCGAAGTGCCGGCTATCTTCAGGATACTTCCTTGTATAGTTAGGCACGCGAAAGGGAACATACTTATCTGCTTCAACCTCGATGACAGATGCAGCATCAGAGCTTTCCGCAGACTCCTCATCCTCACCATCTACTTTCTTCTTTCTTTTTCTGGCTGATTTGGTCATATTTTAATTGTAATATATTAAATACTATAAAATAAAAATTATTTGTCTTATTTTTTAATAAATCGCTTATAAAAAGAAACCACAAAACAAGTTTTAACAAAATATGTGAAAAAGGCGCCTGAATTTTTCAAAGGTTCCCGCGCGAAAAAAAAACTGTCACTTATTATTACATGACATTTATTTAACACAACAACAACAACGCAACATGAGTCCACAGACCACGAATCATAATGTCACAGAGACACAGACTAAGTAGGAGATTCTACGTATCATAATGTTATTTCCACAGACGAGTGACTATGTATTATTGCATATATTTTTTTTATGTTTACTGTCCGGTTACATTCTTTTTGGCAGATTAGTGGTTAATTTAGGTATAAGATTGTTGATGTCTATGATTAGTATAGACATATTTTGATTAGTATTATTATTATGATTAGTGGTAGAGACAGTCGTCCCCACTCATCGTAATTACTATTGTTTTAGTTTTTTTTTCTTCGCTTTATAATTAGTTTTAAGTCCAGCATTCAACTTTATTTCAAATGTTTAGTTAGTGTTTAGGCGTCTAGATAAAGTTTAATGTTCTATCGATGTGGAAGGCCTCGTCGGAAGAACAGCGCTTCGGTGGCGAAATGCCATCGTAGCATAAGCTGAGAGGGGGACCTTTTTGGCCCAATACTGTTTTTTTTTCTCTCATTTCGTATTGTCTACTTTTATGTTGTCAATACTGTAGTTTATATTAATCTTAGCTCTGTAAGTTTTTTGTGGCCAAATAAATATTTATTCATTCATTCATTCATTCATTTATACATGTCGCTACTTTAGAAAAGATCATTCACCCAATTTTGTCTTGTTAATTACAAATTGTCGCTGCAAATAAACAACGAGAGAAAAAACCGTGATAGGGAATGTTTGTTCGTCCAGTTAATCCCGATATACGCACTAATGGGTTGATACAAAGCTATTGTTAAGCTTATCATGACATTGATTCGCGTTATTACGCCAGCTGGGAACAAGTGAAGCTCTCTGTTTCGGTGCCGAATAACGCGAAGCGATCGGCGGTAAATTAGCCAAATCGAAATTAACGCCTTATCATCGCTCGATAGTTTCAAAGGTTGCGTACGTCATTCACTTATTACTGTCATGTCTACTATCGTCACTTTCTTAAAAAACTTCCAACAATAGTAATTAATTAATGAAATTAACGAAATTATTAAATAGTCTTACTTTTAGACATCTATCGGGGGACATTCATGACGGCTGAAAATGCGGTGTTCGTGCGATCTGACATATTGTCGAAAACTAGCCACACCATTAACTATATGGCGAGGTAAGGTTTTTTGGAAACATTACTACTAAGTGAGTACTATGCCGATAGCTATTTCCCATAAAATGTTATGTTCCTTATATGTACAATAGATATTATTCGTTCATATTTAAAATAATTACAGTTAATTTATTAATTTAAATGTTTTTTTTACATTGGGGTAATTAAAGAGTACGTTACTGGCTGTTCAAACTCGCCATATTTTATGAAATTTCATATTTGTATTTATAAGGCTTTGTTCAGTAGCTGACTGAGGTCTCAATGTTGAACTCATACTACTGAAGCTAGAAGCATGAAATTTGGCACAGGGGTTCCTTTTCCGTCAGCCTATGTAGGCCGTCCGCTTATGTAGCCACTAAGAAAGAATTTTTTAATTTTAATGTCCACAGAAAGCTGATAAAACTCTATCAAAAATCATCGGCGGGCTGTGAAAAGCTCGTCAGTCTTAAATTTACTGAAAAACTGTTTTAGTTGTTTTTCGTGAGAAAACCTCGTAATACATGTCTACGTAAAACAAAACTCGGATTTGGTAAAAATGAAAATCCGCCGAATGTTTAACTTGGCTTGCTACAAAAATTTTTACTATACGGTATTTTTCATCTCCTGGAAAATTTTTACTAATGCACATGCGAGGTTTTCACACCCCGTACACAATAAAAAACGTTTAAATCTCTAAGAACCACGTGGATATGTCAATTTTCACTACAAAAGGAAAACCTAACCTCTATAGGAGCACATTGCTGTTAGTCTGTCCATCTGTATGTCAAGACCTTTTTCTCGGGAACTCGTAGAGATATCAAACTGAAATTTATATCAAATACTCGGGTCTACGGTCTCTTTCAGCTGTGAAAAAATCATGTTTGCAAGTCAAAACAATTGAAAGATGTGACCGTTTACATATTTTCGGAATTTTGACTATTTCACAAGGGAATTAAAACCTTACTACTTACTTCCTTACTACGGTACTTCCCGTTGACCTAGAATCATGTAATTTGGCAAGAAGCAAAGTTTTATAACACATGTTAAGATTTTTACTTTAAGACCGTAAAGACCGTTTAGTTAGTTTTGATATTAAAAATAAATAGGTGTAAAAGGCCCAGGTCGGAGGACGAAGAGGCCACAACCGGGGGTCATGGTGGCAAGAACACTGGCTGCATTACCTCGCTGAATCACGATGCTGATTTTTTAGGCGAGGAAAGAACCAGCCCTCTTGTCACCAGATGCGATAATTTTTGGTTTGATCATGCCAATGAAATTTCTGGTGGATGGACCCCACGGCCACGGTCCAAGAGTCTCACATCCAAACGGCGCATATATGGAATTACTTGATAAAATTTCATATTTGCGAAGCTTTGTTTTCAGCTTTGTCTGTTGCAGCTCCAGCTCTCTTGTATCCTTTGTAGACTTAGATAATAAGTTTGTATAATTTGTATATGGAACTCACGTGGTTCGCGAGTCCAACTCACACTTGGCCGGTTTTTCTATAGATGTGTGTATATATTTTGTTTATATCGAAAACAGGAACACTTCGTGCAGCCGCGGATGGCTCCGGTTGGTTGTTCAAATCATTTTCGGCGCCATCACAGTATCCAGCTTCGTGCTCATCATCATGATGGCCCTGCAGAGACCTCCGCCACCAACACCTAAGCTACCCTGCACCACACATTCTTGCAGTATAACTTGCTCGAATGGAGCATATCGAGATCATCACATTATAGAAGCTCTGATGGTAATGAAACAAAAGTTGGCCGTCGCCGGACGCCCGGCGGATGTGAAACATCTATAAATTGGAGTTTATAATTATTATTAAAACCAGCGATCATTCGCGCGGGGTACTGTTAGCACCCCAGAGATGTTTGACCGTAAAAATAAATACCAAAATATTTGTTTATGAACTCGTGCGTGTGTGTAGCTTCAAATGGTATATAAAAGCGTCAAAACGAAATTTAAGAGAAAGTTTGGCTAGAGCGTCAGCTACGAGTCACATGCGTGACGGTCGCGTCAAAGATTACATGGGGTGCTTATGCCACCCCGCAAGATCGCAAGTTTTTATACTTCTTGTTATCAAAAATAAGTAATTTTTATTTTTATTAAAAAAATAACTATATGTTTTTGTAAGAAGGCTTATATGTTTGAAATAGAGAGGTTGTTTTTTTACGTTTTTCTAAGAAATGACTTCAATAATTTGAATAAAAAGCTAATTTCTATTACATTTTCATGTCTAGATTTGGCCTAAAAAATTTGGCTTACAGGTTCAGATAGACATAAAAATTTGGCTAGCAGGTTCCTTTTATAACTTAATATCCACTAAGATAGCTACTAAGAAAGGGTTTTTGGAAATTCCACACCTAAGAGGGTTGGTAACCAGAAAAGAAAAAAAACTTTCTTCTTTTGTAACCTCGCTGCGGTTACAAAAAATAGTTACGAAAAGATTTTAGTTTATAACTGGAACGAAAAAAGGGAAAATTTTCTTCCTTTGTAACTGGTTACAAAACACAGTTTAAAGGCGGCCGAAAGGGAAATTTTTGTATGGAAATTCGTTATTGTTAAAGCTAAATGCATAAACCTCTGTATTTGGGCTAACAAATACAAATGTTCAAACCTCAAAGGGGTGAGATGGGGGGGGGGGGTGTAAGTATTCTTTATTTCATTATGGCAGCATGAGATGAAAAGACAAATACCGTCTTATTACAAAACATAGACTAAAGTTAGTCCTGGTTTAAACCAGGGCTAAGTTGACGCTGTCTCTATCTATGTATATTGACACAAGTGAAAGCGCACTACATTTAAACCAAGACTAACTTTAGACCAGGTTTAAACCAGGTTTTGTAATAAGACAGATAGAGGTATGTAAATGTTAAAAGTAGCGTGGTTTATAATTTTTTTATTTATAAAATCTGACCAATATTTTAAATAAGAAATTAATTTCAGATTTTGCGCAATTTCATTAACACGTTGTATAATAAAGTTAGAGCGAACGCACACGACCGACTATTGGTTACCGATTTTTTGACGGTGGAAAATGAAACATAATGTAGTTCTACGTTGCAACGCACGCGAACTACAAAAAGTTGGTACTAAAAATATCGGTGTATCCCAGCCGACTCGATTATCGGTGAAAAATGGAAAGTTTGTAAACATATTATACGTTACTGCACAGAAAATCCGTCAAAAAGTCGGTCGCCGATTGTCGGTCGTGTGCGCTCGCGCTAGTCTTAGAGCGAACAAATGGCAAATGAAAGATATACAAGGTTATTTTTTAATTACCAAAAGGTACATCTAGGTTTAGAGAATGTTGAACATTTGTATGGAACAGCTGTTTTTTTTTGCGATTTCAAAGTTGGTCCCATAGTGAAAGTTGTTCAGTTAGCTT
This sequence comes from Schoenobius gigantellus, assembly GCA_963935595.1. Lineage (NCBI taxonomy): Eukaryota > Metazoa > Arthropoda > Insecta > Lepidoptera > Crambidae > Schoenobius > Schoenobius gigantellus. The sequence goes on along the minus strand of OZ012547.1, from coordinate 32,058,160 downwards.
GTCTGAACAAGGACATAAAATTTTTTGGTAAGTAATTAAAAAATAAACTTGTGTATGGAGTTCTACGTTGCAACGCACACGAACTACAAAAAGTCGGCCTTCGACAAAGTGAAAACTTAAGTCGGGCGTTATTTTTTTACTTCATATGCCGTAGACGATTTTGTGATTAAACAATTTGTAGGTAAAATGATAATGTTGCTTAGAAATAGATGCTAATAATAGATATAATAAGAATCAATATTAGAAATTTTTAACATTGTTCTTTATAAATACCTGAATATGTAATTGAACATGAAGTTGAATGTAAAATTATGTTTGTTACAGGCTGTTGAAGAAACTTGCAACGACGTGAGAGTGACTTTAAATAAACCTCACTTTCCCCGTGGCACTATTCCTGAGAATTGGCTAAACAACGTTAAGATGAATGCATATTCCCTTTCGATTATAGGAGGGAATTTAAATTATATCTCCCCTAATGCTTTCGTAAGCAAATTCGCTTCCCGATTAACATATCTTAATTTAGAGAACATAACACTGTCATTGCTTACATCTAGTACTTTAAAAGGTCTGACAAATTTAGAAATGATCAGTATTGTAAACAGTCGTTTACAAGATATAGGATTAAACTCCCTAAGACCCGTTCAAAGCACTTTACGAGTAGCCACCATAACTAATAGTGGTAAATGGGATCCGATATTTGTAACTGGAACCGGCGGATTGTCGAATTTATCGTTAGTTCATTTTTCAGGAAACAATTTCGGTGACATTCTTGGACCCTCTAGTTTCTTAGGGCTTTCAAATTGTGAAAATCTTAATCTTAACTCTTGTCAAATAACGTCAATATCACCAGGAACCTTTGATCCATTGCACAGTTTAAAAGAGTTGCATTTAAGTAATAATGTCCTTGTAACTATATCTCCTGGCTTATTCACTAATGCTATCATATTTCTAAATAGGTCCAAGATAGATCTGAGTAATAATTTATTGGTATGCGATTGCTTCCAAGAAGAGCTCTTACTGCTACATAAATACAATATGCTGCTCATTGACCCCATGTGCTATCATCCGGAGGAAATTCACGGACAAAATCTGTCATCGGTAGTGAATGATTGTGAATATGTTACCGAAGACACTACGAATGATGTGAGAATTAATACAGACGTACTTGACTTTGATATTATAAATAAATGCCATTATGGCATAGACAGAATACCAAACTTCCCACTCCAGATAATATCACCAACTGCACAATTTCAGTGCCGTCTAAGGGATGCTAGAAATATTGATAAAGTGGAGTCCCATAATGTAGAGAAATTATCAAATGACAGTTGGCTGACACCCTCGTTTATATTCGCTAGCACGCACGTGTCGATGATGCAAGTGGGATCAAGTCCAGAAAATAAAAATCGCGGTTTCATATGGTTTCAATCGGAATGTCCCAATGAAATATATTGCGTTAAAACAATGCCTGCATTTTTGACACTATACAACATTAACATTGAAGCAAAGTATACGTTTTGTCCGATTGATTTGACGAATTCTCTAGTGGAGTTTGACAATTGCGTCTACTATAACATATCACAAGAGCTTATAAGAGATTCCGACCATAAGGATTATTACATTAGACCGCTATTATATATTCTTACAGGCTTCTTATCACTACTTGGTGGTGCTGTTATTGTGTACGGTCTTATTCGGCTCAATCCGCACTTACTAAAAGGAAGTAAAAGACTGCTGTTTGTAAAACATAAAACTGTAGAAGCATTAGTTCTTCCACCGAAAATTCCATTGCGTAATAGTATTCGCAGTGAAGGTGTGAGTGGAGAAAGGAACACGAATGTTTACACTATAACAGATGAAAGACTCTTACATCCTAGAAATGTACTTTTTATGAGATCTAATTCAGTTAGAAGCGATAAAAGTAACACCCCGACCTATATATCAGCTTTGCAGCCGACCGAGGCACAGCTAGCCGAATGGCGGATTCGGCACCACTTCGACAAAAACGCATCGATTATCTCTATTACTTCTGATGCTTCGTGGATCACCACCAACATTTACGATAATGTTACCTACGAGAGTTTAAAATAAACGATAATTATAATTTTTGTGTTAAATACTACTATTTAAATATTATATTTTAAGAATATACAATATACATAATATTGTGTTATCGCTTAGTCAAGATTTTGTTCTTATAAACATTTGTTTGTCAATCAGATTAATAATAAAATAAAAAAAATATGTCAAATTTTACTTTTAATTAGCTATGCTTATTTGTTAGGTTGATTTAAAGCACCCTTTAATTTTTTTCGCACCACTTGCTCAAAAATTACATTCTAAGTCATGTAAATCCAACAAAAAGTTAATTATTTAAAGCCCCTAATAAACAGGGATTGAATATTGTACTGAATTTTGTCCTCTAGTCATTGAAGTAATTTGTATCTGTAACACCAAAAATACATATTTTTGACAGAAACACATTTTTTTATTGTTAAGCAAAAAAAAATATTCTGAAAAATAAACTGTATGCTCCCCACAAATGGGAACACACAACTGTTGCATGTGTTCTTCGTGATACGGCTCTTATTGTATACACGGTGTTTCATAACAACCAATAAATATCAATGCGTTATCTAAAACCAATTTTTAAATTGTGTTTACCCGTAATGTCATTTTCATGAAAATCATAGACATGATGATGATACTATGATATACATGAAACTTTTGGGTTGAATGACATTACGTGTAAACACATTTTAATAATTAGTTTTAGATAACGCATTGATTATTTATTGGTTATTATGAAACACCGTGTATACGAACGTAAACTGCAGCTTTTCCTTTTCTTTGAAAAGGCATCTTCAGAAGAACTTTCAGAACCACATGGGTAAAAAGATCACATTGACCTTGACCTTCAACGCGCACTTCATTATTCAAACCCAAGGAATCTCATATTTTTCTTTTAATTTTTTTAAAGATATTGTCGGTGTTTCAAGTCGTTGTTTAAACCAAGGTTGAACAAGCTGTTTTTTAAGCTCTAATCAAGTTGACATCATCATATACGTCCCCACCGAGGGGTTTGAGTCTACCATATGTTAGGGTGATTAGGCATTAGTCAACCACGCTGGCCCAGTGCGGATTGGTCGACTTCACATACACCATTGAATTTCTTCGCAGATGTATGCAGGTTGCCTCACGATGTTTTCCTTCACCGTATAGGAGCGTCAGACAAATGTACATATGAAATTCGAATCGAAAAACACATTGGTACATGGCGGGTCACGAACCCCGACCTTCCGATTGGAAGGCAAGTGCCGAGTCCAAAGCGCCACCGACGAATCAAGTTGACAACAAGATTGGAAACTGATGAAGAATCTTCATGCGTCTCACTAACTCGAGGAACTTCGAAAGGTGACCTTTCGTGTTGTTCTTCATTTTCAGAGGATTTATCGTGAAAATCACTCTCCATGTCATCAACCAATAAGCGGTTCTCATTTTCACAATCAGATAAGCAAACTCCATTTTCTAACGTATTAAGTATTTCTTCATGTGTGATAATCAACCTCAAAGCCATTCTTCACCATTTGTATAATAAACATTAAAATAAAACCAAAATCAACACATACTCGTACACACAGCAATGAAAGTTACACATATTATTATGTTATCTGTGACATAAGCTAACTATTCGACAAAATGACGAACATAAACATTTAATTCGCTATAATAAATATTGAGGTCAAGAATCGAGATAAAAACTATCCTATCTGTTAAGTTGGACCAATTTACTTAGAGTGGGCCAAATTTCAATTGAACACGTTAAGTAGTTTCGGAGTTTATCCCGGACAAACATTGTGATTATTTAATAGTAAAAAAAAACACGTTGGACACATGTAAAAATTTAATGGTTTTCCTCGATTTTTATGAGATCCCATTATCAGATCCTAACTTTGGTGACCATGAGACCACCCTTGGAGTATCTTTTATCGAATACAAAAAGAATCATCAAAATCGGTTCATAAACGACGAAGTTATCCGCGAACAAACATAAAAAAAGCATATATACGGTCGAATTGAGTACCTAACCCATTGATTTACTACGTTTGGTAGTAAATCAAAGACCTAACATCCTTTTTTTGAAGTCGGTTAAAAAAAGCAAGGTATACGGTCGAATTGAGTAACCTCCTTTTTTCGAAGTCGGTTAATAATTGTGACATCGAGACTTCTACGACTCAATGTCGGCAATAGGCAGGAAGAAAATAATGAAAATCATGACACACAGAAATGATTTTACGTAAATAATAAATCGAAAATGCAATATCGACGATCGATGCAACCAGAATATATCTTTAGAATGTTATAGTACCTCGATACAAACTTGTATACGTGCGTACATACTTAAAGAAATAGTCACATCAAAATTCGCCACGTGAATCAGCATTCAACGTGGTAATATTATAATTCTTTATTGGAGCAGTAAGTAATTAGACGACTACACCTGATTGTAGTTGATTGTATGATGGGAATAGACGCCAACCGCTAAACAATAGCTGGCGACGAAACAGCTGTAATCGATTGATACAAACGCGACAAGACGCGTAATTAGACCTCACTCATGACGATGTCTTGACGATGTCTCTACTCTCTGTCGCTATTTATGGCATCAAATTAAATATAATAATGTGTTACAACGGTTCATTTTAAATAATCGTGATGTTTAGGGTTCGGTGCCTCAAAATAGAATTACTTATAAATATGATAATTTTGTTGTCCGTCTTTCAGTCTGTCCGTCTGTCTGTCAATACCTACTGTTTTTTTTTCGGGAACCGTACAAATATCACTTAAAAGTATATTTTTTTCAGATGTGAAAAAATCGTACTAGTCAACAAGATCAAAAGATATCAAAATATTTTCGGAAATTTTGCGATTTCAAAAGGGAGTCAAAACCTATAGGATTCTTTCCCTTGACCTGGGCTCATGAAATTATAGCACATGTTAAGGAAAAAAACTGTAAATATGTACCTTTGAGCTAAATGATCTAACTACATAGATACATATCACCTGTGTAGTTAGGAACTAATATACTTACTTAGATAAGATTGTAAGGAGCCCTTAGTGCGCGAGTCCAGCTGCACTTTGTCCGTTTTTTCTATACAAATGTAATTGAAATAAAATTTGCAATTAAACAATTGCACAAGTATACACGGTATTTCAAAATAATCAATTCTTTATCGAAAACTCATTATTAGAATGTGTTTACACGTATGTCATTCAACCCAAAATTTTCATGTAAATCATAGACATGATGATGATACTATGATTTACATGAAAATTTTGGGTTGAATGACATTACGTGTAAACACATTTTAATAATGAGTTTTCGATGGAGAATTGTTTATTTATTGGTTATTTTGAAACACCGTGTATAAGCTTATTCCTTATAAAGGGAAACAATAATTTACTTACAATAATTGGGAATAGAAATTTGCATTCCTATTCAATATTTATGTCATGTTTTCAGACGTCTAAAAAGTCTAAATAAAGTTTCTTTTTTTTATCGATATGAAAGGCCTCATCGGAAGAACAGCGTTTCGGCGGCGAAATTCCATGGTAGAATAATTGAGAGAGGGACCTTTTTGGCCCAATATTGGAATTTTCCATATCATTTTGTATTGTCTCTTTTTATGTTGTTAAATTACTATACTATTATGTTACTCTTAGCATTCTAAGTTTTTTGGGTCAAAGTAATAGTTATTCATTCATTAAAATCCGTTATCAAATAGTAACAATAACTTTAATAATTATAATCTATTGTATAATAACAAATATCAAGGAGCTTAGATTTATTTAATACTTTACAATATTGTGTATGGCATTAATAAAGAATTGTAATTAACTAACTTATAGCTCTTTGTGTAATGAACTTATTATTAAATTATTATACAAGGTAGGTATGATGGTTCGATAACTGTAACTAATAATAAATTTACTTGTGTACACTTATAACTTCCAAAGCCTGTATTCAAAGAATCTAACAAAAATACCTATCCGCTTGCTTAGTTACAGAACATTACTTTTTTAAATATAATATTCTACATGATGTTCTTCCTAGGCTATCACCTACAGGTATTGATTTACTACCAAACGTAGATAGAGCACTTCATACAAAAACGCGCTTGAAATCTGTCACCTAATCGACTATACATTTGTACGATGTTAAATAGGTAATTGAATATGCACACCCGAACTAAAATTACCATAAAGAAAGTACCGTATTTATCGAATTCAACCTTATTCTATATTATTACGGCAACTATTTGAAGTACAACCGTGTGCAGTTACATCATTTCATACCTAGCCACATTAAATTTGACGTTTTAGTAATTGCTACAAGAAAATATCAACTTTATACTCTCAAACATAATGCTCAAAATTGCTTATCCAACGCATGGAAAAGAACTGCACGAGGCCCGATTGGGCAGTTCTTCACCGGCCCACTTTTCGAACGTTCATGTGTTATCTACGTTTGGTAGTAAATCAATGCCTACAGGCATTGATTTACTACCAATGCCTACAGGTCATAAACCACGCATGAGACTAAGCAGACCATTTGGTGTGAATTGCGTTTGTATCGCTAGCAGATACTACATCTTTGCCGTTCTTGCCTTTTAGGACAGAGAAGCACTTTATAAATGGTGTGTTTTTTTCCAATTTGTCTTATTTAGTTTGTTAGAAAAAATGTTTTTTATTACTAGTAAATCAATGCCTACAGGTCATAAACCACGCATGAGACTAAGCAGACCATTTGGTGTGAATTGCGTTTGTATCGCTAGCAGATACTACATCTTTGTCGTTCTTGCCTTTTAGGACAGAGAAGCACTTTATAAATGGTGTGTTTTTTTCCAATTTGTCTTATTTAGTTTGTTAGAAAAAATGTTTTTTATTACTTGGATGTTATGTTACTTTAAATAAATAATTTTAAATAACTACTATTAAGATAATTATACTGGCCGTCTTATCATTTATTGTCTTCTCCACCTTGAATAATCTTTATTTCCGGTCATCTGACTTGCATTGAAGTTTACTTCTGCGATCCAACCGTACCGGTGACAGGAGAAAGCAGCTGGTTTATCGTCAAAGACTATCTTTGTAGATAAATCAGTTTACTTTTACTTAGTAATGATATAATGATAAAAGTATAAAAGTATAATGATAAAAGTATGATAGTAATGATAAAAGTACACACAGTGTTTGTATTGCATCTTTCATCATATTCGATCCCGAAAGGAATTTCTTTATTTACAACAGTTCGAGTAGTTGCGCTGCTTGACGCATGACGTTGCATGACGAACGTATTTAGGGCCTGCAGCCAAAGTACGAGTGTCATTTGCGTTCGTTTCGTTTGAACGTGTCGAACGGCAATGTATGAGATGATTCCTAATGAGGAATTATTACCATACATTGCTGTTCAATAAGTTTTAATGTTGCTTTGGTTATAGGCATTAAAAGTCAGTAAACTGCACTACGTAATACTACTCTTGTCTACCTAGTTAGGTATACGATATAATAGAAGGAATTATTGCTATATTTTAAAAAATCTTGGGAATTTTGCTTGCGTGCACTCCTAACTACATTGTATTTAAACAAAGAAATTGTAAGTCTATTTAATACCGAAATACTGAAAGTGACAGTAAAAGATCCGTACTTACAATGCCAATGTTGAGTGCTATCTGACAGTTAGTGAAGTATTCTTAATATGTGCCTTCTCACTGAAATAAAAATAGTACATGACACGATAGCAATTAAAATAACATAGACCACATTACAACCTTGAGAAAAAAAGTAAAACAGATTCAATAACTACATTTGGCGCCAATAATAGATAGAAACGGACTACAATAACATTCAACGGTGATGGGAATGAATTATTCATTAATATTATGCTTGATACAAAAATTATTTATACATTGTAAGTAACGGAATACCGAAATAATATTTCAAGATATTAACCATCAGAAGTGGAGATTCTATAAGTAGGAAAAATATTGGAGCTAATATTTTATTTAAGCTCCTTTTTTCCCATACAGACTAAAAATCTTTTTTAATCCTAAGCCGTAACTGGCCGGGCATTCCCGGTGTGGTCCGGAGAATTGGGTACTCCCAGTCTCTGAATCACCCTGATAATGGATTAGATGGACGTCGAGGTTGGTTTAGTGAGTATGAAATGCACTCCGCGGGGAGAGTTCCACGCCTGTCGACTAATCATTGACAGGTAAGGGTAGTTCGTATGTACGAACCGTACCTCAAAAATAAACCGGAACTCTTAAAGGATCACTTCGTTGTTCATCTGTTGTGTCTGTTAAGAGCTTTTTTCTCGGGAATGCGTAAGACTACGACCCACCACATCCCATACATTTGAAAACCTGAGTAAAAGTTTATGTATCATAGACCGCAAATCTGGCAGAAATATTGCGTGCAAGATTAGGGAATAATTTTCCTGTTTTCAATTTTACTCGACAATCGCCTAGCCACCAATTCATAAATTTCAAAAAATATAAATTCATACGGTAAATTTTCTACACAAATATCAGTGGGAATGTGAATAGGTGGTACTTATCGCCTATCGGTCGGTACTATTATAAAATATAAGCTTATCTAAAAATTTGAATAACAATTTTTTTCTATTCATGATCAAGTTTAGTCAGCTTCTACACGTCCATATCTCGTATTGTTTGAAAAATTTAATTAAAAAACAATATACATATAACTATTAAAAATAAAATATAATGTTATTATTAAATTTAATTTTTATTTAATATTACAATTCTAAGAAAATAATAATGTAATAAAACTACTTTAAATATATTTGCTTACCAAACATCAGTGTGCGTGTGCGTGCGCGTGCGTGTGTGTGTGTGTGTGTGTATGTGAGTAAAATGAAACATAACAACAGTAGCACATATAATATAATTAATGTGGTTTCGTTCAGAGAACTTGATTATGTTTGCGAGAAGTTGATAAGAATACCATTTTTTCCAGCGTTTCATTTAAAAAAGTATTAGCGCAATGAGTTTATAATTAAATTAGCTTCATTTTAAGATTTGTTTTATTTCTATACATACTCCGGTGAAAATGGGTATTGTTCTTTAGATGAAAATACATGGGTCTACGGTCTGTTTCAGCTGTAAAAATCAAACTTGTAAGTTGACGCGCTCAAAGGATATGACCATTTATGTCGCATATTTCGCAAGCTTGCTATCTCACAAGAGAATCAAAACCTATAGGGTACTTTCTGTTGACCTAGAATCTTGAAATTTGGCAAGACACGTGGTCTTATAGCACACGTTAAGAAAGAAAATCTAAAAACCGTAAAAAATACATAGTTCATCATCATCATCAACAGCTTATATACATCCCCACCGAGGGGCTCGAGCCTGCCCTAAACTAGGGCGATTAGGCCTTAGTCAACCACGCTGACCAATTACGGGTTGGTCGACTTCACACACAACCTGTAAAGAAATTCTTTCTTCACAGGTGTGTGCAGGTTTCCTCACGATGTTTTCTTTCACCGTAAAAACGTCGAATCAACGTACGTATGAATTCAAAATTTGAAAACACATTGGTACATGGCGGGGTTAGAACCGCTATCTCCCGATTGAAAGGCGACCGTATTAGGCAATACGCCATCGACGCTAAATAGTTAATAATATTTAATTAGGTAAGTTTGTATGGAATCCTTGTGCGCGAGTCCAACGGACTCACCCGGTTTTTTAGACAAATGCTAGCTTACTAGTAAGCCTAGCTTGAAAATCATTATTGTAATTTTTAATAGGTTTTTATAAAAATAAATACTGTCAATTAGAAGAATAAATAACATGCCCCTTCTCTAATTGATGAGACATACTATTCTTCCGCTTGAACAATGATCTTGGCAATGACTTTGTAAGATTGGCATCAGCTGCTAACATCGCCACAGTGATAGCCATGAACAATCGCGAGTGCAGTTGATTAATGAATAAAGTGAATAACTATGTACCTACGTTATAATAATCTACATCAAAGCTACATATTTTGTTCCAGGCAAAGGGGCTGACAATTTTTATGTGCATCTGGCAGGTTCTTGAAAATATTGCACACAATTTTTTTCCTATTTTCACGTTTTACTTGCGACGATAAATTGTTAAGAAATGTCACATTGTCGCCTTATAAGTGGATTTTTTTTACTAATTTTTAACCTAGCGAGCTCCTATTCCTCAACATAATTCGCTTTAACCTTGCAATTTTTTATTATTTCAACAAAGGCAAAAATATATTTTTTAACATTTTTATGGTTCCGTACCACAAAAAAAAAACAGGCGCCTTATATCACTTCGTTGTCCGTCTGTCTGTCAGTCACAAACTAACAAGTGAACAAGTGCTGTCAGTCGAGACTTTTTTCTCTGGAACGCGTAGAGACATCAAACTGACATTTAAAAAAATACTCGAATCAGTATCTTTCAATTTCAACCATGAACCAACAAAAAAATAAAATCTTTTTTCAACGAGATCAAAAGATATGATCTCGCACCCACTCATTGACCGTTTTTTGTAAATTTTTATCCCATTTTTTATGGTGGGTCTAGCAAATGACTCTATTCCACGTGATGGTAAGTGGAAGTGGGGTCTAAATGCGAAGATAGCTAGTGCAGGAGGGAGAATATAAGCTGTATTATTCACCCTCACCTTGCCGACCTGCAAGTTGCTTCCTTACCGACCCGGGATTACAATCCCGGTCGGCAAGAGGGAGGGAACACGTGTGCTGGCAGTGAATTCCATTTTTTGATTGTGCGACAAAGAAACGAGTTACCAAATTTCTTTCTGCGCGTTGGAATGGTAGTCACAGTAAGACGGTGACAACGCAAACCAGCACATGTAGCGCTTAAAAGGAATGGAGAAGAAGGGATCAAAGAATAAAGCTCTTCAGAACACTCGCCGTGGTAAAGAAGCACTGCGGACCCCCCATACCACTGGCCATACTCCTGGAGGTATGGTGGGACTTAACCTTACCACCATAGTAGTGTTGGGATAGAACGCGAGTGACTGACTGACGCTATTTTGCGGTTTCATAAGGGAACCAAAGCCTATAGGGTACTTCTCGTTGGCCTAGAATTATGAAACTAGGCAAGAAGCAATGTCTTGCAGCACATAGGAGTATTTAGTTAGAAATTTATACCTACTTAAGTAATACCTACTTAGAAAAGTTTATATGGAACTCTCGGTGCGCGAGTGCAACTCGCACTTGGTCGGTTGTTATACAGGGCTACTTTTCAAGTAGGAGCCAAATTTTATGTGCTTGTTCAGACATACCGTTTATAGCACGGTTAAAACAATACTGAAACAGATACACCTCTCTTGCTGCGTATAGCGCCATCCCGCTCTCAGCGCGGTTAATATTGTTTTGAGCGGTCGTGGTTAGGGGGCTGAAGAACTTTTACTATGGGGCCAATCTTAACATCGCAAAAAAAAATAATATTCAATACATTTAGGTTCAGTGGATGTTGATAATTTGTATTGAACAGCTAATATTATGTTAAAAGTGTATACGTCACTTTGCCTTAGTCACAGCACAAAGTTTTTAAACTCTGTCTAAAGTTATAGACACCGTTTAAACATGGTGCTGTTTCATTTGTTTTAAAGAATAGATAGAGATAACATCATATTAACACAGTGCTTAAAACTTTTAGTAGTAAGACCGTTATTGTTTGTGCTGTGATTAAGGCAAGAGACATATTGGTGGTACCAAGTAACGCAGCTTTCTTATGCCCCATGGAGTCCATTTTGAACGGTCGGTCGAACAATTGGACACCGGACAGCCGGGCCAATGGGGCCAAGGATATTTGGAGATGCAAAAACTTCAATATTTTTTACTCAGCAGGGAAGGTCCTTGTCCCACTACGACCGCGCACTGAAATCTAGATGGTGCTATACGCTGCAATAGCTGTCTTTTTTATACAACTAAACAAGCAAACCGCCCACCTGATGGTAAGTGTTAACAGTCGCCTATAGTACATGTGGTTCTTGTGAGATTCACAGCAAATCTGCAACCCCCACAAGAACCTGACATTGTACGTTGCCAACTATTTATGGCATAAGATGTAAAGTAACGGTATTCGGTATTTCACTTCCATATTTTACCCTTCAAACCGGAACACAGCATTGCAAGCACTGCTGTTTTGCGGCAGAAATAGACAAGATGGAGGTACCCAAGCCGTCGACAGTGGTACAGAGTCTCCCTCCAGTATTATCTGGTCTCCGTTTCAATGTAGTTTAAACCTTGCTTGAAGTAATCATGGTAAGGCCCTTAGTTCCTCAAGTCCTCTCTAAACAAATATCCTCGATCCGCTGTTGTTCCTTTTATTAATGAATGTAAATCTCTTTATTTCGTAGAATAACAATCCCTTTAATGAACTAAGACTCAATAATACAAAGAAGGTGGTCCTATCGCCGTAGCCGATCTCTACCAGATAACTTCTTTAAGTAGGAATAAAATAATCTCAATAAAATGGCAGGTGCAAAAAATGTACTGACACACCATTCCACTAATATACAAAATGATGGACTAACATAATTATTTGATAGCATATACAAATACATATACAATCTATAATCTAATATATAAAATTCTCGTGTCACAGTGTTTGTTACCAAACTCCTCTGAAACGGCTCGACCGATCCTTATGAAATTTTTTGTCTATGTTCGGTAGGTCTGAGAATAGGTCGTAAACTATTTTTTACCTATTTTTTATTATGGTGAAACGTAGTTCGCCGGCACAGCTAGTATATGTATAAAAATCTCGTATCATAGTGTTTGTTATCGAACGCCTCCGAAACGGCTTGACCCACTTTTATAAATTTTTAGTGTATATTTGGTAGGTATGAGAATAAGGTCGTAGTCTATTTTTATACCCCTAGGTGATATTTTTTTTGACAATTATTATGGCAAAACGTAGTTCGCGGACACAGATAGTATATATCAATAATAAGAGGGAAAAAAATTTACAAATATTATTTTTTCAATAGTACATTGTTACCCCAGGGGTGAAAGTAACTTATTTAGTCCCGAGACGGTGTTTGGCACCCGAGCGTAGCGAGGGCACCAATAGTTCGAGGGACTAAATAAGTCTTTAACCCGAGGTAAACACTGTGCTTTTCATTACGAATACAAGGAAAGTAAAAATAAAACAAGGAATTAGCTAAAGAAAAAACGTGTAAATTTTATTTTACATAAATCAACAACTTCTGCTTGCCCGCGCCCGCTTTCTCTTATAAAATCAGGCGTTAACTCCATATCTGAATCAGATGAACTCATTGTGTTAATTACTAACACAATGTTATACAAATATAATTAACGGTTAATACAAATCTCTGTTATACGGAAAGTATTAACAAAACTCTACAAATGGAAAAAACAAATGAAGATCGCATTGCCGCTTTCCCGTAAATTTTTTTTTCTCTGGCCGGCCAGCTATTCAGCAATTATTTTATACTTCAGCAGTAATTTTAAAGAAATAGTTGAAAATAAATTATAATTAAGTCATTTAAAAAATATATTCTTTAAATACTTAACATCATGTTATTGAAATTTTACACCGCGCTGTAATTGAGTGGCTGTATAGAAAGTCGGAACATGGTTCAATAAAAATGTGAAAAAAGAACTAGTTTCTTTTTAAAATTTGACAGCAGCCGTCAGTTGAAAGTGATTCTCCCGAGGGCTGAAAAGTATTACTTTCAACCCGCTCCTCAGGCAACTTCAGACCTACTTTCAAAGTATGAGTAATGAAAATAAATTTATGGTTCGCATTTTTCAAAAAAAAGCACATTGCCATTATTTGCTGCACAGTTCAAATTAAAAAATGCTAGTCAATCAAAATGTCTATAAGTTATCTTTGATATTTAAAACTGTGACTTTCGCGTGACGGAAAAAGGCCGAGCGGGAGTCTCGACTGTTGCCAAAAACAACGTGAGAGAACAGTAATTCAATTTCACCAAATGCCGAATGGGTTTATATGTGCCTTCCTTTCCAACAGTAGTAACTTTTTTCCCTATTCCTTCACTGTTTATGGAGTTAGACTGTGAAAAAATCTAATTAGGTAAAATAGAGGATAGACGTATTTTTTTTTGTAAAATTGTATGTAAACTCTTTTGCTCCATTAATTTGATTCAACTTGTTAGGTATATAATGGTATATATATATTTTTTTAAATCTCGACAACCCTATTGTGAGAACTATTTATAAACATATCATCGGTTCTGCTGACTTATTTAGTAAAAACAAAAATGATATACGCGTAGTATACTCGTATGCTCCATCCGGCAGAAGTGTTATATTTTGTAGGTCGAGCAAACTTGATACCATTTTGGCATGTGCAGCTATTCTTCTTTTATTTGTTTTATTACTGTTGTTTTCCATTGAGACTATTCTAGTTAGTGCAGCTTATTGCAATACTTATATTGCAATAAGCTACATTATATTTTTGCTTCGCCAAAATAGTGTTATTTCACTATTTTGTCAATAACAGAGTAACAAAATTTAATGAACAACATGAAAAGTTGCTTTGTCTTGTCTTATTTTCTTTTATCTCACGTAATTATGAGTGATAATAATTCCGAAGATGAAAAATAACTATCGAAATTCAACACTTTTTTTCTTAGAAATGACATAGGAACTGTAGCAAAAGAAAGGACCATGAGTCATTTTGGACCCAGTGTCCAACAGTGTTGGGACTTATGCCATATGAAAGCTCTTGAAGAGGACTTCATTTTATTATATGGCAGCTAAGGTCAAATCGAGCGCGAATATGGTGATTTAGCACACTAAAATTAAAAAAAAAATAGGCTTTTTTTTATTACTGTTGTTAAAAATACATTCACGATATATTTTTATATATGTTGTGTCATGTTATGGAAGTACTAAATAGTGAGTTAAGGATTTTAAAATGTTCAACATTTGTTGCAGGAATATATTGTTCATACCCATAGGTAATAAATGTTCATACTCTAATAAGTTAATATTATTATTCCACCCGCGAGGTCGAGTGAGCGAAATAGGATTGCTCCTTCCTTTGTTATTTTTTTACCTGCGTGCGCGCGTTATCTCTTGCCCTCCACCCCCCGCCCCCTCTAACATCCGTACTTGTCATGCAAACCTCGATCGTCAGTCAGTCGTTGCTCGCAACTTGTTTACGCCATTTGTGTTACTTGTACTTAGCTTGACTTACGACTTACGACCCCGGCCTGTTAATTGACTCTGATATCATCTTGTGTAAAGGACGTTGTTATCTGCTTTGTAACCGTGACCCTGGCTAGCATGGACATCGATTTTAGCCTCTTCTCGGTGAATAGTGTACCTATATATTTACAATGGCTGACAACCGTTGTGTTATGTGTCTGCGATCGCGTATTATGCGATCAAGAAGACATGTTTTAGCAGATGATCTGCCAGTTAGTCGACCACAGCTTGCTGAATATGTTCAGCAGAATGCATTGATCGAAGTAAGTACCCTACCTATTGCAATCATTTTGTTCCTATAGAAAAGTATTTTTATTATTAAATAGGGTTTGGTCGGGCTACACTTGCGTAAACTTCACATTATAGCCCAATTACCTATTTCCTTTACCAGGGTTAAGCTCTCCATGCTTTTTATCAAGATAAGTTCAGTATAATAGTATGGATTACGCTAGTGTTTGCAGAGACCTCATCATCATCACGGCGGAAAGGCTTAAAGACGTATAATTCATTAAGGATTTTTTAAAAAGCGTATTGTATTTTTACATACTTTTACTTAGTTGTATGTTTTTCAATATTTACATTCTTGAAAATGTGAATGTGACGCCCTGAGTACTTCAGTGGCCAACATGCCACGCATGAGGTCCCGGGTTCGATTCTCGACCAAGTAATGAATGATGAATTTTAACTGTTTCGGGCATGGTTGTTACTATGTATTACGTTTATGTAATATTTAAAAGTATCTAAGTAGTTGAACCGTAACACCCATAACACAAGCTTTGCATACTTTGGGGCTAGATGATGCTGTGTGAACTTTTACAAAAATATTTATATAGTTTACCTCTTTATTTGCAGGTAGTATTCAATAACACACAAAACGTTTGTCACCGCTGCTGGCAACGAATTAATGCTGTTCAAGATCAACAACCTGCGGAGAACGTTCAAGACGATGTCGTTCCAGACCATGGACCTGAACCTGAGGCGCAGAACATGCAGCCATTTATTCATGTACCCGAATACGTTAGAGCGCCGAACTCTGCAAGGCGTTGTATATTTAATCATTGCAACAACGTTGAACGCAATAGAATCCCAGAGGCGTTTAAAGTGATCGTGCTTTGTTCACAACGTTTGTACATCCCGGAAAATGCTAGAGTGTGTACCGAACATCTGGAAAGCAACGAATGGCAATCATTACGTGATAATTGTAATGTATTACATGATTTTAACGTTACGTTTTTCACGGACATGTCAAATATCTTAATATCTGCTGTCACCCGGGGATCGAGATTAGATTTCGAAATAAGGGAATTAATAAATCCCAATGATCTATTTTTTTGGACTGGACTCACCATCGCACAATTTAATACAGTTTTGGAAGAAACTCCTTCGCTAACACAAGCGGTTAATCGAACACGCACTGTGATCGGTGTGTATTTATCAAAACTAAGGACAGGAGAGTCGAATGAAAGGTTGGCTACTCTATTCAATATGTCACGTAGAACTTTAGAGAGAAAATTGGCATTGGCCAGAGAACACTTGATGACCGATTTTGTTGCCATTCATTTAGGTATGGATAACATATCCCGACACAATATCCTTGAAAGGAACTTGTTTTTACCGAAAATGATTTTTGGAAATGAAGAAAACACAAAAGCAATAATGATATGTGATGGAACTTATATTTACATAGAGAAAAGCACTAACTTTCTTTTCCAGCGTTTAACCTATAGTCATCACAAGTTTCAAAATCTGCTGAAACCATTCCTAATTGTATGCAGTGATGGTTTTATAATAGACGTACTTGGTCCTTACGCTGCAACAACAAGCGATGCTACGATTATGACAAGCTTGTGTACCGACGAGGATAATCCATTCCATTGGATGTTTCATCAATATGATGTATTCATTTTAGATAGGGGTTTCAGAGACAGTATAGAATATTTGGAGTCATTAGGTTATGAACCACATATGCCTCCAACAAAGGATAGGAATGAAAACCAATTAACGACGGAACAAGCTAATAAAGCAAGATTAGTTACAATATGTCGTTGGGTGGTAGAAGCAGTAAATGGCAAGTTTAAAAATAGGTTTAAGCTTCTACGACAAGATTATTTTAATAGAGCACTGCCCCACATGTTTGTCGATTTCAAAATTGCTGCTTCGCTTATAAATGCGTTTTATAGAGTAGCCACTGACCAAAGGCTTTGTAATGAGATATGGAGTATTATAAGTGAGAAAATCAACTCACCGAATCTTCTGTTCGATTATGTAACACTGAAAAACCTGAACCGGCAACGGGTGGCTTTCATACGGATGGAAGCTGATCTCCCTCATTTAGAAGATTTTCCCCAATTAACGGAAGATGATATTATTTTGATTTCTTTGGGAAGTTATCAAATAAAACTTGCCAAGTCATACGCCAGCGAGAACTTGCGGGATGGTGGTGTCTATACAATAGAAATATACCGTGAAAATAATTTAAATGACTTAGGGCAATGTAATATTCACCAAACAAACGTATGGCTGCTTAGAGGACGTGTGCAGTCACGACACGTTAGATCAAGAACTTATTATACATATATCTTAATTGACCGTGATCAAATAGGCAGAGACGCGATTATTCAATATTACTGTACATGTCTCACGGGTAGACGCACTGTTGGAAGTTGTGCCCACGTCATTTCCATAATATGGTATTTGGGACTGGGTAGACATGGAGACGGTTTTAACCGACCAGCAATTCATTTAGATGATATTATTGTAGATGCACAATTAATTTAGATTTATTGTTGATATTATTTAAATAAAAAACATTTTTAAAATATATCACAAAATATATATGTATTTTTAACAACAGAAATAAAAAAAAGCCTATTTTTTTTTTAATTTTAGTGTGCTAAATCACCATATTCGCGCTCGATTTGACCTTAGCTGCCATATAATAAAATTGAGCCTACCTTAAGAGCTTTCATATGACGTGAGTCCCACCACTGTTGAAGAGTGGGCCCAGGGTCCATACAAAAATGCCCATGGTCCTTTGCACTGTTCTAGCATTTTCTAAGACTGCGCTACCAAAAGAAAAATTATTTGTTATTCAATTAAATTTAGACGTGTGTCGATCGATCTTTTACCGTGACCCGGGTCGATCTCGACCCAATCGAATAAAAGTCGAGTTGTAATGATTCGGTCATTTCGATCAAACTGGTAGCAGTTTGCTTATGATAACCAAGTCCTCAACACATGTGGATTGTAGAGCATGTCGCGGGTCTCAAGTTACCGCCAAAACTGACTGAATGGACCTCACAACCAAATTCGATGACAGACCATCGCGCGAACTAGATACTAAATATCTGGAAATTAAAGAAACCGATGTATTTTGATAACTCAGTTTCTTTAATTTCTGTTTCATTTCAAAAACAAGTGCAATAATCGTGTTTATATGTTAATAACGGAAAGAGCTAGAACAACGATGCGTGATAGAATAATCCGACTGATTGAGTATGTTAATAAATGGCATCTCTAAGTGCATGAAAATAATATCTAATTTGGCTTGTTGTCTACATCCATCTATACATACAAGCTTCAGAAGAATCGGATTCAATGATAGAATTTTTTAGAGAGCCGTGATTCGATTATTCGTATACAAGCTGTGATCGAATCGAAATGATTAGATCAATCGCGACCAACACATGCCTAATTCAATTGGATGATTCAAACAAGTAGGGCCTAGGGACATCTACGTCAACGAAGCCCTCGCGCTGATCCACATAGAAAGGTGGCGACCAGAGTGACGGTATGGGGGGTTGGCGCTTCGTTATGTGAAAACGATATCTGGCGAAAGGAGGCCGCGGAGCGAGCTGGGGAAGAGGATCTTCTTGAAGCCTAGCTCTACCACAAGCGGCGGGCTGTATTCATAACAACTGTAACGCTGGAAGTATAATCCGAAAATCATTCTTGCAGATTTTCGGATAACTCACTTATCCCTAATAAACACTGAAATGATGAACACCAGAAAAAAAATCTGGTGATTTCACTCACGAGCATCCCGAGTGATCTTCGGTGACCTCAATCATGAGCATTTCTAATGATCTCTGATGACCTCATTCACGAACATTCATAATGAACTGTGGCGTGGCGACCTTACTCACAAGCATCCATAATGATATTCGATGACCTCACACATACGCGTCCTAAATAATCTCTGGTGACATTACTCACTCGCATCCCTAATGATCTCTGGCAACCTCACTCACTATTATCACTTATGATTTCTGGTGTCTTCAGTCACAAGCATCCATAATAATCTCTCTACACGCGTTCTAAATATACTCTGGTGGCTTCATTCGCAAGCAACCCTAATTATCTCTGGTGACCTCACTCACAAGCATCTCTAAATAATATGGTGACCTCACTTACATGCATTCATAATAATCTATGGTGAACTCATCCACACGCGTTCTAAAAAATCTCTGGTGACTTTACTACGTGCTTTAATCTCTGGTAGCTTCACTCACGTACAGGGATACAACATTACTTTGGCCAATGTACCTTCACTTCAAAGACCATAATGAAGTAAACTGAATGATTTTATCTATATCTGAGTGACGTTAAGTGAAATGTGTAAGTGAGAATAATGCGATTAATGCTAGAACATACTATTGTGATGGCAAATACGTGCACTCAGGAACCCTACCAGTCCTACATATCATTAATCGAACCGTAGGGCTAGAGCATATGCTTTCGGCTAGCTGGCCACAGAAAGTTCTCACAATTGATGAAGATTTTCCGTGAATAAAAAACTTGGTCAAATAGGTTTTTAGTTGATCAAAAATGCTTTAATTTTGAACAAAATATTATTAAGTTTATAAAATTATTTAATGCTAGCTTTCTTTAGGGCTTTATATGACACTCAAGGACAATCAAGTTCACGATTCGCCTATTTTTTAATTAGAATTCGGAACAGGGAACGCACAATAACATAACTGAGTAATATAAAATTATAGGTTCAAAAAAAGACAAAAAATCTTTTCTCGTTAAATAATCGTTATTTCTTTTACACATTAAAGAAAGACTGTTGTTGTTTTATTATTATAAAAGTATTTATCGTTGCACAATGACAACCCTATTCATGTCCATGCAAAAATATCTGTACTATTCCGGAGTGTGCTGCTAATGGCCACCATACTTTGAAGTCGGACAAATGTAAATATAAATGTGGACGCGGTGAGATTAATTAACAAAATGTCATAACATTATATGAGAAGAGACACGCTGAATATGCGGTAGAGGTTGGCATGGCGCCGCCGACATTTCACCACACATTAGCCGGTCAACTCGGCAATGAATACGATAAATTCATCTCTGATGAAAATATTGAAATTTTGCCGTTGACTTATATTTCAGTTGGTGATACCGTGACGCTAAAACAAATGCAATGTTGCTGAGGAAATTTAAAAAAAACTGAATAAATCAATAAAGAAAAAACTTGGTCACTGCGGGGAAGACGCAACATGCCGTGTTGACGCTTTGACCGCTTGATTTTATTATTGATTGACCACTTGATTTATTCGGTTATTCAACTTATTTAAATTTTTTAAAGAAAATGCAAACTCACATATAAAATGTAGGTATACATCTATAGTTTGCTTTATTCTTAACCAGTTTTCAAGAAATGTGTAAAGTTTTCTAAAAGGACGTTGATACCGCACGGACCTGTTGATATACGTAGTTATTAACAATGAATAAATACAACTATTTCTTAACAAAGAACAAAAGAGATCAGAACAGTTAAAAATTTCATTAGGGCTGTCAAGAGCTCGGTAGCCGAAGTGATCAAGGCGTCCACATGTTACGTTGGAGACGCAGGCTCGAACCCCGCCATTTATTCAGTTTAACAAATGCAACGTTGATAATAATCTGCCTCGTTTATGTGGAAATATACAGTTTTACAACAACCTGCCACAAAGTTTTGCTGATTTGCCTTTTTCATCTCAGAGAGAGACTCAATACTAGAGTCACGGTAATAGTATATAATTACCGTGCTAGAGTTGTCCATCCGGGTACCTCTATCTTACCTATTTTTACGACCAAGAACCAATGCTTTTTTTATAGAGGGCCCGGTAAATGACCTCCTCCCGCCTAATGTTAAGCGGTGAAAGAGGCCCAAATGAGTTGACAGATAGAGGAGGGACGACGTCCACTATCCTACCTGCCCGCCTCTTGCTGGCCCAAAAGATGCTTCTTCACGCCTCTTTTGAAGAAACTCATGTTGTAGCATGGAGGAAACACGTGCGCAGGTAGAGAATTCTAAGTGTGGGATGAACGACAGAAGAAGGAATCTTGGAATTTATTGGTATGATGTGAAAAGGAGGATACAGTGTAAGGATGACTCCGACGGCCCTTACGCGTGTTTTTGTTAAGGAAAGGAGAGGGAGATAAGGTTAAAAAGCTCCTCAGAGCATTCTCCATGAAACATTCGGTAAAAAGCGCTAAGAGAGGCGATGTTGTAGAGGCTAGAGGGTGTTAGTTGCCTCTACACCGCCAATTATGCGAATAGCGCGACGCTGCAATCTGATTGTTAAACTGTGGCATTACGTAGCTTGAAATGTAAGCCAGTCAGTGAAATTATTGGGTGCTGTGACTTGACTTCTTTTTTCAAAAGTTGGTATTTATAGATACATGTTGTGGTTGTATATTTTACTAGCTTTCCACTCGCGACTTCGCCCGCGTTATTTTTGTTTTTCCGTGGAAATTTTTTCTCGTAGGAAAATTACTCTATGTCCTTCCCCTGGTCTCGAACTATCCCTATACCAACTTTCATCAAAATCGGTTCAGTAGTTTCGAAGCCTATTCAATACAAACAAACAAACACACAAACAAACAATCAAATCTTTCCTCTTTATAATATTAGTATAGATTGTACACAAACAAACATGATATACAAATACAATTAAAATAATATGTACAAGGGCGGGCTTATTTCCACTAGAAATCTCTGCCAGCCTACCCCAACAGGAGTGAAGAGATGGTGGCAGGAGGAATGTACAAAACCTTTGAATCACAACAAATAAACATAATTATAACACAAAGACATATAATACATAATTATCAACTATATATAACTTAAGCTAAGGGAGGTTAGACAACAGATACGGCCGGTTGCACCATATTTACGTTTTACGGTTTCGTAAAAGTAACAATATGAATACGTAAGAATTACACCTTAATCTAGTTTCAATTGTAGTTTTATTACGTTTAAAAAGGTTAAATGTACAGCGCGAATCATATATTTAATAGTGAAACGACCCATTTTTAGGTATTAAGTTGTTACTTTTTACGAAATCGTATAACGTAAAACTTGGTGCAACCGGCTGATAGTCTTTTAATTTGTGTTTGAAGCTGTCAATAGTGCGGCTTTCTCGTATATTCGCTGGCAGTCTGTTCCACAGTTAGGCAGCATGGACGGTAAAGGATTTATGGAGGAATTTGGTGTTAGAGAGAGGCACAACAAGTGTGTGAGTAATAAAGGAACGTTTCGGACGAGAGCTCGGAGGGATTCGTTGAAAGCGGGAACTTAGATTCTGGGTATTGGGGATTGTGAAAAATGTTATACATAAGGCAAAAGATGTGCATATCTTTGCGAAGTCGGATTGAAAGCCATTTGAGCTGTGATCGGAAATGAGAAACATGGTCATATTTTCGGAGACCGCAGATAAATCGTATCGCAAAATTCTGAAGTCGCTCAAGTTTATTCAAAAAACCTCAGTTGCATCTAGGTAGCATACGTCAGCGTAGTCAAGAATGGATAGCAGAAGGGACTGAGCAAGCATAATTTTAGTTTTGAATGGCAAAAAATATTGATGTGATAGTGATAGGAAAAGTGTATGCGACGACTTACCTCATTGATATGGGCCGCCCAAGACAGTGTACTGTCAAAGATCAGATCCAAGTTTTTACTTTTGTCTGAACAGGGTAAGGTGACACCGTCAAATGTTACTTGTGGAATTTCATCAAAATCGAACCTGCTATACATACCTTAGCTACCAATAATCATAACCTGTGATTTCTTAGGATTTACCGATTAAGCAAACGAAAGTGCCCATGATTTTATTGCCAACAGATCATTGTTTATAGCATTAATAGTATTATCAATCAAGTCTTACAGATTTTTTTTGCTAATTTTGTTGTATAAAACATTTCACTCGAGTTTATTAAGTTAAATTGTAAATTATTATAGCGACAAGCACAGTTTACCATTCAACAAGGTTTCACCGCACGTTTTACTTGTATACTGTTTTTCATCTAAGTCTTACTTGTCTTACTAGGAACCTTGTTATTATTTGTGTCTCTAAAATATTATTTACTTTATTATAATACTTCATCAAGTAATAACTTTATAAAATAATCGCTTGAAGTGTATTATTGGTATCAGCTAAATGCATATTTGGTAAATTAAATATTTCAATAAAAATAAAGCATTAGGTATATGATTGCCTGTTACACTTATTTCGGAAGCAGTAAACCAACAATCAATTTAGAGCATACAGTGATATAATCTACATTCACTCGCTCAATATACAGCCCGTGTGTTCAACTAACAGATATTACTTATGGTTATTATGGCCTAAAAAGTTATGACAAATATAATATTATTATTTAAAAAGAAGAAAGGTAAGCTTATAAATTTTGTTTATTGAGTATGAATGACTGGATGCGATGGCTTATTTATACAAACTCGAAAAAAGTTCGAATTCGAATCTTTTCTCGAGCGGTAGCCACAGCTCAGCCAATCAGAGGATTAGACATGACGAAGTCCGCCATTTATTGAGGGAACGTCGCTTGACTTATCTCGAGCAGTAAGATCGATTTTTTACTTTTTTATCATTCTAATAAATAATTATTTATTTTAGATAAATAAACATGTAAAGAAATGATTTTTTTAAATTATATTTTTAAGTATTTATTTAGAGAAACAAAATGCCAAGCTAAATTCTACAATATATACATAATGTAATTGAAAATAAATTAAAAAATATACAATAGGATAATTAAAAAAGAAAAAAATATATAAACACCATACCATAAATTTGCAATTGACGTCTCGACTACTCCCGAGCACTCGAAACAATACAAGCGATTTTCCATAAAGAAATAGCGGAGCCGACATGTCCTGTGTTCTCATTGGCTTGATTCCGATTACCACTCGAGAAAAATCTCGAATTCGAACATTTTTACGAATTGTGCGAGAATCGGTCCCCTGATCTCCCCTTTTTCTCGTTCCGGCGAAAGAGAAACATATTGGCGTAGCAGTTTCACAACTTCACAATTGTCTATTTTCATTACTGCTGTTTACTTTTATAACTATTTTGATTCTGCATATCTCATTAACTTTCCATTGCGTTAGGCCAGAGTTGGCAGCTCTGTAACGCAAGAATATGTCACTGTCCACGATCGAGAACACCAGACAGCCGCAATACTTCCCTGATTACTACTTCGGAATCATTTACATGACATTGTATGCGATAATCATTAGCACATATTTACCAACTTTTTAAAAATGCACCTTCATAGGAAAATTTAACTTTTATGTAATTACTTTACATAAACCAGAAGTAAAAGGATCACCTTAATTTTTTGAATTATAACTTCGACTACTTGATTCACTTTTTTGAATTATAACTTCGACTACACAATTTTTTGAATTATAACTTCGACTACTTGATTCACTAAGATTAAAACAAATCGACTCAGTCAAACACTAGAACCAGGAACCCACTTTTATCGTATCTGATGGTAAATGACGATAAAGATAATAGATTGAAGGAAGCTCCATCTAGATTTTTCAACACAGATAACTCTAACCATCCCAATACAAATATTGTCACCATCGTTACTATGGCGACAGACTTGTGATAATATTAACCAGCGAGGATGGCCACCTACAACCTTGATATTTTTCTTTATGAATGTACAGAGATGAAATTATTTATTGATAACCTAATTGTACCTAATATGATAATTAGCTCAATTTGTATTAAACATATTATTTTGTTACTACATTTCGAATTTATGTTATGATTATGTTTTAATAAAACTTAAGTTTTATTAAGGCCTAATCACCCTAACATAGGGTAGGCTCGAGCCCCTCGGTGGGGACGTGTATGAGCTGTGATGATGATGATGATGATGAACATAGACTAAAGTCAACTTTTTTTTTGAGTTTCTTGCCTGTTCTTCTCGAGAAAGCTCTCCCAATTTCCGAACAGGTGTAGAGTCAACTTTTTTTTTTCATTCCTACTTGTATTTGCAGACATCTTGAGTATATTCAGGATGTATGCACATACAAGGTTAATATGATTGATTTCTTTAAATTAGATTGTTTGCTTTGTTTTGACGTCAATAAGTGCCTGTAAAGGCCTATGTTGAATAAAGATTTTTGAATTTGAATTTGAATAAATTATTTTCCTATTGGAAATGAAAATATTTAATTCCCACGGAAAAAACGAAATTACACGGGCAAAGCTACGAGCGGAAAACTAGTATGAAATAAAAAAAGGTTGAGTTAAATTCCGGAATATGTAGTTTTCAATTGTAAAGCAATGTTTATTATATTTTTTATACAAAAAATCTGAACACCAAAAGTCAACAATAATATAGGGACACATACAACATCACAGTTTTATACTGAAATTGATGCTAAATTTAACTATATTTTTTAAGACTTTCCAGGTGATTATTGCTTGATATATTATTTATGACTTTTTGGTGTTGTTTCAGTAGGTTTTATTTTTGTATAAAAAAATATTTCAACCTTTTTAGTAAATTTAAAACATGCTTATTAGAATTTGAGCCAAGGTAAACCAGAATAACTTAAAATAAAAAGTATTTCGTTCTAAACAGTATTTAAAAAATTATTCCCGATTTCCTGATCTACCAGAAATCTTCCATCATCAGCTCAGTAGCATGATATGATGAATACAAGATGCAAATATATTTATATTTTCAGAAAAAAAATTAAACACGTTGGACGTGCCTACAAAATAAAGGACTTTCCTGGGATCCCATCATCAGATCACGACTTGGTGACAAGGGGACCACCTCACCTACAAAAAAATCATTAAGAAAATCGGCCCACAAATGGCGGAGTAATCAGTGAAGTCGAACATAGAACCTCCTCCTTTTTCGAAGTCGATTAAAAACCAACAAACTTTGCTCTGATTCACTCCCTTCAATCCTGGACACGGCTCTTTCCTTAAATGAGGGGAAATTGGCGAACTACACCACGCTGATTAGACTGGTGTGGATTTATGTTTTTAGTTTTCGATATCTTTGCAGAGGAGCAATTGAAACAAACTCTCATAGTTGACTCTTACGTCATTTACAAAAAGAAAGAAAGCGGTGACACGTACATATATTCTTAACCCGCCACCGCAGCAACAATCTCTTTTTCTATAATCATAAAGGTAAATGGGATATGCCGGCAGGTGTTGCGTTCAATTGATTCCTTTTTTGTGGGGTTAAATATGTCAGCGAAATTGAACTCTATTATAATAGAAATAGTAAGAATTTAAAATTCATCCGACAAAAGGCGTGGCAATCGTCCAGCGTTGGTGCTCCCTGAAATTTATTGGTTAATAAATATCTCGATGCGGTCAATTAATTAATCGAGAAACGCATTTGGCCATGCTGGCAGAGGAGGTGAGTGGACATCCGGCAACGCGTTACCGTGATGACCTTACCAACTAGAGTTAAAAGCGTCATGTCGCGAAATGGCCTGGTACTCGTGGCTTGAACGGGAGGTAGCCTGCGTCCCGAGCCAACCTGGGTGACATCGGAGCCCGGCTGCGTTCAGTCGCCCAGTCCATTCAGATAAAAGGACTCGTGTTCCTGACTCTTTGGTTCCTCATTGCATACTCTATCGTGAAGTTTCTGTGAGACGACGTGTGTTGTAGTGCGAAATGGTAGGTTGGCATTGTGCGCTAAAATGTAAAGAGAGTGAAGTGTTTTCTTTTTTTTTGTGAGACTGTGAATATTCGATGATAAAGTGCTATCGGTCTCAAGTGATTGCTTTAATTCTGTGTCTTTGATTTTTACAGGAGGAACTTGACAAAGACCAGATTAACAGTGAGTTATTTTTAATTTAATAAGCTTGTTCAAATATGATTGACTACAAGAATTTTTGTTACACTATTTCAGATATTTATAAAATTAATTTAAATTGGATCAATTTTTTACAAAATATTTATTTACATGTCTGCCATATCTAATTTGCAATAAATCTTAACTTTTTTTTAACACAATGCATTATTATAATAAGATTTGCTTGTCTAATAATGAAAAGACAAAGTGAAAAAGTTTGTAGTTAATAATCCCCAAAATTTCAATATAATAATTATTTTATCACTACATATAGTAGAAATAAACTTTCCATCAAAATAAATTGTTTTTATCAATACTGTATTTTGCGCCTTAAAATATTGTGCAATAAATGAAATAAGGAGCGTCGGCGGCAGCGCTGTGGACTTGGCACAGGCCTTTTAATCGGGAAGTCCAGGGTTCGATTCTGCCATGTATCAATATGCATTTCGTTTTTCGAATTTCACGCGTACATTTATCCGACGCTCCTGCGATGAAGAAAAACATCGTAAGGCAACCTGCCTACATCGGCAATGAAATTCAAAAGTGTAGGTGAAGTCGACCAATCCGCACTGTTTCAGCGTGGTTGACTAAAGCCTAAATAAATACCCAAACTTAGGTTAGGCTCGAGTCCCTCGGTGGGGGCGTAAATGAGCTGTGATGATGAAATGAAATAATTAAAACATTTATGATAAAGATGCAAAGTCAAAGAAACCCAAAAGTGACCGTGAACATACAGTTACAGTAAAAACTTGCGAGCGCGCATATTTAAATAAAGATTAAATTCCTTTGAAGTGACTGTGTACGGAAATTAGTTTAAAGTCATAATAATCATAAGACGTTATAACAGAGAAATACTCACAAAAAAATATTGTTTACTGAGTATTTTCGCTAGAATTCAGAACACGAGCATTTCTATTCACGTGAAAACTAAGTTCGATAAAGTAGCGATAAAGTTTTCCCATTACATTTGCCGAAGTTACGGCTCCGCTAATACCACAGTAATTAGTAGGAATTATCAATGGCAGCTTTTAGCTTAAGTAGTGAGATTTTTATTTGATTATTTTCATTTACCTCTTCAGGTTCAAAGCTTCATAGATTTAAAAAATACTTAGTATCACGCCATTGTGTCTTTATCACATTTGTGATTGTAATTCTGAAATCTATCAATATGAACACTGAAGGCAATGAATCATTGCTTTATGACATTTGAGATTCAAGTGGTTATAAAGATAGATAAGATAATATCATTAAATAATAATAATCATTATTCATACGTAGACATGCAAAGGAACATATATTTCCTAAGGTAAACAAATCAAGATAACTACACTGACCTTCAAAAGTAAGTACAACACTTTTAAAATTAAATTTTTCCTTAGACTACAAAAGATAAAGGATTCAAGCAAAAAACATTTTCAGCTCATTTCCTCAGGTTTCTCGGAAGTTATAGTTTGTTATACATTTGTCTTTTCAATACTTTTTATTTTGAAAATATATTTTGCCTACTTTAAAAGTTATTTATACTTACTTTTGAAGGTCAGTGTATATTGCCAATATTATTACTATATTCTATCTTGTTACTTTATCTTTTCTGTAAAAAAAAGAGTAACAATCTTTTTTGTAAAAGAAAAACAGAAAATAAGTATTTGTACCTACCTAACGGCACATATTGCGGCCAAGATTACTTTTTGTGGTATTAATTATCTATCCGATCGTCCTGTATAGAATCCAAGAAAAACAACATTGTGATTATTCTTTGCTTAGGGACCAATATTTTATAAACATTCTTTTAATAATATCCATAATATTATCCATGCCTAAAACTAATGTTCTAAAGTTAAAATCAATTTTAAAATATTAACTAATTTAAAAAAATCTGATGGAGTAAACATAAGTGAGCCATTTTATTGTTAATGTTTGGCTAGCTTTAATGAGATTTAAATAACAAAAAAAAATCTTGAGGAAATATGTATTATTGAAGTTAAGTTTTAAGATCAAACCTGTTTTACAAGGTGAATTTGGACCAGGCTTAAATGTGCTTAAATTCGCCTTATCTGAATAAACGTCAGAGAGTTCATTTACAAAATTATATATTCTCTATTTCCAGTTCTGAAGAAGGCTTTCGAGGCGTTCGACCATGAGAAGAAGGGTTGCATCGGCACCGTGATGGTGGGAACTATCCTTGGCATGTTGGGACACCAGGTCACAGACGAAACTCTGAAAGAAATTATCGACGAAGTAGATGTTGACGGTTGGTACAAAATAAATAATTAAATCTTAATCATAATGTTTACTTAACCGGATCTCTCTCACGGAATCAATTTCATAAGAAATTTTGCAACTAAGCGATAGATAGGGGACTGATCATAGGTCTTTATGTTTCTCAAAAGTATTAATATATTTTTTTATATTCATACATATATGTAACTGCGGTGGCAAGACATATTAAATATAATATATTCGTTGGTTCTATAAAATGAAAAAGTCAACATTTTGTGCTATGCGTATATTGTGTGTAGACATGAGTACTATGTAATATTTCAATAGTTATATAAAATCATGTTTATTAAACATACATAGCAGTCACTACAGTAAAAGTAATATACATTTGTCGGACTAAGTAATACATTTGGCGAACTAACAACTTCTTCTAAAACTATTGCACATTATTTCGTAGAACTAAACTAGTTTAAGCAACATAATTAAAAAAATTCTTACAAAATATTAACTAAATGCATAAATACCTAGTACAAAAACTGGAACATATAACAATATATTGGTATATTAAGAGGACCGTGAAGCTGTTAATTTTTATCCAAAAAGCGATAACGTTTTTCCCTCTCTAAACATAGTCCAATTTACATAATTTTGGGAAATGTTGTAGAATAATGAAGAAGGTTCGTACATTTTGATTTTGAAGAAATATTGCTCAGAATATCAATTATTAGCATCTAAATATCTATATTTTAGGCTTAAAAACTACCTCAAGTTCTTTTTGACTAAATTAAATTACTAAAAATCAATGTACAAACATAGATTACGGTGTACTGAATCTAATAAGACCAAAATTGTCTCATTTTGTAAAGGTTCAGAAGGGTTAAAACGTTATCGCATAGAAGAATATTTCAATAAGAATTGTACGCACTTGTATCGAACACTCAACTCTAAGCGGTGTGCAACAAATTGCATTTTTGCACATACCTACTCAAGCTATGAATCGGCACTCCACAGTCCTCTTAAATGTAGTAATGCTGTAAGGCAGAAAATTAAGACATTCGACTTTCTTGCTTGTTCTTTTCAAAAGGCTCCTCCAATTTTTGAAAAGGTGTATGAATCAACTTTTTTTCTTTTTTTACTTGTATTGGCAAACATCTTATGTTATGTTTGGGGGATATTACATACACAGATCAAATAATTAGTTGATAAATATCTTAGTTATTTATATTCTAATCATATTTATGCTGAGTATTTATGTGTTTTGTTTGACGTCAATAAGTGCCTGTAAATGTCTTTTTTAAATTAAGTTTCATGATATACAGATATAGAGAGGGTGTCGGAAAAATATAGTCTCTACATTTTTCCTGAAACCTTGCTTAGGCTTAACAAAAATTTTGAAATAACTACGATTCGGCTCAAAGGTTTTCGAATTTAATGCTTATTAATGGATTTAGCGATTATTAACTATTGTTATTTATATTTTTAATTATAAACAAATTATTGAATACTTTACAAAGTTCATTGCCTAAATATTATTTTAATAAAGCCTCAAAATAACACATAACTATGAATCGACAGTGAATTAAACAATTTAAATAATCAATTTTACTGACATAATACCTAATACCTATCCAAGATATTGTCTCTACAGAAAGTGTATAACGATAAAACAGAAGTTTTATTAAATACATGATTGATTTTTTTCTGCATTGACAATTTTTTTTGAAATAGTTTCGAGGAATTTTTTAGATTAATGATAACTTTTACAATTATTTATTACCTATCATTAGTTTTGTGACACCTTTGTGACTTATATTACAGGTTCGGGTGAGTTAGAGTTTGAAGAGTTTGTAACGCTTGCATCGAGGTTTATGGTTGAGGAGGATGCTGAAGCTATGCAACAGGAACTCAAGGAGGCCTTCAGATTATACGACAAGGAAGGTAAGATATTATAAGCATTCACTGATATTCAATAATAAGTACCTATTTATTACTTCAAATTAACAATTTTGTATTATTCTAACAAATCAATGTGTAATAATTTTCATGTTATATAAAACTTAATATCTCCATAATTGTTAATTTTCGAAATAAATCATCCCCTAATGATCCTCTTCTTCATCATGTTAAATTGGTGAAAAGACGCACGGATACAGTTAACTTACTCTTAAGTAAACTCTATTTACATAACAATGTAAAATGTAAAGTAGAGCGTTAAGCCATTTTTAAACGAAAGGAAATAATTCACGTTTTTTTTCAATGATATATTGTGATTTCAACAGAAATAATGAAATCTTTCGGGATGAAATGTTTACATTAATGTAAATTAAAATATTCAGCTTAACCTTATTCATCATACCAGCTTTCATTAATATCAACACTAACAACAAAAATGATACATCCGAATGGAAACACTGCAATTTATAGTGTCAGTAAAATTAATAGATTCAAAGCCATTTCACAATGTGACAGAATTGCCTGTATTAAACTTATGCAGAGTGTAGATTCTGTATGTGACTTAATTTTGGGTGGATGAAGTCCACCTTAAAATATGTGATATTGTTTTGCTTTTTTCCGGTGTAAAATAACGATGCTCTATTTAAGCAATCTATGTAACAAATGTTAGGTTTGCCTGTGTTAGTACAGGGCTGAAAGCTCTGTTATACTACTGTAGTATTTATTATCTGTCGCTATATATACATTGTTATGGGCAATCTCCTTTTCTATAACTCGATCTACGAAAGAATGTTTAATAATGGTTGAAAATCTCAAAATTTATTAATTAAAAGCCTATTACATTATACATTTTAAGAAATATAGATAATTTTCGTCTTGAAAACAAAACTCTTTAGAAACATAAAAAAATATACCTGATTTTATTTAGAAATATAAATTGATTTTATTTAAAAATATAATATTTGAATGAAAGAAAAAAAAATAGGGAGGTGAAAAAAAAACAAACTACACTAGGCCCCGGCGAGATTCGAACTCGCGATCTCCTGTTTACTAGACAGGCGCTTTAACCAACTAAGCCACGGCGCCAGTGAGAGCGTCGCCAAAATTAGCCATCACATTATGCTAGAGTCGCTTCAAAAAACAATCTGTGATTATTATAGAAATTATTGTAATTTTCCTATCTTCAATCAAATATTTGTCAATGATTTTACTGAGAATATTAACTATGATTATTTCGTTATGAATTCGATGATGTACTTAAACTTTTGTTTTTTAATAAGATGAAAACAAATTAATTTTTATGATTCGTTGTAAAACGTGCACATGTTATCGAAAATTGTAGTATTATTATTTTATTTAATTAAGTAATTATTTTTTTATTTATTATTTATTACAAAAATATGCTTTAACTTGATTACAAAGGTGCAAACATAAGGTAAACATAAGGTGCATTACATGCCTGGTTTAGTTATGTTTGTAATCATTTATCAAATAAAAATATTTGTATTTGTATCAACTTTTTCAAGTTTTACCGTGCACCAGAGTCGTCAGTTGAGAAATTATTCATGTACTTACTGAAAAATATATTACTAAAATTATGCTAAATACGCCATACTACTCTTAGTTTATAAACATTAATATAACTTTTTTTTTTTTAAATTTAGTGGTATTTTAGAATTTTACATTGCACTTATCTTCTACTTAAGGAATAATTATTAAAAAAGATAACTTCACTGGGTGATAAGCTTGGTATAGCCCAGTAATGAAATGATGAAGGAACTCGTTTTTGTGGACTTAGTGCAAGTAATGTGAAATTCGCTTATGACATAAAATTTAAAAGATAACGGATTTCTCATAAAAATATAATAGTACCATTGCCATAAATTACATAATATTATATTATTTGTACAATATTCTATTTCAGTTCAAAGATGTGCCAAGTATTATTTAACAAAGTATTTGTAAATTGCCACCATTTAAACAGTTTTGCTATAAATGGTATAATAGCCATGAGTCACTTACAATAGTCTGAGGCAGGTATCTAGGAGGGTGCTACAGCTACCCTTTGTGGCTTAGCACAATAGGCTCGTTGAAGGGTATCGAATATTGGGGAAGTCTTGCAATTCTTATGAGCGGCATTAACGATACAAATCCATTGTATAATTTTTCTTTAACTCAGTAACTAAATTTGTAATTTGACCGATTTCATTTTCAGTTTAACAATTTGAAAATGACGGTCGACAGTATTTTTTAATAATCTAAAAACAATAGCTAATTGTTAGTACTACTACAGGTTATCATTAGGTAGTTGTTTTTTCTTTAAAATTAAGGGACTTTTAAACAATATGATCGTTCCATCATAACCTTATCTTTATCCAAAATTAACATTATTTCTATCTAAATTATAATATTTTTACGAGCTATTTAAGGAATACATCATACATCATACTTAAATAGCAACAGTTGCCTTGTAATCAAATATTATTTGATATGTGTTTGATAGGATAAATACTTAGGCTCGCATTAGATATTTATTGCCTCTCAAGCATGAGATCGATATAAAATGCTGTTTGTGACAGATATTCTACATTAAATTTCAAAGCTGAATTTAAAGATTGAACTCACCTTTGAGATGTATTTATTAAAACGAGCTTTTAGAGTAGTTAGTCGGTAAAAACTGGTGTTTTTATTTTCAGGTAATGGGTACATAACCACAGGTGTTCTGCGAGAGATCCTCAGAGAGTTGGATGACAAAATCAGCGCTGAGGAGCTGGACATGATGATTGAAGAAATTGACTCTGATGGCTCTGGCACTGTGGACTTTGATGGTAGGTACCTAAGCAATATTATACAACCTTTGAATATTCCAATCTGACAATAGAAAAGAGATAAATCTTATAATATCACATAATTAGAATTACTATTAAGCATATATCTAGAAACTAATACAAACGCTTATTTGTATTAGCTTTCCAAACAATATAACAAGTATAAAATGTTTTTTTTTGTATGTAATGTTATGTCACTAACTAACTAGTAACTAGTACCTAAATTATATTGTAGGGTGAAGAGAGATATTCTGTCAAATTGTGTCATTAAATTTCAAAAATATGTGTAATTGGGTAGGTACCTTATGTCACTACTGCGTTCAGCAGAAAACCAGTGCAGCTTGCCTCGCTTGCTGCTTAAAGTGAGCTAACGCAATTTTGACATCACATGGCGTTACACAGTTTGTGTTGTAAATGTTAATTGTCATCTCTTTATTTTTTAATGTTTATGTGTACTGTCGTGTGGAGTTAAAATAAAATGGATTTTCTTTCTATCTTTCTATGTCTACTTTTGCTGATTGGGATAAAAAAATGTCAAACTTCTTAAACAATGTCAGATTTCCAGAAGTAATAAACAATTTTAACCCATCAAACTCCTGAAGGGCAATCGCACAATTAACAATTTATTTAATATTTGCATGTATGTATAAACACATACACACATACATACAAACACATTACACATAAGTATAAGTTGTCATAATAAAATAAATAAATTTATATATTTTTTGGCTTTCCAAAATAAAGCCGCTACTAGACTACAGCCGCGACCGACTGGTTGGCCACCTTGATCGCTTATAGCAAGATTAAAGCAATATTGAAACAGAGACACCGCTCTTGCTGCGTATAGCGCCATCTTGCTCTCAGCGTGGTTTTTATATTGTTTTGAGCGATCATGGGGATTAGGGGCTGCTCTAAGCAACACTAAGCGCTTTGGGGCTTTTACGCGCAAGAATACAATGTGACTTTTTTTGATTTTTTTTCTTCTAAAAAAGGAGGAGGTTTCTCAATTCGACCGTATATATGGTTTTTTGTGGGGTAGAGCAGCGAAACTACTTTCTTATTTAAACAAATATTGATATCACTTTGCTCCTTGTTACAGAATTCATGGAAGTCATGACTGGAGGCGATGATTAACCTGTCACAGAAAATTTTACAACATAAGGTCTCTCCGAGACGCAGGCTTCAATGTAAATAATTAAATTTTAACTATATTTATTCATAAGTACATTTTACAATAAACCATGAATTTGTAAGGCTACAGAAATTTTATTTTTAATACCCACCTAAATGCCTATAACCAATAACCTTAATATAATGTATTGCTTAATATAATGTTTTCTAATGTATTGCATTGGTTCACAATTAATAACTTATCATTAAATTCAAATAAAACTAAATGTATAAAATTTTCATTGCCAAATGTAAGGAAAGTGGATACTATTGTGGAAATGAATAATCAAATTATTGAATTCATTGATTGTACCAAATTTTTGGGCATTACATTAGATTCACGTTTGCAGTGGGATCCACATATTGAGTCCTTGGCAAACAGACTTAGTTCTGCGGCATATGCAGTTAAAAAAATAAGACAACTTACTAATGTTGAAACGGCAAGATTGATTTACTTTAGTTATTTTCACAGTGTTATGTCGTATGGACTACTACTGTGGGGATCGGCTGCTAGTATAGAAAGTATTTTCGTACTTCAAAAAAGAGCAGTTCGCGCTATTTATAATTTACGAACAAGGGGTTCTCTAAGAGATTTATTTAGAGAAATTAATATATTGACCTTAGCAGGACAATACATTTATGAAAATTTGATTTATGTCTATAAGAATTATAATACATTTGAAACCAATTTCCACGTTCACCAGTTAAACACAAGAAATAAAAATAAACTTGCCGTTCCAACGTACAGACTCCAAAAAACTAGAGGCTCATTTATGGGGAAATGTATAACGTTTTACAACAAAGATCCACATAGTGTAACTGACTTGCCTTTTCATAAGTTTAAAGCGCATGTAAAAAAGACTCTAATGAGTAAAGGATATTATAAAGTCAACGATTATTTAAACGATGCCAATGCCTGGTGTTAATATGAAGTTATTATTCGTTTTAATGTCAATAATCGTGTTGTTGTGTATAGCTATTGATGTTAACAAATGTTGTTGGCAGAAAAGAACTGACACTGATTTTGAATTAGACTAAGTTATCAAATGTTTGATAACAACATAATTTATTGTATTATGATTAATGTATACGTCTATAACTTATTTTTTGACATTTTAAGTGTATATAAGCATACCGATTGTATTTTTTTTTAAACTTTCAATGACTATGTAATAAAACCAAAATTGTAAATGGCGATTTAAAAGAGGAGATAAAAAATTTGACCTTTCGAGTTTCTTGCCTGTTCTTCTCGAGAAGGCTCTCCCAATTTCCGAACAGGTGTAGATTCAACTTTTTTTTTTCTTTACTACTTGTATTTGCAGACATCTTGAGTAGGTATATTCAGGATGTATGCACATACAAGGTTAAATTTATGTTTCATTTAAATTAGAATGTTTTGCTTTGTTTTGACGTCAATAAGTGCCTGTAAAGGCCTAAGTTAAATAAAGATTTTTGAATTTTGAATTTGAATTTGAATAAAACTAATCATAAATAACTTCATACAAATCAAATATCTTAAAATTAATCAATCAGGTTTTCATAAATATTACGTAATTTTTTTTAATCACTCCAACTGTTTATTTATTTCTTATGAAATATAAATTTGATTGTTTTTATGAGAATTATGAAATCCTTACTCATATTATAAACGCGAAAGTTTGTGAGTATGGATGGATGTTGGTTACTATTTCACGCAAAACTACTGAATAGATTTGGACGAAATTTTGTAGGTAGGCGGATAACGACAAGGATTAACATAAATATAGGCTACTTATTGTCCCGGAAAAGTATGAAGATCCCTCGGGAAAGTAGATTTACAGTTTTTTCGTTGAACTTTAAGGCGAAACATAGTTCGCGGTCACAGCTAGTATTCTTATAAAGCGCTACAGTATACTTATTCATGTAACTAGTAATATACTTAATAGAAAACATATTACATGTATAACAAAGGTTAATAATTTAGTACTATACAATAATATGAGTTTTGACTACAAAAAACTTACAAAATTTTTAAACAGTAGTCAAAACAATACTATATTTGCATGATATAGTTTTAGTGAGGAGCTGACTCTAAATTTGTTTTTAAATGCGTTAGTTAGGCTTTATATAATCACTCTGTTATTTAAAAGAAATTAGCAGTTATTTGCAATGTCTCTGAGTTGCAAGGAGAAGCAATAGATGTTGCTTTTTTCATAACATAATAAATGATTGCCAGTGTAGAGAGTCAAATAAACCATACGCGATAGTTAACCTTTTTTGGTTTGCATTTGATAACCGTAGAGTTTTTTCTATAGTTCTATTTTCAAATGTTTAAATTCACAGATTGATATAGGTATGTACTATAATAGTGGATACCTATTTCATAAATACAGTTGATAGTCTAAGCCGTGGTCTTATCATGACATTGTGGTGATAATGAGATCAGCTACTCTGTTTCTCCGAAACGAACTTTCGTCAACGAACGAAAATCAAAAGAAATTTCGAACATGCCGCTACTCTATTTCATTTTCGGATACACACAATAATTTCGTTTCCATAGACAACTTTCGTGAACGAATGAAGAACGAATGGAATGAGACCATTAGAGTGAATCAAATAAGTTTCCGGGGTCAGTAGAGTGAAACAAAATATGAACAACCAATGGAGTGAGACTATTGTCGCAAAATGGGATGGATAGGGTAAAATGATTCCGGGGTCAATAAAGTGAAACGGAAACTTTTTCTTTCTTCGATAATTATATTACCTATTATGCGATTTTTTCGTTAATTTGTTAGAAAATAGTAAACTAATTATGGATAATCTCAAACATTTTTGGCAAAATGAAAACAATCACGATTTCTTGGAATTTGAGTTTGTATATAGAAGGTGAATAGAAGTTCTATTTTAAGTGCATTAACAATGTTTACGAGTGATTTTTTTTTTAGTGTCCGCTATTGCGACACATTTTTTAGAAAGGAATGTTTCAGTCGCAGTTACATTGTGTGTTGTGTTGTTTGTTTTCAAGTTAAACATTCTAAATATAAGTGAGAATCTTTTTGGTACTTATCTATCAATAGGTATTTTGAACTTTTATGTAAATAATATTGATGATTACTGATTTTAGCTTAAAATAACATGTTCCGTTACCCCGTAGCAAATCGATGTTCTTCTTAATTATCAATTTTAATTCTCAAATAATATTCAACTGAGTGCAATTTTGTATCCCGAGGCGGGAATCGACGCTAAATTTAAATTACTTCCGAGGCAACGTCGGGTCTTTCTACGCTCTTTATACTCCTCACGCAAAACAGCTTCAAGCAAAAGTATTCCAACAGCAATTTCACATTAACTTACTTAAAATCTCACAATTACGAATATCAAAAGGTAACACTTTTGTGTTCGTTAATTCAAGGTCAAAATTCCGAAAAATAAACTGTCAAATTCAATTCTTCGTTTCGAACTTTCGTAAATTAGAGTAGGTTTGGAGAATATATCTGTCAAACTACATATTTGCGGTCGAACGAATATTCGAATCAAAAAGAACCGTGGTAGGAAACATGCGAAATTTCGTTCGAAATTTCGTTTTTCGTAGGAATAGAATAGACCCCCAGGAGCTATTAATTTGAAATGCTCTTCTCAAACTGTCTATATCAAAAATGTACGTGTATATAACATATGATCTCACAGTCTGAAATAGATATAAAACAAAGTTCCTAGTAAAACGTTTTATAATTACAACTAATAATTTATAAATACAACATTTTGATATCAGTGTTATCGGAGTACCTGTTTCCCTTCCATTTGGCAACTGTTCCAAATTTTCACTACTCACGTTAAACGATTATAACTTATTGCAAACAGGCTATAAATAATAATATTCTCACCTCTCCAGCACGAAATGTGCTCTTTTGCTGTTATAGTAGAGTGTGTTATAGTAGATTTTACAACAAGTGCACAAAACGAACCATTTTATCCGAGACTTTTAGCAACCAGAGCCGAAGGCGAGGGCTGATAGTAATGTCGAGGATGAAATGCTTTTGTGGACGAGTTATAAACTCTGCTTTTCACTTCGATTGCGAGGAAATAAAACAGTAGTATAACATAACATTTATGTCATTAAATTTCAAAGTAAAATTTGTGTTGAATACTGAAGGAAATTGTTTTATGTCTTAAAAACACAAGGCAAATAAATTAAAGTAAATATAATAAAATAACAAATTCTATCTATGAACTTCTTATTGTGTTTGGCTGTATGGCTCATTTTCTTTGCCTTAATATAGATACGGTTTATACATGTAGAATAGATTTTGTGCAAAAAAAAATAATAATTGACAAGAAAATTTCTTAACAGCTAAAAAATAAAAGAGACAAATTTTGCAATCATGTCGTATTTAAAACCCATTTTAGGACGTATAGGATCATTTCGTTCTTCGTCTATGCGTCTGATCGTCTGTCCGTCTGTTGCCTGTCTCGGGAACTCGTAGAGATATAGCCTTGTTGCCATTGATTTACTACCAAACATTACGTTTGGTAGTAAATTAATGGTTGTTGCGATGCGATTTTGTTTCGCGACAACACAAGCTGAGGCGGGGTCCTTATTGACCTAAACTAATATATAAAATTCTCGTGTCACAGTGTTTGTTACCAAACTCCTCCGAAACGGCTTGACTGATCTTTATGAATTTTTTTGTGTATATTCGGTAGGTCTGAGAATAGGTCGTAAACTATTTTTTATTACGGCGAGACGTAAGTTCGCCGTTATTATGGCGAAACGTAGTTCGCCGGCACAGCTAGTATAATATAATATTTGTACCTATATGTAACAACTTTAAATGTTGACTATGGTTTTGTTACGTGTGTAAATTGTTCATGTTATGTATTTGTACTTTATCTTGGGGCAATAAATGTTTCTCTGTCTCTCTTTCTGAAAGCTAAAATTAATCTGAAGCTCAAATTAATATCAAATATTTGAGTAAACAGTCTCTTTCAGTTGTGAAAAAACAGACTTCAGACTTGTTCGTCAACGCAATCAAAAGATGTTTATGTCACATATTATATTCACATATTCACAGTGTTTGTAACCGAATTCCTCCGAAACGGTTTCACCGATTCTTATGAATTTTTTGTGTATATTGGGTAGGTCTAAGAAAAGGTCGTAAACTATTTTTTATACCTCTAGGTAATAAGATTTTTTTTACAATTATTATGGCAAAACGTAATTCGCGGGCACAGCTAGTCTCTAATATACACGGTTATTTTTTATCACCCTGGAAATTTTAAGGGACGCTTCACGACATGGTATTAGAATGATTTAAATATGCATAAAAAAAACTCACTTACTTAATTTTATATTAATTTTCTAAAATATCCAAAAATGCTCCACTAGTTGAGGGCAGCATTTTTAGTTTTTTTTTTCATTTTTTTAAAATATAATAATGGATGTGTCCTGAAGCGTTCCTAAAATTTTCCAGGGTGATAAAAAAATAACCGTGTATAAGACAGTAGACTTTGTACCAGGGTCGTGTGCGTACCTCCGTCTGACCTATTTCTGCCGCAAAGCAGCAGTGCTTGCATTGCTGTGTTCCGGTTTGAAGAGTAAGATATGGCACTGAAATTACTGGGTACCGTGACTTTACATCTGATGTCACAAGTTGGCAACGTACACTGTGGCTCCTGTGGGGGTTGCAGTTTTAGTGCGAATCTCACAGGAGCCACATGTATTAGTATAGGAGACTGTTACCACTTACCTACCATCAGGTGGGCAGTTTGCTAGTTTGTCAACTTAGTAGCAATAAAAAAAATAAAAACAGTGTTTGTTACCAAACTCCTCCGAAACGGTTTGACCGATTTTTATGAATTTTTTGTGTATGTTCGGTAGGTCTGAGAATAGGTCGTAAACTATTTTTTATACCCCTAGGTGATTTTTATTGCGAGACGTAGTTCGCAGACACAGCTAGTATTTCATATAAGTATTTTTTTTACAATTGTCGCATCGCACCTGTCAGTTATGGTGAAATAGAGACCAGACCAGGTAGTCAGTCTGAAGATTTGCCAGCTCACTTGCATATAAAAAACAAATTTCCACGAAGTTCAATTTGAATTTCAAAATTAACGGAAGTATGTCTATTAGTGTATACCTCAATATCTTTTATGATCGCTATCGTAGTCGTTATAAGTATTTTTTTACAAAAGAATGATGTAACGCCCAATGGCTGTAGAACTTAAAGATATCGTAAGAGATGTAGCTTATAAAATTCGAGAGAGGGATGAAACCAAGGGGATCACGCAAGTATATACATGAAAGTAGGTATAATATAAAAGTGATGTTAATTACGTTAGTAAAGTATTTTAGTTACTTTAGTTACCAACAAGACTTACGAAATACAATATCTCTATACTCTTTCAGAAATCAGAGCTTAATACAAAGAGAGAAAGCTCCTGGATTTTGGAATATAGCAATATATCTCACGAGTGTCGAGTAACTACTCGCATGTGTAAAGCGAGAGGCGCAACGGTTACTGGTGGTAAAGTATTCAGAATAACATTATTTGTGGCCGTGGAACTTAGGCCTACAAATTAATATAATAAACTTGTTTCGGGTGTTTATCTATACAGAAAATAAGTTGGGTAAATAAACTTTGAATCTATACTTACTAATACTTACTTATAATAACTCTGTAATAACTGCAATAAAATTTATTATTATTATTATTATTACTAATATTATAAAGCTGTAGAGTTTGTTTGATCGTTTATTTGTTTGTTTGTTTGGTTGAACGCGCTAATCTCAGGAACTACTAATTCAAATTGAAAAAATACTTTACATCTCTCATGTTCGGTAAGTAGGTCCTTATTACCCCCAAATGGGGCTTGGAGGTGACCAATTTGCGCTCTAGGGTAGTAATGTAGCTAGAAAAGCCCTAGGGCTGTAAGTAATTTATTGCCAGTATGATGGTGATGTACGCGAACTTTTTGAAATAGTGAAGTGTTTTTTTTTAATTACTTACCGCCCTAGGGCTTTCCAATCTACATTATTACCCTAGAGCGCTTATTGGTTACCTACAAGCCCTATTTGGGGGTAATAAGGACCTACTTACCTCACAATCGAGATGTAAAGCAGAGTAGTTAGCTCGGGTGTAAGCACCAATTGCACCCTCGAAATATAGGCGCCTCTAATTATCTCGGGCTGCAATTGATGCCTTACAGCCCTTAGCTACTAATCTACTATTTGTGTTGGATAGTCCATTTATCGAGGAAGGCTTTAGGCTACATAACATCACGCTACGATTAATAGGAGCTGAGTCAATGAAAAATGTTGCAAAAACGGGATTAAAGTAGTAGTTAGATGAAACGAAGTTCGCGGGCATAGCTAATGAATAAGGATTCCGCGTCTTCAAATTAACTCTCTCTGTCACGTCTGTCTGTCTGTCAAGACCCATTTTCTCAGGAACGCGTAGAGACATCAAACTGAAAATATCAAATACTCTGGTCTCTTTCACCTGTGAAAAAAAATAACTTGCACATAAGTCAATGCTAACAAAATATGTGACCATTGATTTTTTGCATAATATGCAATTTCACAAGAGAATCAAAATCTATAGGGTACCTACTTCTCGTTAAACTAGAATCATGAAATCTGGCAAGAAGCAATGTTTTACAGTCTTACAGCTCATGTAAAGGAAAGAATCTAAAAACCGTTCCTTGTAGTTAGGAACTTAAAACTTAAGTTTTATGTATTTACGGGGGATTACTCTCTGTCACACCATTTTGTTACACCAGTGTGACACAGGAGAATTTTTTTCCTGACAGTCACACTACCTGGCTTAGCCTGGTGTGACAGGCAGTAACTAATAGAATTATTAAGACTAAGAGTCACACTATTTACTTGTATGGTTAAACAAAAATAATAGTAAAAACAAATCATTATATATTACTCTCTTAAACAAAACGGAAAATATTATTAAGTCTTAACGTAAGTATACTATTTAACGTAGTCCAGACGAGTTCGTTCCCTCAGACACTCCATCTTATTTTTATTATAAAAGAATGTAAATAATTATTATTAAATTTTCGCCGATTTTATTTATGAAGATTTTTCCATATTTTTAACTGACTTGAAAAAAGGAGGAGGTTAACAATTTGATGCGTATGTTTATTATTTTGTGTGTATGCTAGGCGATTACGCCGCCAATTCTGTATTCGATAGAGTATACTCCTGGGGTGGTCCCATTGTCACCAAAGTCAGGATCTGATGATAGGATCTTAGGAAAATTAAGGGAAACCCATAAATTTTATAGGTATGTCCAGCTTGTTTCATGTTTCTTCCCAGACTATTCAAGTATTTACGTCTGAACCGCGCTGATGATGGAAGGATCCTTAACTTTAAGGAGTTAGAGGGTTTTTTAAATACAACAGGCACGTATTGACACTTTGTCTAATACTTCAACTATCGATACGATACGATGATCTCCTAGAAAGTCAAAATTTGGCACTGACTTCAATATAGAAATGTGATATTGTCTGTACCTATTTTGAGAGACGATAACTTAGCATTCCATGGATTCACTGTGCGGGTGAAGGGTCCATTATTTTTAACTTTTCAGTGTTTTTGAAGTCATTTTTTACTTTTTTTTTTGTTGCATTGCTTGC
Organism: Schoenobius gigantellus; assembly: GCA_963935595.1. Lineage (NCBI taxonomy): Eukaryota > Metazoa > Arthropoda > Insecta > Lepidoptera > Crambidae > Schoenobius > Schoenobius gigantellus. The sequence goes on along the minus strand of OZ012547.1, from coordinate 32,013,952 downwards.
AAATTTGAAACTCTAGCTAGTCGTTCGCCAGCAAGTATGATATTGCCGCTTCCCGAAAAAATCTTCATAAAAACTGTAGCTGTAGTTGTATAAAAGACACATTTTCCTTATTCATTTCTAAATGTTTTCTTGGGGTTGATAATTCTCCCAGAAATGTAAAGTGCTCCCGTAATACCATAAGATGTTTTGCAAGGTAAAGTTAAAACCTTCTGATGATTTCTCTCGTAAAAGAATTTGCTTGAAATGATCGTGTATGGAAATCCAGAATATCTTGGAACCATCGAATTTGAGAAACTACCTTTGAGTAGGAGCGGCTGAGTTTCACTTTCTGTTGAGTTACTAAGCAGGATACCCACCTAATGGTAAGTGGCTATACCTAGTGGTTCCTGAAAGACTTGCATATCTATTACCCCTACAAGTAGGTACATGACGACTCTGGTACTGATTCTCCCTCTGTGTGTGATCACACAATTTTTATAGAATTTTTAATGGGGTCCACCTAAGTGAAGGGTCCAGAGACGTGAACGTTTAAAGAAGGTGGACATTCCGGTTAGTGGACGCTTAGGGAAACCCACGTGTTGAACTGACTGGAATTAACGATAATAGGATCTAACGGGTCCAAAGGGGTTGAATAAGTTAACAATACTTGTCCTTGTCGTCAAAATATGATAGTGTGACTGTGAGGAATAAAATTCTTCTCTGTCACACTGGTGTGACTGTCAGGACAAAAATTCTTCTGTGTCACACTGGTGTGACAGAATGGTGTGACAGAGAGTAATCCCCCGTATTTACTACTCTGTCAAGAAAGTACCGGGACAATAGCAATAATACACAAAATGTGAGTAATTCATCCAAATTTATTTTATCGCCTTCAACGTATATAGTACTCCTTCAGAAACGACACACTTATGCCGACGATTAATCCAATTATCAAAACATTTTTAATACCTTTTTTTCGGACTTGGGCTCAGCTCTCGCTCCGAATTCTGATTTATGCCTTTTACCGAATGAAAACGGGTGCCAAGAAGTGGTCATTTGATTTTAGAAAAAAGAAAGAACTCCACTGGTGCCATGTCTGGTGAATAGGGTGACTGCTCGTGCGATGGTATTTGTTGAGTTTTCCTTGTGCGAAGGCGCATTATCCTGGTACAAAATCTAAGAATTTTCTTTTCACAAATTTGTAGGGTTAGTACCAAATCCAATCGATCGGCATTGAGATTGTGATTTTTCGTACGCTTATTTAGCAACACTAGCGACGAAGTGGATCCGTATTTTGAGAAAATTAGAAAACACCGAATTTGGTTCACTCAAAATCGCCACAATACGGTTCCAATTTTGTGCCAACGTGGAAAATCAAGCGTACAAAAAATCACAATCTCAATGTCGATCGATTGGAAATGTTTCCAGAGTTTGGCCTTTTTTACTGGCCTTTTTCCAGTGCTCACCCGTGGTACTACCGTTGCACTGTGGGACATCCATAGGTCATAAATCTTAAAAACCTGCTTTCTTGTTTTACATTTTATTCCTTGTCGTTACATTGGATAGTTGCGGTACCTTCTGAAACTATAAATAGGTCAGTAATTAGAGTGCGCCTTCATTATCTATTGTGCATTCAAAGAGAGCGCATCGCCAATCGTAAATACTGTTATCAGTGAGTCATTAAAAAGCGTGACGTCATTTGTTGTCATTGCGGGACCTGTGAGTGCTGTGTGAGTTTTTTCTGAAATGGATATCCAAGAACAGGATATGTAATAATTAAAATTTTTATTTTAATTGTATCTTAGTATATATTTTCTTTAGTATGTCATTGCTACGAGGCGACTTTTCTTGGAGTATTATATTTTAATATTCAAAGTTTGAATAAACTTTTAAATATGTTCCCACTCGCTCCGACTATGGAGGTATATTGCACCATAATCTTTAGACTTTCTTATCTTAGGAAAATTAAAACTTGGCTGCCCTTATCTGCCCTTTTGGCGATGACAAGGGTGCTACGGTTGCCAGATTATCTCGTAGCATTTGCTACGAAATTAGTTTATTTAGTCTTAGTGCTTTGTGTAGGTTTTGTGACTGAATTTTAACCGTTTTTTTTTTGTTTTAGGTAATTTATATATATGCTCGTTTTCAAGAATGCATATTCTTGAAATATGGCTAACTGTCAATACCGATAATGACTCGGAAAAGTGTCGTCAAGTCCTACAAAGTTTGTTGACTACTCTGAACGACGATGCTGAGAACATTGATATTCATTATTTAGAGAAAATTGTTAATAATTTATGTAAAGCTATTGCTCGATTCTGGAAAAAATGTAATAGGGATAAAACCAAGCTTTTATATAAGAATTCCGATTGGTTTAATGTTATTGAAAAAATTCAACTTGTGAAAAACAATAAGCAATGTACTCCGTCTGAAACGTCGCCGTGTCATTCACGTGGTCGTCCTCGAAAACCTTTTACGCAATGTAGTAAAAGGACTAAACGTCGGAGAGTAGCTGATTTGTCAAAGTCTGATGATTCTACTGTGAGTGCATTGCTTGATGTTTCAGACTGTTCATTCGATTCGTGTATATCTAGAGTTAGCACTGATGATGTCTTGTCACTTGTGACTGATGCTCAGTTGACAAAACATCAGTATTTATTAATTAAAAACTTTGTTAATAGTAAGATTTCTCCTAATGTATTACCATGTTACCAACAAATTACTAAAGCGAAACAGAGATGTTACCCTTGTAATATAACTGTTTCCGAGTCTTCAGCTGAAGTTGAATTACAAAGTCTTTTTGATCACACAGCTTCTCGAATCCTTGAATCTCAAAAAGAGGTCTTAGATCAGATTCCTGATGATTGTTTGTCTAATATCTCTTTACTTGGGAAATGGGGATTCGATGGCAGCACTGGACATAGTGAATACAAACAATTTTTTTCAGATTCAACTTTAGAAGATAGTAGTTTGTTTGTAACATCTTATGTACCCCTTCAAATTATTGTAAAATTAGCTGAAGATAATTGTAAAATTTTATGGAAAAATCCTCGACCCTCTTCCACTAGGTACTGCCGTCCTATTCGAGTTCAATTTTTGAAAGAAAGCACAGCAGTGTCTTTGCAAGAGGAAGCTTATTTTAAGGATAAAATTGAAAGTTTGCAACCTACTTTTATTCAGATCGACAATCGTGAATTGGTCGTTTCTCATAAGTTGCAGCTTTCAATGGTAGATGGTAAAATTTGTAGTGCTTTAAGTGAAACATCTACAAGTAGATGTTATATATGTAATGCTACCCCTAAAGAGATGAATAAAATAGACGAATGTTTACAAAAACCTGTAATAGAGAGTAGATACCAATTTGGATTATCACCACTACATTCTTGGATACGTTTCTTCGAATATTTTATTCATCTTTCATATAGATTAGACATAAAAAAATGGCAAGTTAGGCTAGATAGTGATAAACAATTGTTATCAAATAAAAAACAATATGTACAGTCCCAGTTTAGGGAACGATTAGGTTTAATAGTTGACAAGCCGCGTAGTGGTGGAAGCGGGACGTCTAACGACGGAAACACGGCCAGGAAGTTTTTTTTGGAATCAGCTGTATCTGCTGAAATTACAGGTTTGAATAAGGATCTCATAGATCGTTGTTGTGTAATATTACAAACGTTATCTTCTGGACATAAAATTAATGAATGCAAGTTTAAAGACTATGCATTACAAACAGCATACAGCCTGGTCGAGGAATATCCGTGGTATAGTCTTCCTGCTTCTGTCCACAAGGTGCTCGTACATGGATCAGATATTATAAGTTATGCATTGCCCAGGCAGCACACAAGTCAGATAATTGGCCAACAATTTAACCTTATGCAGGGTTAAGCTTTATTATATATGTATAGAAGCTGTGTGTATTCCCAAGTTCTGTATTAATGTTTTTTTTGCTATCATAATGCTATTAGCTTAGTTAGTTCTGTAATTTGCCGATTTTATCTCTTAAAGCTGAATAGTCATCATAAATAGACCTGTTACTCAAGAGTTTGTGTAACCTTTTGTATAACACTGGTATAAGATTCCATTATCAAGCATAGTACTGGATAATTTATGTTCTGTTCTCTTTTAGCTGTAATAAATACCACATCTTGACAGTTACACAGCTGCTGTATAAAGTAGGTGTCGTTTCTGTTATGAAGCATATAGTAACTTAACTGAAATTAAGGTAGCTGTTATAACTACATAAGCGCGCTTTAAGTACGAAATTACCGTCATGTGCAGCTAACTGTGGTAAAAACAATAGTAACATATTCTTATGCAGAAGTTTGCTGGGTATTCACGAAAAGTAGACATTTTATAAGCTAGCAAAACTATTCTGGAACATTAGTCAGCATTTAAGCGGCTAGTAGTTTGACATTTCGGCTGCAGCGCGCGCTTATATGTGTGTTGTGTAAAATGCCGCCTATCAAAAAAAAGCTAAAAACATCCCCAATTCATGGAAAAATAGAAAAATTCAGGAGGCATACGATGATGAAGTGCTTGCGCGAGTATGAAAAATTAAAAAACTCTATATGTGCCAATACACAAACGACTGAAACATATAGTACGAATGTGTGTGATTATAAAACAGTTATCGAAAATATGTTATGTGCAGACCAGTTTTAACCAGAGAACAACTGAATAAGTGGACACATAAGATCTGATAAGCAGACATTAGACGAGGAGCCGCCGAGCTAGCAGATTTTATTCAGAATGAGCGTCGCCATAATGAATAACATAACCTATTATAAATGGGGTTACCGGATGTGGAATTTTATACTCAAATACTCAATTATAATAAAGAAATCGGTATAATATTCTTGTAAAAAGTATTACAAGGTTATTTTTGAACCCTTAAATTGCATACAACATAAAAATATTTCACTCGTAAAAACAAAGCAATAGACGAAATGTTGTTTATTTCTCAAAAACCCGGCTTATCAGGTAGCGCGTGAAAATTTTACACGAAATGTATATGTAAATACACGGTAAAGTTGCATGCGCAACTACAATTTCTTACTTTAAGCATTCAATAAGAGTAAAATTATTAACTTATGACATTAATAAAATGGCCATTTATATTTCTGTCACTCAATAAACCAACGCGTGCACTTTGTGTTCGGATTTCAATTTACTTTGATTAACTTCTTGATAAAATATACTGAAATAAGCTAAACGCTGTGTATCATCTGAATATCTAAGCTTTGAAGGACATAAGCATAAAGTTCATTCATCATTCATTCATTATCTGGCTAACAGAGCTGTAATACTTGCATAAAAGAAGAAAATGCTTTTATGCAGAAGATACTCAGCTTGTCGTACAATTATTCAAAACTTATTCATATGTTATATTGCTATTACACATCTATTAGCAGTATAATTTTGTGCCCAAATTGCTTGAATAACGTCTGAGTAAGCGCCAAATCAGCTAATTACGGTAGTCTTATTCAGTAATTAGTTTCTATGACTGCTGTTAAAAAAAAACTTACTCAGAAGGTTTGTGCTGGCTGGGTGTTATCTATAGGAGAACTTTCCGAAGAAGCTGCTGAAGCGACAAATAAGTATATCAAAATTTATAGACGAAGTCACACTCGAAAAATGTCACGTGAAGTTACCAATCAAGATTTAATACAACGACTATTATTACATTCAGATCCTTATATTACAAGTCTTTGGAAACTTCCCCCTAAAAAGAAAAATACTCTGTCACAAAGTGTAATAGAATTGTTACATGTTTAATATTGTTAGAATAAGAATAATTTATTTGTATTTTGTTAGTTGTTTTGTTTTTTTTGTATTTAATTAATTTTAATTTATTTATTTCTATTATTTTATTATAATTAAATAATGTTATCAATGTTTTGACTCTTATTTTATTTAAAATATATGTTTTACATTCCAATTTTTAAGTGTTTGTTCATGATAAATTTAGGTAAAAGTATGTTATTGTCTAAATTTGTTTTTTACTGAAGTAAACGTTTTTTATTCCGTAAATACATGTACTTCTTTCATTTTAATGTTCCTAAAACACTTTTACAACTATAAGTCACTAAAATAATACAATGTATTGATAGTAACAGGACTTTAACTATTTATGACCGCCCTTGTATGGAGCGTGTCCCTCTGTGCGTTGGTTCTAATGGTAGTACTACGGTTAATTTTTTTGCCCGTGGTACTACTTACGTGTTCGGTAGTACTACGGGCGAATAATTTTGCCCTTACCTACTACATATTATTTTTGACAATAAAAGACAACCATGGTGGTATAACTATCAGTTTAAATATTTATATAATTTTGAAGAATTAATGGAACGTTTTAATAAAACTATTTTAAAAGCAACTTTAATGCAACTTTTCGATCGCGAGTTCCAATGTAGTTTCATTTTTTTCATTACTCATACTCTGAAAGTAAGTCTGAAGTTACCTGAGGAGCGGGTTGAAAGTAATACCTTTCAGCCCTAGGGAGAATCGCTTTTAACTGACAGCTGTTAAATTATAAAACAAACTATTTTCACATTTCTATTGAACCATGTGCCAACTTTCTATACAGCCACTCAATTACAGTGCGATATAAATTTGTAATAACATAAAGTTGAGTACTATTCATTAAATAATGTTTTATTTATACTTCCGTATAGCAGAGGTATCTGATTCAGATATGGATTTAACGCCTGATTTCATAAGAGAAGGACTAAAGCAGTAGTTGTCGATTTGTGTGGGTGATATGAAATCATTCATTTTTTCTGAATTCGCAATGAAAAGCACAGTGTTTACCTCGGGTTAAAGACTTATTTAGTCCCTCGAGCTATTGGCGCCCTCGCTATGCTTGGGCGTCAAACCCCGTCTCGGGACTAAAAAAGTTACTTTCACCCCTTGGGTAACAATGTACTATTAATCCACTTCACAAAAAGGAGGAGTTTATCATTGTAATTGCATAACTGTGTCATTTATTAACTGATTAAGAAAATCCTTTTTTTTGTTTGAGAGGGTATACTTCCCCATTGGTCCCATTGTCACCAAAGTTAGGATCTGGTGATAGAATCCTAGGAAAGTTAAAGGAAATCCTTATTTATATTTGTTACTTCATAAAACTATCATTTATTAACCGATTTTGAATTTTTTTGTTTGAGATGTTAGCGCAGAGGTCGAGTGATCGCCTACTGCGCAAACGGGTTGCGGGTTCGATTCCCGCACGGGACAGATGTTTTGTATGGCCTACAGAAGTTTGTTCCGGTCTGGGCGTATGTGCATGTGATATTCTATGTTTGTAACTGCACCCACGATACAGGAGAAAATCCTAGTGTGGGGCGACGTTTTTAAAAAAAAGAAATAAGAAAAGAAAGAAAAGAAATAAGAGGTATACCCACATCCCGATTGATCACCAAAATCAGGATCTGTTGAGTTGATGGATTTCCAGGAAAATCCAACATGGGTATTTGCGTTTGGTATATGTACGAGTATAGTCACGAGCCGAGCTGATGATGAAAGGATCTTTGATTTTTAGGGGTTTGAGGTAGTTTTTTAAATACAATTGGCATGTATTGACCCTCAGTTGTATTCTTTCAAGTTACTTCGGTGAGTTGGTATTAAATTCAATAAATAATTAAAATAAAAAAATATTTAACAATAATGAAAACCGACTTGAAAAACACAAAAAAGTTAAAAATAATGTAAGAATACCAACATTACATTTTTTTTATTTTGAAGGCGGTGCAGATGATTAATGATCATGAGTTAAAATTTGGCCTAGAGATGGGAGCATCATCCCTACTCTACACAATATTGTGCTCTATAGCAATTTTGAAACAGGGTGTAGAGTCATCGTTTTTCATCCTAACATTGATTAAGGTTTATGCAAGAAGAAATGGAGGTAGACTCTGTACCAGGGTCGTCTGCATGGGTTCCGGCTTGCATTGCTGTGTTCCGGTTTGAAGTTATGGCAGTGAAATTACTGGGTACCGTGACTTTACATCTGATGTCGGGGGTTGGCAACGTACAATGGGGTTCTTGTGAGGGTTGCAGATTTGCTGTGAATCTCACAAGAGCCACATGTATTATGGGTGACTGTTACCGCTTACCATCAGGTGGGCAGTTTGCTTGTTTGCCAACTTAGTAGCAATAAAAAAAAGAAAAATTCTTGCATAAACCGTAATCATTCTTTAGGGTGTATGCATTCATACAATAATTTCGTAATAGCTCTATGTAATAGCTTCTTGACTGAAGTAAAATAAAAACTTCGCATTAGATGTAAATGAATAGCAGATAAATTTTATATTAAGTATAAAAATTATCGAATAGGAGTCCATTCAAGCTCACTAGTGTAATATTAAGCTATTATATACCCAGCCAATAAAAAATGTTATGTTGTTATATGGTTGTTATATATTTTGTAAAGATATTTTATTATACTCTAGGACCTTTTAAGCAAAAGGGAACAATAAAACTTGCATTAAACATTGCTGTGTGGAAATTGTATAGATTCCCTAGAAAAATGTACAAGATACAATTTATTTAATTTATATCCGTACACTCTTATGAATTTCATAGGAAGTGTATAGAAATCCTTTAATGGTCCAAAAATGAACCCTAACCATAGCATAAACATATTAGCTTACTTACTATTACAACACTGTATTAAAATATTCAATATTAATCATTACAAAACACTATCCATTTACGTACAAAGCGATCACATAGCGAACTTTATAGCCGTTTTGAGTATCATTACTGCAATTTATTAATAGAGCACTAAATCCGCCCGTGTCAATATCATTGGCTGTCACAGGCCGGTATGGCAGCGGGCAGGGGCGACCAACATTTACATTATTACTGCTAATTACCACCTGATTAATCAACGCTATCACATCGTGAAACATTACTTAGCCTGTGGCTCAATTGTAAACGTAATTAAAATCATGTCAAACTATTATACTGTTTTCAGCTCTAGTTCAGTGTAGTTTTGATTGGCGTTAATGATCAAGATAATTAAATAGGCGTCTCATAGAGAATATTAATTACTTGTCATAGTGAAATATGTTGTGAAATATTGTGAGTAAAATATCTGTACTTACTTTTTGAATATTAAACTGTATATGTCAACTTAATAATAATACATTTTGATATTTCAAATTTATATATTTTCTTTATTGTACACACATTTTTCAAATAGAAACATATTATAAAACAAACATGTACAAGGGCGAACTTATCTCTTGAAGATTTAATTCATGTATTAATAGTATTTACGCTGTAAATAGTCATTTCATACAAAAAATATACAGATAACCTTTTGAATAAAAACCCTCTTCATGCATTTGGAGGTTATATTATTATGCAGAAGGAAAACAAAATATAACAAGTGCGGAAAATAATAACTTTCCCCAAGATAACACATAGAATGTCTACTTTTTGAGCAAATGTATTAAAAAAGTAATTGATATTATTTTCTGGCAATACAAAATCATGTCAGCTTAGTTTCTGTAAATATTTTTTCTGCTTTATTTTGTTAAAATTAATGCAAATAAATTATGCTCAAAAGGTCTTTTTTTGCTTCAAATATTACATTGAGAAAATCGATTTGGTAAATTAGACATTTTTTTAATGACAATGAAAAATATCTAGTATTACCATTAAAAAAATAATTTTAGTAAGTTATAAATAAAAAAATAAAACAGACAGCATTATGCTTGTATTTTCAAACCGTTAGGTAGAGATGTATGAACACTATACCTTCACGCTGCCATAGATAATTTTTCCTATACAATAGGAGGAGAGTTTATTGCCACTAACTAAGCCCCAATTCCAAACTCCGAGCTGCTATCCAGAATGCCCTTATCAGAAAATATCATATTTATTTTTCAACATGGAAATCGAATCCAGGGACCTTACCAGGTTAAAATAATATTAAAAGGGAGATACCGCTCTTGCTGCGAATAGCGCCGTGTCGCTCTCACTACGGTTTGAATATTGTTTAAAGCGATCATGGTTATGGGTCAATACTGCGTGACATAAAATTGAATGTGTGACCTTATTACAACCAACCAACCTTATAACAACATTATACCAACGAGGCAGACAAAACTCAAACACAAAATATCCTCTATGTTTTATCAATCTATCCTGATTTCTTTTTACAATCATCATCATCACAGCCCATATACGTTCCCACCGAGGGGCTCGAGCCTACCCTATATTAGGGTGATTAGGCCTTAGTCAACCACGCTGGCCCAGTGCGGATTGGTCGACTTCACATACATCATTGAATTTCTTCGCAGATGTATGCAGGTTGCCTCACGATGTTTTCCTTCACCGTAGGAGCGTCAGACAAATGTACATATGAAATTCGAAACGAAAAACACATTGGTATATGGCGGGTCTCGAACCCCGACCCCCCGATTGGAAGGCAAGTGCCGAGTCCACTGCGCCACCGACGCTCTTTTTTTACAATACTTCTACTTTTTACTACTAACAATTTTACCATTCATATCTATAAATTTTGTCGATCCTACCTAAGAACACCAATCAACTCAATAATACATTAAATAGAGACAAGTAGAAAACACAATAGCTAGATAAAAAAAAAAATATATATATATGAAATGGTTTTTACTTCGTAAACAAGTACCGCTTGAAATAAGCGATTAATGCAAACTAACTTTAAATATGCGCAATTGAATCTGGGAAGATGGATGTTTAGCTCCACTGGAGCTGAAAATTTCCTGTTTTAAGAAAATTATAAAAAGGCTTAGAACTTTAATGCAACTAAGAGATAGAGTTATAGAGATTATGTAATTAACACTATCTTCAGCTACTTAAGGTGAAATTTACAATAACGAAAAAATGAACACTATTATTTAGGAACTAATATTTATAATTTTAAAATTAACTAAGTACTACTTTTTTTACTCTCAAACTGAGAGACGATACGATTAGGTTAACGCAACAAAAACTTTCTGGTTTCTCAAAAACAAACACAGAAAATGTTGACGACAACTGAAAAATTCTATCTAGCCGGAAAACACCGAAGCAGTGATATATAAAACGGCCTAGATCCAGAAAGTCTGGATCAAAGTGTGTTTACAAGCTCGACTGATCCCATCAGTACTTATTACGCGTGTGATTGGAACTGTTAATATAGAGAAATGGTGGGTGTGCAAAACCAAAAATATTTTGTAGTCGAATATGAAATTTGAAATATTCAATCGAGTTCCCGTTATATAAGTGAATTAAATAAAGTCCATAAATGTATAGCTTATTCAGGTTTAGGGACAGTCAAAATAATAAATCGACATTATTTTTTCTGATAATAATAAATACGCTTATAATGTTGTGTCTTATATATTCCTTGTTTGTTTTCATGCACGGTGTGCAGGAGGAATTAGACAAGACTCAGCTGCAGCGTAAGTTTCTTTAATTGATCACAACTAATGTCCGATACTAAGTGCCCCACACTAACTGTCTTTAGTATTTTTGTTACCCTAATTTTTGATTATTTGCCTTGACTAGGTCTCTAGCTCGGTTTTCATGTCATTTTTAACCTAAAACTATAGTAATATTTTAAAGAGGAAAGATTTGTATTTTTGTATGTTTGTATTGAAAAGGCTCCTACTAAACCGATTTGAAAAAAATGTTTCACTAATAGAATGCTACAATATCACTGAGTAACATAGGCTATAGAATATTTTCCTATGGGAAAATATGGAATTCCCACAGGAAAACGAAGATAATGCGGGCGAAGCTGCGAGCGGAAAGCTAGTATTATTATTATTCTGATAAACTGCTTCGTTAGTTTACTAAATCATAAGTGAGATTGCTAATCCGTGATCTTTCCACGTCGGAGTTTACTGGTTAAGCCAAAATATGTCGAAAGCTTATAAATTCCCGTACTCTCTTTCATACGTTACATCGTCTGTATAAGTATAATACATGATTGGACGTTTACTGGAATAAATAGTTCGCTAGGTGTATCCATAGTATTTTATTTGGTTTCTAAAATTTTTAATAATGCATAACAATGCATAAACAATAATCTCATTTTAGTTACTTTCAATATCATAGTCAAGAATCATACATTTACTCAAAATTACTAGGAGTAGTAGCGTGCATTGCAATGTTATCAATGGCTGAGATCTCACGATGCAATTGAAATAGAGTAGCGATAGTAAGGTAATTGAGTGTTGGCAGCAAATTGAATGTAGAGTTCTACTACTCTCATACGCATCAAATTTGATCACAATTTAGTGCGATTAAAATGCTAGAACTGCATCGCAATTATAGTCATAGTGGAAATTAATTCTTATGACAATTGTATTTTTTAATGAATCTTTCGAGTTGAGTAGATCATGATAAAGATTTCCCATAACGGAGCAGGATTGAAATCAAATTCTCTGTTTTGACACATATTTCTTTGGATTTTTACCTCAACACTGAATTAACTACTATTGTAATTTTATTAACAGTAGTAAACGTATATTTTCTGTATTTGGTAATAATTATTTTAAATTTTAAACGTATAGTGGATCATTTTAATTTTCAAATCAAATATATTTTATACAGACTTAACTAACTAAATTCTCGTCAATGTTTTCTTTTTGTTTGAAATTGCCTGCGTAAACGCCCGTAGCTCAGATATGTACATTAATATACATACTTACAATTTCTTTTTTGATTTCGAAGTGCTATTAAAATTTTGATTTAATCAAAAATGTTAATATTACTTTAACGTCAATGTAGTACTTAATTTGATGTCTTTGTTAACAGTTCTTAAAAATGCCTTCGACGCGTTCGACCACGAGAAGAAAGGCGTCATCTCCACAGACATGATTGGCACCATCCTGGAGATGTTAGGGCATGAATTGGACGAGGACACACTTAAGGAAATCATCAATGAAATCGATCAAGATGGTGAGTAGATCTCATTGGTGCTTATAAAAATATACGGCAGAGCTATCCTTCTAACATCCAGTAAAGAAATACAATATCAATCTGAAAATATTCATGACATACAAGTACTAAATGATTTCATGCATCGTATTAATAACACAAAATTATAATGAAGCAAGTGTAATCATTCGCAATAGGTTATTTTTGCTATAGTGTTTTCAGCATTACGCTGGGAATATTAAATAATATTATGTGTCTGTATCTTGCCCATGAGCGTGACTTTGAATTTTTTTTATAATAATACATTAAAAATTGTTATGAACAAGGGTTGTCAGTCAAGGGGTTAAATAAAATTTTTGTTACCAGTTTGAATGGAAGTGACAGCTAAAATCGTGTAGCCCATGAGGATGAAAAACGCGAATGTAGAGCTATAAAATATACAATATACTCGTAAAAATACGTTTATTTACCCCACCTATTATAGTGTTGGTAAATTTTCATTAAAACAATTCACAAGGAGTAGTTTGATCTCTTGACTCAACGGCTTGCTGGTTTGCTCAGTTTGCTTTCATAGATGGCACTGTCGATAAATTTTTAAAGTACTAAAATGATATAAATACTGGTACATGTTTTTGAAACATTTAAGTACGAGTACTAAGCGTACAGTACGTGTATATAAATGACTCCGTTCCACCTGATGGTAAGTGGAAGTGGGGTCCAAATGCGAAGATATAGCTAGTGCAGTAGAAAGAATACACGCTGCACTAGCCACCCTCACTTTGCCGACCTGCAAGGTGCTTCTTCACACCTCTTTTAAAGGACCCGGGATTATAAGGGGACATACTTGTAGATACTTATTCAGCATAATTATATGTATACTTGTAAGTTTTATTTATATTTAAAACTGTAAATATACAATAAATAAACATTTGATATAAGTTTTCATTGATTACAGGTTCCGGTCAGTTGGAATTCAGTGAATTTTGTGAACTAGCTGCTAAATTCTTGACTGAAGAAGAAGAAGACGATGAAGCCATGATCAAAGAATTAAAGGAAGCGTTTCGGCTATACGACAAAGAAGGTGGGAGTGAAATATCAAAATCATTTTATTAGTTAGATCAATTTTTAAATCTTAAATGCTATCGTCATAGAAGATGACGAGTAAGGTGGAAGTGAGCTTAATCTGGATTCCTCAACAACTCAGGAATAGGCCATCTTACCTCTAATTGTCGGAACACAACAATGTAATTGACATTGTTATTATGACGACAAACTTAGGTAAAACGGTGGTAGCTAGCCAGGCTGGATAAAAAGCCCTACCACAGATTACTAAACTAAGCAGAAAACTTCTGCCTCTCCGTGGAATTGAACCCCAGACCTTCAGATCAATACCTGGTGGTCTTAATCACTACACTACGCTTCATATAAAATGTATATAGAGCAAACAAATAAAGTTATTGTGCATTAATTTTCACAATAGTATCCACATTAATTCACATTTGTAAACCTCCTGTGTTGTTGGTATTTGGTTTTTGTTTTTGTGATGAGAAAATAAAGATTATTATTAATTACAAGTACAACTCCAAGTTTTAACTGCATACTTCTAATGTAGGTACAAAAACAATAATCCTTTACCTTCCGTGCTAGTTATTAACTGTGTTACGGCAAATTAATAGAAATATTGGTAATAAGATCTTCTTTGATATAATTTCTTTAAAATTTACAAAATAGCATGGGGAATTTTGTAATTATAATGAAATATTATTTAGCTCTACCAAAACGGAGATCGAATTTACTTAAATTTTATTATCATCCAGGTAACGGATATATAACAACAGATGTCCTTAAGGAAATTTTCAAGGAATTAGATAACACCATCACGGCGGACGACTTGGACACGATGATTGAAGAAATTGACTCTGATGGATCAGGCACCGTTGACTTTGAAGGTTAGATTGTGATACTTAATAATTATCATAATCTATTTCATGTATTTTGTTAAAGTCCTTATAACAATATCGAAACATTTTTATATTTTAATCAACCCTAATACCGGAAAAGGCGAAAAAACAGAAAAGCAATTGCTTCAACTATTTTTATTTTTTGAAAATTACTAAGAATAATTTCAAATCTTGAACTTTTTAACGAAATTATATAGAGCTGGACGTTTTATTATTATTTTAATAAATCGACACTGGAGTAATAGACTTTCTTTTTTTTCAGAGTTCCTTGAGGTCATGACGGGAGAATAAATAACACAATGACGAAGATTAACAGCTTAGTATATAATTGTATATAAGGAGTACCTATTATATTGTAAGATGTAATTTAAGTTAATTAGTATGATCTCGACCAAAACACGTTTGTAGGTTGACAGAAATTATCAAAGTGCTGTGATTTAAATGTGTTTTGATGCATATGTAATATAGCTGCGCGCAGTTGATTTTTAATTAATATTTAATAAAATTTAAAACTAGCTACCACGGTTTTTAAATTTTTTAACATAATTAATTAATTTTATCCATCTGGCGGTATCGACGTTAATAGGTATCGTGTTTGTTCATTTTGTCATTATAGAAGCCAACACTAATAAAAATTAGGTAAGGAGAAAATGGGTCATTAAATGGAATCAAATTTTGGACTCACGTCAGATATTAGTATACAAATTTTAAAAATTGCAAATGTAATATTTAATTTTCATGCTTTCCAATACTTCGAGCTTCAGTTTGGTTTGATGTCGCCAGCGCCATCTAGGCCTACAGCATCGAACTAAAGTAAATTTTTACCTTTTGCTCTGCTTTCCCTTTCGGATGGAGACAACGATTCACAGAATGTGAAATAGATGGCGTGAAATAAATAATATTTCACATGAATAATGTTGTATTTTTATGTAAAAATAGTATAACTTTATATGAAGGTAGATGAATTTACTATCCCAGTTAAAATAATATTATTGGCTGAATCCTCTTTGTGTCACCTTTGAATTTTGGGTTGACTTTTTTTATTCATACCAGTACTTAACTACTACATAGAATGGGTGCCTAATAATGCATAGTTAATGACGCTTAGATCCGCTTACTTAATTAATTTTAATGCATATTAATGGCTTGTCATCTTAAGCTATTATTATCATGGATTTATTAATAGTAACAAGTCCATGATTATTATGAAAATGAAAGAGATAGACTGAAATAGAATAAAAATTAAATGACGTCTCTGCCTACGGTAGTATGACTGTAAAAAAAAGATTCTGTGTCAGATTGGCGTGACAAAAATAGTGTGATAACTAGCTATTAGTTATTGTGTGGTGATAGTGAGTCGGGCCCATTTAGTTTACTTTTTTCCTTCAATCCCCTCTGCTGGGACGTGTAAGCTTACTGCAGTTGAGCAAAAAAGAATTTTGAATAGTGACAGCTGCAACTAAATAGCGATTCTCGTGTTATCTATAGCTAAATTAAGGCTAAATAGTGAATAAATATGAGACTATTGTCACTTCATTTTTCAAGTGTGAGTCTAATTTGTAATTTAAAATTTACTTATTTATTTCACCAGACTGCCTAAGAAGTGTAATGTTTTCGCGCGAATCTTGTATGTTTATAAAATTCTTTGCTACCGTATCTAGCAAACGGCTGAATGGATGGATGGATTTCGACAGAAATCATGAGATTTGTCTTAAAAAATCCAAGTGTCCTTAAAAAGGTTTTAAAAAATCAAAACGATGATATTGACAAATTCTAATTCGTTTAGGTATATTTTATTGAAATTCTGCCTTTATTTTCGTATTACTTAAGTGCAAAACTGCACCAGTGTGGCCCTCATTTTTTTTGCCAAGCTGTACATCATATAGCACGCGCTGACCAGATGGATTGTTTGTAGGGGTTTAAGTTTCATCTCATTACAGAGGTGTCATCAGGCTCCTTAAGTCGACTCTTACAGCAACCACGGGGTGAAGGAAGCAAAAAAAATAATAGAAAACAATGAACTCGAAATCCCTCCCCTGTATCAGATCCGCAGTTGATCCCTTGGAGCGAATATTTCTGCTCAAATGGGTTGGTGACAGCGGGGCTACCTAAACCCACCCTTTTTTGCCGATGAGTAACAGGTGCGAGTGGGACTGTCCACGCGGAGTGCAGGCAGCAGGCATACCCACTGAACCATCCTTGGCGTCCATTTAATTCACTGTCGTACCACAATTCTCCGGCCCACCCCGGAACAGCCCGGTCAGTTCCGGGACAGGTTTAATACTCTGGACATAGAGTATTTCCCGGATGGGACGATCTTAATCACGCGCCTCAGTAGCCACCTTAGCGTGCAGACCAAACTTAATTCTACGGCCCACCCCGGAACAGCCCAGTCAGTTACGGGACAGGTTTAATACTCTGGACATAGGGTATTTCCTGGATGGGACGATCTTAATCACGCGCCTCAGTAGCCACCTTAGCGCGCAGACCATACTTAAGGCGATCATGGAATACGGGCTGCATAGGCCCGACTTCTACCGTACAAACAAAATCAAAGTGGAGCGAATTAAGGGTCGTTTTTCCTCTCCCTCTCCGCTGCATCCTTCCGCAAAGAAATTCTTTCTTCACAGGTGTGTGCAGGTTTCCCCGCGATGTTTTCCTTCACCGTAAAAGTTTCGGAGTCTATTCAATACAAACATACTGAAATGCAAAATACAAAAATACAAATCTTTCCTTTTTATAATATTAGTATAGAAGAGCTGTATGAAAGGGTCGTTACTCGGGTCCCACTACTTTGCCCCAATGGTGGAACCACGAGGAAATGTAATATACCTACTTATATATACAAGTTTATTTTTTAGTTATGACAAAAATTTTGTGTGCTTGTTCAGACAAGCAAACTGAACAACTTTCACTATGGGACCAACTTCGAAATCGCAAAAAAGAGTCAGCTGTTCCATACAAATGTTCAACATTCACTGAACCTAAATGTATGGAACAGCTGACTCTTTTTTGCGATTTCGAAGTTGGTCCCATAGTGAAAGTTGTTCAGTTTGCTTGTCTGAACAAGCACACAAAATTTTTGTCATAACTTAAAAATAGTGGTGTATATTACCTACTAATGAAGTAATGATGCTATTTTTATTACAGTTCACCTATACCCACAAAATTTGGTAAATTGGTCAATTATTATGAAACTCTCTTCTAGAGGACAGTAACGACAATAGGAAGCATATTCAAGGTGTTCAAGGGCTCGTACGATTAATCTGATTTTCACAAGTCTTAAACGTATCAATTACAACACTACAGCTGTTAAAAAATGCCATGACAAACGCCAACCTAGAGAACAATTGGGGTTATGTTTTCGATTCGCATTTTCGCAACACCTCACCTTGCCCACACAATGGACGCTTGGGCACAGCTTAACGCTCTGTATACACTTCATTGTCAAGACTTGCCAACTCTATTTTATGCCAGAGTGCATTAATGGATTATTTGACGGTAGGTACCTACACTTTTTATGGCCAATTGTATTCTATACAGGCGCCCAAATGAATTGTGAAGGGCGTGCAAAAAGTTGTCAATCAATAACCTAATATAATTAAATTTTTGGGTACCGCTCCACAAATGGAAAAAACGGAACCCAGATATGATCACTCAGGTCAGCCTGTCCATCTGTCAAGACTTTTTCTCAGAGCGCGTAGAGATGACAAACTGAAACTTATATACTCATTCATAATACTCAGCTCTATGGTCTCTTTCAACTGTGAAAAAAAACAAACTTGTAAATCTACGCGATCAAAAGATATCATAATCGTGTATGCCGCAAATTTTACTACTTCACAAGGAAATCAAAACCTATAGTCTTTTCTTTTCTTTTTTCTTTTTTATAAAAAAACATCGCCCCACACTTTGATTTTCTCCTGTGTCGTGGGTGCAGTTACAAACATAGAATATCACATGCACATACGCCCAGACCGGAACAAATTTCTGTAGGCCATACAAAATATTTGTCCCGTACGGGAATCGAACCCGCGGCCCGTCGCGCAGTAGGCGATCACTCGCCCTCTGCGCTAACCGTGTCGTCAATAGTCTACAGTACCTTTGACATAAAATCGTGAAGTTTGATAAAAAGCAATGTCTAAGCACATATTGAGGAGAAAAGATGAAAACCGTAAAAAAGGAAGTAGTTTTTTTTTACAAATATATAATTAGATAAGTTTGTAAGGAACCTTCGGTGAGCGAGACCTACTTACACTACACTTGGTCGGATTTTTCATTATCAGTAAGTTACGCAAAACCCTAATATTATACAGATCGTGACAAACTTATACTACAGTATAATAGACGAAGTAAGCATAAATACAACTTTGCAATAAGAATTGTCATTAACCCTTCGTAGAGTCAGTAGAGTCAAGTTGTCGTACCTGTCTACATCGTTGTGACTATAAATCTTGGTGTTGCATATCACGTGGGCTTGGAGCTATAATAAGATTCGATAAAATATTATCGTATTCTGACTTCCTGCTAGAAAAACTTTTAAAAAACCCTTTCAATGCCAATGGTTTGATGTGATGAGCTTTCCTTAATTTTATTATTGGCCCTTGCAAACTTCTTCAAATTTAAAATATCGTTTGCTCTTATCTAAAATATTTAAAACAATTTACTTATTGTGTTACTTTTCAGTCGTATTAGTCTAATCTAACCACAAAATAAAACAACTTTTTCTCTACCTACCAAAATACGAATTTATTTCAACTTGCTACATATTTGTTAAGACCGAAATCGTTATGACGATTAACCTTGATTCCAAATGCATGAATGAATAAAGCTTAGTCGAAACAATAAGTTTATCCATATCGTATGAATGACTTGCTCTTGCTTTATGAGCGAGGTCACAATGTAGAGAGAGCACATGAACTATCATAGAACCATAATATAACCTTTGAACCACATCATTAAATGTGAATTTAGCACTCATTCTAAAGGATTCCTTCCATGTTCCCATTCAATGTTGATTTTAATTGCGTTTGCAAATTGTGAGCATGTTGCAAGCTTTAATTTTTTTCGTCACGCACAAAACTGAAGAACTACACATTGTTCTTTTAAATATAAAAGACCGTACTTATATGTGAAACACGCACAGATCATAATATGTATGTTTCTATAATATTAAAATCCAGATAACTAAAATAAGGGTAGTAATAATAAAATTGTGATTTGGTTTGTATTGTTCGTACAAACTATTTACTATTTGGTACAAAAAAAATGTCGTGAACTTATATTAAAAATTTCTCTAAATATAGATCTATAGTATGCTATAGCATTTAAACCTGATTCTTATTTAACTAAAGAAGTATTTAATATGATATACCTAACGTTCAACATTTCCAATACAACCGGATGTAGGCTTAGAAAACAGAAACATTAGAACAATCACGTACTAATCTAATCTAGGCAGTGGCTACGAGGTGAAAGTAATTTGTTAAAGCAAAGAAAATAATTTCAAGTCGAGGTAAGAAAGTGGAGTGATTCGTACAATGCATAGATAATCAATGCAAATCGATTTGTCCCTCAAGTTCTTTTATATTTTTTTATTTTAATGTAGGTATTCAATCATCATCATCATCACAGCTCATATACGTCCCCACCGAGGGCCACGAGCCTACTCTAACTACATAGTTAGGGCGTTTGGGCCCAAGTCAAACCACGCTGGCCCAGTGCGGATTGGTTGACTTCACATACACCTTTGAATTACTTCGCATGTGTATGCAGGTTTCCTCACGATGTTTTCCTTTACCGTAGGTGCGCCAGATTAATGCGATCGCGGGCCTCCCGATTCTACTCGGGCCGAGGGCACAGTTCAGTCAGGGGGGTTTCACTCCGCAGCTTAGGTACGTTTGGCCAGGCGGTCCGGCCGGGCGGTATGTGGCAAAGTTTGCCGCTCGGCTCGCACGCTGGCCGCGTCGCACGTAATAATTGAGGTCATTTTTGTAACGATAACTGCATATCGGTGAGTGGGAACCCTGCGCTCTTATCGCCAAACCGGTATCGGGTCAGCGAAGCGTGACGGAATTGGAACGCTCGTGTCATGCAATAAATTTCAATTTCCCGTGCAGTCAGATGAAGGTCGTAAGAGTAGGTAAATTTTCATACCTAAACATGGCTTTTCTTCGAGAGTGATCCTTCTGTACTTTAGTACTATTATCTATTCTGTGGTTCAGTGCCGAGGCCACAGCGCCACCGACGCTCTCGACGTAGTCTGGATTCAATTAGGTATTCGGTGTTGATGCTCAATTAGTAGAAATATATGTATTAGCAGATCATAAGAACTGAAGAAAAAGTTAATCACATGTTAGTTGTTATTTAAGTTTCCTAACATTGTTAAGATGTAACTCCGACGACGCCCCATACCGGTGTTTCTACGTCGTATCGCCACTTCGGCTGAATAAAAATGTTTCAGAATGTAAGAGTAGACCGCAAGACCGAAGACCAAAGTAACTGACAGGAGAAAGGAGGGAACACCCCTCTTAACTCCCTTCAGTTACTTCGATCAGAAAGTACCTACCCTAACTTCTAACAATATTTTCTATTATCTACCTCAATGCCTAAACGTCTTTTGTTTTTTTTTATTGCAGAAAGTTGGCAAACAAGCAAACTGCCCACCTGATGGTAAGTGGTAACAGTCACCTATAATACATGTGCCTCTTGTGAGATTCGCAGCAAAACTGCAACACCGACAAAAAAAACACAGTGTACGTTGCCAACTTGTGACACAAGATGTAAAGTCACAGTACCCAGTGATTTCACTGCCATATCTTACCCTTCAAACCGGAACACAGCAATGCAAGCACTGCTGCTTTGCGGCAGAAATAGGTAAGACGGAGGTACCTAAGCAGACGACCCTGGTACAGAGTCTCCCTCCATTTGTGTTGCCATTTCAATTATTTCCTGTACCCTAACATAAATACTGTTGATTTCTTTTATTTCAAACACCTCAGATTAAGAATTATGTAATGAAATTGGTCTATATTGAATTAAGCTGCAGTGATAAGTAGTCTGGATTCAATAACAATTACAATTTTAGAAAATCATGACAACTTTAAAAATGTCTTGTAATTGATGTCGTCATGATTTTAGTACTACAAGCTACTTATAACAGGGAAAAAGATATTAAAGTGACAAGGAGCTACCAGCGGAAATACCTACACAGGACGATGACCCTTAATATAATCATTTGACTTCAACTTAGCATAGGAGGTTAGGTCAAGCAAGTCAAAGGTTAAACAGTCGAATGCTCCTTTGGCGCTAAGTTTCTCAGTTTATGACGATAACTAGTATAATAAATTCTGAAGAGATTTTAAAATGATAACAATAAACTCTTTATTGAGTTATTTTTTAAAGCGGGCTAGATTCGCGCTTGTATGCCATCTTGCCTAATGTTATGCGATAGTCAGTTTACGTTGGAGTGCACGTATACCAGAAGTAATTAAAAGGAAATATTCCTTTTTTACATCTTAGCTACTCTTTTAGAGAAGGTGAAGATTAGTTATGAAAACGATGAAGCAGTGTCGCCTTTCCGAAATTAGTGGTTCAGTAGAAAAAAGGTAGATGAACACAGATATAAAAAATTTCTAAAAATCAATAAATCAATTTTAGTCGGCTAGTTTTAATTCACATTGATTTGACAGTGTTTGAGTCTTTCCCGACTCCGAATCACCCCGTGGATGCACAAGATGAATGACAAAAGTAATAAGAATGATAAATATTTCCATACACATCTAGTCATCTACCCAATAACCATCGGCAGGTATGCCGTGCAGTAGCATTCCACCTCGTATTTACTAGGTTTACCGGTATCTACCAGCGTCTACCGGCGAAAAGAAAGTACTAAGTACTCGTATGTTAATATTTTTATACACGGTTATTTTTTATCACCCTGTAAAATTTTAGGGACGCTTCAGGACACATCCGTTATTATATAAAAAAAACTTTAAAAAAATGAATAAAATATCTAAAAATGCTCAACTATTGTAGTGCAGCATTTTTTGGATATTTTAGAAAATTAATATAAAATTAAGTAAGTGAGTTATTTGTTTTATTCATATATAAATCATTCTAATACCATGTCGTCAAGCGTCCCTTAAAATTTCCAGGGTGATAAAAAATATCCGTGTATATGTATAATTATGTCAAGTTAAAGTTTTTTACAAAAAATTTCACCGACTTTAAAAATACCAAAAACTCATAAATACATAAGAATACATACAACATCACGTCATTTTGAAATGGAACCTGTTGTCAAATTAATCGTTCTTATATTTTTTAAGACAGATGATCATTGTTTGGCACCGACTTCAATATAAAACTATGATGTTGCCTTGATGTTGTATGAATTTTTATATATTATTTATGACTTTTTGGTGTTTTTGAAGTCGGTTTAATTCTTTGGAAACAAAAAATAATTTCATTTTTTTTTATATGAGTATTAGAATTTGAGCCAAGGAAAACACCAGAATAGCTTCCATCCATCATCAGCCCAATGACATGATAATATGATGACTACCAGATGCAAATACTTGAATATGTTCAGAAAAAACATGAAACACGTTGGATATGCCTATGAAATTTAAGGGTTTTCCTCGGTTTTCCTGGGATCCCATCATCAGATCATTACATGTTGACAATGGGACCACCTCGGGAGTATACTCTTCGTTTACAAAAAGAATTTTGAAAACAAATGGCGGAGTAATCGGTGAGCATACATTAATAAAAAATGTATATGTCGAACATAAAACCTCCTCCTTTTTTTAAGTCGGTTAAAAAGACAAGACACATAGTTTATATTTTTACGTAACCAAAAAGTACGGTACATTGTTGGAAATTTTATATGATATCTCGGATTTGTTCACTTTACAGTATAATTCAACTTTAAATCATTTCCTTTATGTGTTTTCTCATTTCGATGTTGCAAAAAATACTGATATTGTGTTATTTTAATAAACTGACGGATTAAAATGATTTTTTTTCTTATCCAGTCAGTGACTGGATAAGAAGCGAAGCATTCTAAAGGACTGGTGACTGGCAGTCACCATGTCCTTTAGAACGCTTCGATGGTCCCCAATGGAGTAAAAAGATGATGGGTCGTTGGGTTCAAGTACCCTGGATCGATGAAGTTCCAACACCCCCACATCAGACTTAGCAATCGGTCCGAGAAAGTTCAAAAAAAATTTCACCATTGCCCCTTTTTAAAAATAGGTGAGAATAAATACCAAAGTCCATCAGGAACTGTTCTCAATTAAATTTCAAACACACCATGTTCAATCATGGCAAGCGACTTTTAGCGCATACGATAAGTGAAATACATGGTGTTAAAAATTTAAATTAGCTGTGGTCACAGAACTGCGGGCTGTAGAAATTTGTACTTTATGGCATTTCAATAAGGTGCTCGTCAATAAATCTTGTGAGGTCGTGTCAATTCAACAACGTAACCTTCACTTTGAGATAGTGCGAATGCCTTAAGCCGGGAAGGCATTAATTCTTAGCATTCCTCAAACGATTATGAGCAACTTTGGTTATGGACAATTTTTTTGCGTGTTGTTGACAAATCTATATTCATGTCATGTTTTTCAATAATCTGAACAACAATATGCAAATAACTAATTTTCAGGAATCATCTATACTTTAATAATGTTATAAAACTGAAGAGTTTGTTTGTTTGGTTTGTTGAACGCACTAATCTCAGAACTACTGATTCAAATTGAAAAAATATTTTGGTATTGGGTAGTCCATTTATCGAGGAAGACTATAGTCTATCTATCTATTATTAAATCACGATGTTGTTCTTTTACGACATTTACGCGACCGATGTCGCGGGCACAGCTAGTCCTTCATAATAATATACTAGGCAATAGGCATCTAGGCATACTCTTTTAAATTACAACATCTACAACTAACATCAAACAGGCCAAATACATCTATGAATCTTTTAATTTCAACCTCGAACGAGTTTCAGTTTTGATTTAGATTTACGAATATTGTACAAATTGTTTCAACCCCATACTTCAAATTTACGAATACTGAACAAATTGTCTATTTCTCATCAGCAAATGATATTTTTAAAACAAGGCTTTAAAAAGGTTGCTCAACATACATAATGTTGAGATAACAGATTTATATATTACTAGCTGTGCCCGCGAACTACGTTTCGCCATCAAAATGCTTAACACAGTGTTTAGTTTTTCCTTCATTTTATTCCATAATGATTCAACTTTATTCTGCCTTTCTTGAGCAGCGGCCATTTCGAAATTAAAACAATTTTCGTAAGTTCGTAATGCTCTAGGTACTCTTTTAATACCCATATTGCTAGGTTTGAAAAGGAACTTGTATCCGCCTTTTTTGAGCGGCGGCCATGTTGAATTTACGTCAATTTTGCTACGGTCATAGTGCTCTATTGATCAAGGCCTTTCATTTGATACCCATATTGCTGTGTTTGGAAACGAACTTTTATCCTTTTTTTTTTGAGCGGCGGCCATGTTGAATTTAGGTCGATTTTTCTAGGTACCTAATGCTCTACTCTTCAAGGCCTTTCATTTGATAGCCATATTTCTAGGTGTGGAAACGAACTTTTATCCGTATTGATTTTTTTGTGATTATCCTAGGTTCATAGTGACCTTTCATGTAATGCCCGTATTGGTAGGTTTGGAAACAAACTTCAATCCATCTTTTTTGAGTGGTGGCTATGTCGAATTTACGTCAATATTGCTAGGTTCATAGTACTCTACTCATCAAGGTCTTTCATTTGAAACGAACTTTTATTCGGTTTTTTAGAGCGGCGGCGATGTTGAATTTCCATTAATGTTGCTGTATTCCTAGTTTTCAAGGCCTTTCATTTTTATACCCATATTGCTGGGCTTCGAAACGAACTTTTATCCGTTATTTTAACAACACCCATGATACATTTTGGGCGATTTTTTTAAGTTCATAGTGCCCTACTCTTAAAGGCCTTTCATTTGATACCCATATTGCTAGGTTTGGAAACGAACTTTTATCTCCCTTTTTTGAGCGGCGGCCATGTTAAATTAATGTCAGTGTTGCTCCATTTATAGTGCTCTACTCATCAAGGCCTTTTATTTGATACCCATATTGCTGGGTTTGAAAACGAACTTTTATACATTTTTTGAGCGGCGGCCATGTTTAATTTAGGGCAATTTTCCAAAGTTGATAATGCTCTACTCTTTGAGGCCTTTCATTTGATACCCATATTTCTAGGTTTGGAAACGAACTTTTTTCCATATTTTTTTAACGGCGGCCATATTGCATTTATGTCAATGTTGCTAGATTCATAGTGCTCTACTCATCAAGGTCTTTTATTTGATACCCATATTGCTGGGCTTGAAAACCAACTTTTATCCATTTTTTGAGCTGCGGCCATGTTTTATTTAGGGCAATTTTATAAAGTTCATAATGCTCTATTCTCTGAGGCCTTTCATTTTTTACCCATAGAAAGGTTTGGAAACGAACTTTTATCCATCTTTTTTGAGCAGCGGCTATGTTGAATTTATGTCAATGTTGCTAGGTTCATAGTGCTCTACTCATCAAGGCTTTTCATTTGACACCCATATTGCTGGGTTTGAAAACAAACTTTGATCATTTTTTTTGGGCGGCGGCCATGTTGAATTTAGGTCGAGTTTCCTAGGTACCTAATGCTCTACTCTTGAAGGCCTTTCATTTGATACCCATATTTTTAAGTTTGGAAACTAACTTTTATCCACCTTTTTTGAGCAGCGGCTATGTTTAGGTCCTTCGTTCGATATCCATGTTCCTTGGGTGAATCCAAAAAAAATGTGATCCGTCATTTTAGACATTAGGATCAAGAGTCCCGTACTTCCTCTACGCGTAACCCAGAATCATTGCAGTCAGATATTTTTTTTAATTATCAATATTAATCAATTACATTTAATAGTTTTAAATGGATGAAAGAGTTTGATTCCTTGGTCATAATGTAAAAACATATAACATCTTTCAAAATACCTTGAAAAGGGTATCTTCACTTTTCAACATTTCAAATATTTCAAAAATTGTACCGATTTTGTGGAAATTGGTCAAGGATTAAACCAACCTACAAATTTTATATTTGTGGCGTGATATTGTCATAAAAAATGCTTTAAATACATTTTGTTGTATGGCTTGTCCTTTTGCCTTACCACCACGGTCATAAATAAGAAAAAGACAATATAAACTTCTAAACTTCTTGGTTGGCGAAATCCAAATGGGCACAGCCATTAACAGAAAAGATTAAATTTTTCTTTGCACTATGTGAAAGACTAAACTTGTCAAAATAATTTCACGTGCGCCATGTTGATTTTCTACATAATACTAAGCATTGTTCGAAAAAAATTTATATGGTATTTTTTCACTAAAAATAAAAAGTCAATTTAAACAAATGAAATTATGCCTAAATGTCCTTCCGGAAAATTCTAAGCATTCTGGTGTAAGCCATATCAATTTCTGTCCAGTAGTTTCGGAGATCTTTCCGGACAAACAGACAAACAAACAAATAAACAAACAAACAAATAAACAAACAAACAATTTAAAAAAAAAACTATTCTATCGTGTTCTGCTAATGATTTTAAGGCGACCTATGTATTTTTTTTCTTAATATTTCGCAATTACAGATTTTTGTACCCCTACTATTTTATTATATACAGAATGAATTTTTGAGATGGGATTTAAAGGGCAGGTACGTTAACCATTATAGTTACAAGAAAACATTGTTAGGCAGCCATCCATAACTTTTTAAGATATTCTGATCTGCATTCACAGATTTTGGAAAAAAGTGACAGTCAACAAAAAAAATGCTGAGATAGCAAAAAATTTTTTTTCTGCTACATCCTCAGTACAAAAGCGAGTAAACTTATGTATTCGTGAAGACGGCGGACATTTTGAGCAATTTATTTAATAGATAAAGTAGATATTTTTGCGTTTGTTTAAAAATACATGTTTAAATGATTTAATTTAGTATTTATTTAAATTACAGTTTCCCTTAAAAGTAAAAAATAGGATTCGTAGAGAGATCACCGTATGAAATAGGAGCTGAGGATTTTCCGTACAAAATGTATGGGAAAAGTTTTTGGTGATTTCTGTCATTTCTAGTACTCATACCTTAAATGGTCCCATAAAGTCTTTTGATCCCTACATGAAATAGGATCGATTGGCATAAAAAAATTTTTTGCTATCTCAGCATTTTTTTTGCTGACTGTAAATTTTTTCCAAAATCTGTGAATGCAGATCAGAATATCTTAATATCTTAGGTTAATGTACCTGCCCTTTAAATCCCATCTCAAAAATCCATAGAGACTAGCTGTGCCCGCGAACTACGTTTCGCCTTAATTTATTTTTTCCCGACATCTTCAACATATATCGTTAATGTACACAGAAATAAATACAAAAACTTAACAAATTATATACTAAAACCTTCCTCAAAAATTACGCTATCGAGTGGTGAGAACCGCTTGAAAATCGGTGCAGTAGTTTTTGAGTTTATCGCGAACAGACAGACAGACAGTCGCGGTGGGGGACTTTGTTTTATAATATGTAAGTAGGTAAGTATATGGGAGTCAACCAAATTTGTTAAACTCATGATCAGCGATCATCCACACCGACTTCGTAATGTAGTTTGTATAGTTTTTTTTTTACTTTTTTGTGTTTTTGAACTCGGTTTTTTTATTTTTGCTCAATATTTTTTTATTAACACGCAACAATGACTCTCTTTGCATTCATCTCACTTTATTATCACCTTAAAGTTAGTGACAATAAGACGAAAGATGGAAGCGAGCTTCACCTGGATTTCTCAGCTACTTAGGAACTATCTCCATCAACCGAACCAAGCAGATGGTAAACGGACAGACGAACGGACTACGGAGGCTAAAATAATTGTCGCTTCGCTAGCTTCCAATTAGTGATTTTTTGGATACTAGATCATTTATCAAAAACAGTCAGCTCGTGTTTGTGTAGAATTCTACATCATTCGTCTCTTCATACCTACTGGAAGATCAAACATCAATTTCTTTTTCCAATTCTGAATGGAAAAAGATGGCCTCGGATCGGTCATCCGACAAAGGATATGTGGAACTTTAATTATGAGCTAAAACCCGTAATTGAATATTATATTGGTGCATTGACAGTATGACATTGTGCAGAAAGTTGAAATGAATGGGTTTCATTTACATAATATATTCACGTCGGTAAATACACGCAGTCATTCATTAATCATTATACTAGTATGTTCCATAGATTTAGATTAATAATGGAATCGCTACCTGCGTCATCTGGTTTGCCACTTGTCAGTATTACTATTGTTTTGCAAATGGACTTCCAAAACACTAAAACAAGATCCTTTTGTGTTGAAATCATACAAAGCACAGAATCAGAATATTCATTTTAAACATCAAAAAATGATATAAGAATACAAACAACATCACTGTTTTATTTTGAAGTTGGTGGCAAATTTTAAATAAGTACTTACGTTAATATTGTTGTTATATTTTTTAAGACTTTCCAGGTGATGATTGCTTGGCACCTTATGCTCTAAGCTTGGCACTGACTTTAATATAAAATAGTGATGTTGTTTGTAAGTATTCTTATGTTATTGTTGACTTTTTGGTGTTTTTGAAGTTGGTTTTATTTTTCTGAAAATCTTATTTTGTTCAATCTTTTCAGTTAATTTAAAATACCAAAACCTTATCCTAAATGTAACAAATACTTTTCTTGAAACCGCATCAAAATCGATTCAGGCAAACGCAAGATAATTGCGGACAAACATACGACACATACAAAAAAACCTGTATGTTAAATGGAGAACCTCCTTTTTATTGAAGTCGGTTAAAAATTACCGTTAAACAAAGCGTGTAAAATTTAAAGATTTTGTGACATTCTCAAACGATGATGAAATTTCTGCGAGTCGTTGTTTTCAGAAGTACCTACTATCTTGATGGCTTTTTACCCAATCAATATTTTTTTTGCAATTTTAGGTATTAAGAAAAACTTTAAAATGAAGTGTTAATTAGAAAATATAAACATTAGATGAATCTATACTTATCTATACTTAATATTATAAAGCTGAAGCGTTTGTTTGGTTGAACGCGCTAATCTCTGGAACTACTGGTCCGAATTAAAAAATTATTTTTGTGTTGGATAGTCCATTTACCGAGGAAGGCTTTAAGATATGTAATATCACGCCACGGCCAATATGAGAGTAGAATTAATGAAAAATGTTGTTAAAACTGGAAAGATATAGAAAATACGAAACTAAGAACGCGTTGAAGTCTTTTAAGGCGAAACGTAGTTCGCGGGCACATCTAGTATTTAATAAACGCTACTCTCAAGTAAGAGTGATGATGTAAGAACTCAATTCAATGTTACAAATGACAACTAGCACCAAGAGACGCAACTGAACGCATGTCAAACTAGGGAGTGAGATGTTACGGCTTCAACGATTGCAAATCCACTGATAACTGTCCAAACCGGTTCATTTATAAGCATTCGCTAATTTTAGTGGCCAAAAAAATTTGTAGCTAGGCACATACGTCTGTGGTAGGTACTGTTTTTTGAACGTTTGAAAATTTATAATTTACGAGTAAGTGGATATGTTCACTTTTGCTATTCGCTAATATTAAAAATGAGCAGAAGTGTTAAGGAATCGTGAAAATTAACAATCATTAGCTTGAAAAAAAAAACCAATCCGTGCGACAGCTCAGCGTGAATATGTGTATTTAAGTTATCAATTTTTCAGTCATTTATTGACGGATTTCAAAAATATATACCAGTGTAACCTCAGAAGGAAATTAGTTGTTATCAAAGTTTTAGACTTCCGCGATTTGTACACATTTTAAATACAGTAAGTCAATATAGTTATTGTTTACCGCGAAATAGACCCGAGTTAATTGTATTTAAGAGATATTAGATAAAGATATTACGTATTACTACTAATTTGAACTCTATTACTGGATAGTCAAATATAGGTATATTGCACATTTGCAATAGTTCATTGTCACAGTTTCAAAAAGTACCTAACACGAATCGATTTGACATTTGGCGAACCTTTTCATACCACTACTGTACTTATTTAACCCATATGTCCCACTGCTGGGCATAATCTTCAGACGAGTAGGAGTTGGCCCGCTACATCTCGCTGGCTAGATGGGTTTTCCATCACCTCGCAAAGAAATAACTGCGTCAAACTCCTTTACGTCCTTCACTAGATTTGTTTACTGGAGATAGAGTTTTGACGTATTTAGTATGAGGCTAATGTCTAATACCTATCGCTGGTATCCAAATCCACAGATAGAAGCGATTGTCTAAGCGCATGTGATTTATTTATTCCTAACTACAGAATATAAAATCTTCAAATGCAATATTTTAAGCCTGTATAATATGTAAAACTTTTTTCATCCCCCATCTCGGAAAGAGTATTTTTCTACTCGGAAAGTAAATTTGAATTTAGAACATCGCGTGCACTAGGTATGTGATTTCAAAACATCATTAAACCTATTTACTTCCATCTCCATGGTGCCGAATTTATCATACAACTTTTTTTTAAATTTGTTAAAAACTCAGACTCTGAACCTCCTTGGTGTACTTTTGTTTTTAATTTGCTTTTTGCGCGCCATTTTGTTTGACGTCGTAATGTTTTATTTTGCATTTAGTCATTTCCTCGCTGAGGGGGAATGAAAAGTTACGTGTTGCACTCGAGTACAAAGATTTCTCACCTTGTGCTCTTTTGATTCCCTCGCTAACGCTCAACCTTAATCCTTCGCTTGCTCGGTCATCAAAGTTGACGAACGTTGAAGCACGCGGTTAAAAAACAACTTTGCACTCATGTATAACAAATAATTATTGTTTCAACAAAAGTTGGAATTTTGAGCTCGTCACATCATCATAAATCTAACTGAATCACATTCACATCCCTGAAAATATTTCAAAGAGTTGCGGATGAAACTTTCTACATTGGAAATCAAGTAGCCGAGCCAATGAGTGCTCGTTTGTTCCGTTGAATGGTTTTAGGCAGAACTCGAGAGGAATGCGAAAATAAAGAGAAAGTGATAGGTGTTTAGCATCTTTACCTAATATGTAATTTTCTGCTACAGTAGATCTTCGCGATTACGTTGTTAATAATACCAATTTTATACGACGATTTCTCTCTGATAAAATAGGTATTTATAGATATTTTTTATAGTTACAAATATAATTACACGTCTCGCCTAATGTTAATTGGTTTCCGTAGTCTATAGTTTATATAAAAATGATCAAAGCAATGTATTCCATCACTTTTTCCACTCAAATTATTTTCAGAACCTTACATGAAACTGTAAACATTTACAGTGTAGAGCGTTGCCAGTTTTTTTTAGCAAGTTGGGACTTTGAAACTTTTTGAGGTAAAAAAGTCTTTCGTCGAAAGCGGGACGTAGTAAAAAAACAATATAATAAGATGTTTATAAATATTCATCTTTTTATTTGAGTTTTAAATTACGTTTATGTAACAATAGATGGCAAAAATAGCCATAGAAAATGTATTTTAATAAAAATACACTTGTCTGTGCCACCCGGTCGTGCTTTCTCAGCGCGCTGCACGCACAGCAGAGCTATCCTCAAAAACCGGGACTGAGCCTGTCCCGCGCGGGACATTTTCTTTTGATTTAAAAATCGGGACTTCCCGCTAAAATCGGGACTATGCACTTATTCTATGAGGCACATAGTCGAAACTATGTACATATTGATAATAAAGCGATAGTGTTCCCATCCTTTTTTTTAGGGGGGGGGGGGGGATCTAGTTACGGATTCAATAAGGGTCCGCGCGCGGCTGACAAGGCCGCCCCAAGGATAGGCCAAGGATAGGATAGGAGGGTAGGCCTGGCGCAAGCGCTAGGTCTTAACCTCTACGGGATAGTGTTCCCATCCTAGAATCAATTTACCTTCTTCCGGCTAAGTGCGAACGCACACGACCGATATCAGTGACGGTTTTTTTGACGGTGGAAAATTAACATAATGGAGTGCTACGTTGACTTGTACCCACTAACGTATAAAGAATGTTCAGCGGCCAAGTCACACAACATTAACTATAATAATAAAGAAATCGCAGAAAGGAACCTTAGACTTGGCACGACTTTGTCTAGATTTCATTACTTTTTAGAGATAAACAAGCAGCTCTATCGAGACTTGGCTAGTTTTTTACAAAATGTTTTTTAGGGATTTCACTTCTTTTTGTAGAAACGTGAGCTTATTGATTTATTTAATTGATTTTCTTATTTGACACAGTTTTTTTCTTTTTCATCATCATCATCACAGCTCATACACGTCCCCACCGAGGGGTTCGAGCCTACCCTATGTTAGGGTGATTAGGCCTTAGTCAACCACGCTGGCCCAGTGCGGATTGGTCGACTTCACATACACCATTGAATTTCTTCGCAGATGCATGCAGGTTGCCTCACGATGTTTTCCTTCACCGTAGGAGCGTCAGACAAATGTACATATGAAATTCGAAACGAAAAACACATTGGTACATGGCGGGTCTCGAACCCCGACCTCCCGATTGGAAGGCAAGTGCCGAGTCCACAGCGCCACCGACGCTCGACGCTTTTTCTTTTTAGGAGTAGTTTATTAATATATTTAATATATTAAATTAAAATGAAGCGGCCCACCAAGTTAAATATTTTTTGTAAAGGCGGTATGTCGATATCTCTAATATTTTGGTTGGGCTCTTGTGTTTTCTAATCAGGGTCACCAGGTACTCCAGATCTTCGATTATCCTAGTTTTTATAGTTTTCCCTTTATGTGGCCATTAAACCCTAACTCTGTACCAAATTTCAGCTCTCTGAGTTTATAGGAAGTACTATTTTGATGATCATGAGTTTTTCGCTTAACTTAGGAACTAAATGACCTACAGACTTGAAATTTTGGATTTTAAGTATGTAATTATAGCTTATGACGAAAATTTCTGCGTTCGCGGACCTAAAAAGGCCGCATCGCAGAGTCATAATACGAATCATATTAGGAGTGAGGTGCAATTCATCATAAGCAATTATTATTTTTGATAGCTTTGTATGAATATTCGTAAAATTGTTCACAAATTAGGCATTGCTTAAGTGTCAATTGGGACCATATTACGAATATACATACAAAGCAGTCAAATAGAATTTGGTTATGATGAATTACACTCAAATCATAATATGAATCATAATAATATATGATTCGTATTATGATTCTGCGATGCGGCCTTTTTAGGTCCGCTGGTCTTATCCAGAGGTTCTCAAATAGGGACCTGTAAATGCGGCGAAATGGTTTCAGTAAAGGATGGTACGGCAGTGTTTGCTTCGCGCTCGACTTGGCGGGGGCACTGCGGTGCCCTCAGATTTTCTGGTGGAGTCTATTATGT
The DNA here is from genome assembly GCA_963935595.1 of Schoenobius gigantellus. Classification (NCBI taxonomy): domain Eukaryota; kingdom Metazoa; phylum Arthropoda; class Insecta; order Lepidoptera; family Crambidae; genus Schoenobius; species Schoenobius gigantellus. The sequence goes on along the minus strand of OZ012547.1, from coordinate 31,979,662 downwards.
ACCTACACATAATCGCCGCCTATCACCAAGTTAAATCGCTATTATAAAAAGTCTCTTAAAAATAATGATGTGACATCAAAATGCTCACCCTTGGTTCACGAACATCATATAATGTAAGACGATCTAATATGATGTTGATGACAGGTGAATTACAACTTTCATAGACAAGGTCATTTTTAGACACGAACCAAATTTTGTGTGCTTGATCAGACAAGAAAACTTAACAACTTTTACTATGGGACCAATATTGAAATCGCAAAAAAAATTGTTCTATAAAATATTTAACATCCACCGAACTTAAATGTGTCAGCTATTCAAGTCGCTTATTGTTTGCTTGTCTGAACACGCACACGATATTTGGCTCCTGTCTTTTTAGGGTTCCGTACCTCGAAAGGAAAAAACGGAACCCTTATAGGATCACTTTGTTGTCCGTCCGTCCGTCTGTCTGTTTGTCTGTCTGTCAAGACCCATTTTCTCAGGAACGCGTGGAGGTATCAAGCTGAAATTTATATCAATACTCAGGTCTACTGTCCCTTGGAGCTGTGAAAAAATCAAACTTCTAAACCAACGCAAAAGATACAGCCGTTTATGCCGCAAATTTCCGCAAATTTTCGACACTCGCAAGGGAATCAAAACCTACAGGGGAAGTACCCCGTGAACTCAGAATCTTGAAATTTGGTACGAAGTAATGTCTTATAGCACAGATAAAGGAAAATTTGCGAAAACGGTCAATTTTTAGTTACATCATATAATAATAAAAATATATGGGTGAACTTTTACTTATATACCTACAGATTTGTACGGAACCCTCGGTGCGCGAGTCCGACTCGCACTTGGCCGGCTTTTTTTTGTGGGAGGAAATGCGTAACCGCACCGTACCCGCCGTTGGCTAGACGGCGAGCGCGTGTGGGGCTCTCCCGCCAGAGTGCCAGGCCTACCCACTAAAACCTTCACGGTGTGTTCCCTGCCCTTATGGGCGCGTATGGTAAGGTCCACACTGCGACAACAGTACCAACGCGCCCGATTTGGCTCCTGCCTAAAAAATAATCCTGTATACACGGATCTTACTTGCATCTCAAGATAGATTTGCAAGTAATGGGAATTGGTGACCTTTGTGAAGAGATGTAAGAAAACTTGTCGCAAGACCCTAAAATTCTTTTTCGTTTATGGAGAGAGCTGTGTTCAGCAGAAGATGGTGATGAACATTATTTGATATGCAACCTCTGGGCGAGGTTGCATACTAAAATGAAAGGAAAGTCTAGAAACCAATCTCGTCCCGTAAAAGTCAATCGCTGGATTCTTATTCCGTTTTCTCCGCAAAAAATAAACATTATGTGCCGCTCCGGACTGACAGACAACGAGGCCGTGTTGATTTTGTGGGTGTCAGATCATTTTCATATCGATTACGTCGCAACTCGCCTGACAAGCAGTTGATGTCTTCGACCTGCTCAAACTTGTGTAGTCGACTGGTCAAGTAGCTCGCGGTCAGTACTGGTTTAAGAGGTCACGGGTTCGATTATCGCATCAGGGCCTGGTTTAGTGACAGTTGTTCTAGATATAACGACAGTATTATGCGTTCTAATGGAATTTTTTTTTGTATGTTATCCAATATGTGGTGGACAAGTTGAACGTATATTTTCTAATGCAATTTTGGAAACTTTTAAAGGGCTGAAGCTGAACTTCTTTAACATTATTTTATTCCTTTCTCATTTTATTAAGGAAGTGTGTCCTTTTGATTTTGTAATGTAGTTAGTATTAACCATTTACACCTAATTATAGTATCATTGGCTGGACCGAATTTATGTTATATTTTTCTTTCTCTTGTTTTTTATCCTGTACATTATGCTTTACATCTATTCAAACAAAGAAACAAATAGAGTTATTGACACACCAAATTAACCTTAATAGATCTGAAATTGTCCTTAAACGATAACAGAAACGAGATCTAAAATCGTGCCAGTCTACCTCAGATCAATTTTGATAGATAATAATCCATAAATCTGGAAACGCTTGTTTCCAAACAGTCTAGATCTCACAACAAAAGAACAATGACATAAAATAGAAGGGTCTATTCTCAGATCATGCGAAGTCCTTTTTGACTAGGTCGTGCGGTAAATTATCATATATTTTATATTTATACTTAAGAATGTATAACTAAGCTTACATCCGCAAATTACGAGTACACACATAACTCTTATTTATTCTTCTGGAATTTGCATACGTTTTAAAGAATATTAATAAAATTGACATTATGCATTCAAATAAATATTTTTTTTTCGCTTAACTTTGAATAATTTTTCAATAATATACATCAAGTTTTTTAGATTTTTAAAGACAAGTGTCTTGTATTATTGTGTGTATATTATTGAAAAATTATTCCAAGTTGACTGAAATATCCTTATGCATATCCATTAAACAACAATAACACCTAATAATATCAATTTACAACTCGTTTTTTATTCCTTTGTAATAAAAATTTGATTTCATTCATTTTTCAATTTTCTACTGGTTCAAACATATGACCCAGGACTGGAACCTAATGATGTCGCAAGTGCGGCGAATATTCGTGACCGAACACAAATGCCCGGAAGCCAATGGCCCACTTCCAATACATTTTTCGTGGCCACAATCGCTCTATTATTTCTTTGCGATACATATTTCATAATTATCGACTCATTATGGCATATTATTGTCGGCGAATTAATCACGTACCAAATGCCTACCTATAATAATTTTGATTAATCAGTTTGTTCGCGATCGAACTGTGGTATGACAAATGTTTTGTATTTCATCTGAACTAATGTCATGTTTTCAATTCACAATAAGTAATAAGCAAGTGTTCAACTTTCATTCCAACCTTTAGCGGTTAAAATAAAAAAAAAAGATGTGAGTACTTTTTGGGTTCCTACGTATGAAATAGTGACATAAAAGTACGAACATTGCTTGACAATTTAACTCATTTAACTCCCAATGAGCAAAACTACCTGTGTGATAGTAAATATTTTACATTAAAACTATAAGTTTCAAGCAGAAAAGCATATAGGTATTTAAAAAGATTTCTATTTTTTTCCTATAGGCACAGATTAGATAAGTAATAGTACCAATCCTCACTGGGCCAGCGTGGTTGACTAAGGCCACCCTAACTTAGGGTAGGCTCGAACCCCTCACGACGTGGGTGTGCCGCCCTGCGGCGGTGGCCAAAAAGATTACCTCATCTAAGAGGCTACTGGTCGGCTGGTCCGCGGCCAAGGCGAAACTTCTCCTGCCCCGAGAAATGCGGTGCTTTAGGTGCCTCGAAACGGGACACCTGAGAGCAGACTGCAGGGTGGAGGAGGACCGTAGCACACTGTGCTATCGGTGTGGAGAGGCCGGGCACAGGGCAGGTGAAGTGTTCGTCGAAGCCCAAATGCCCCTTGTGCACGGCGGCTGGAAAGTCGGCAGACCACAGCTTTGGGGGTAAGACATGTTCTGCCCCCAATTATGACATAAGAGGAGGAGGGCGGCGGCAAAACCGCAGCTCGAAACCTCAAGAGCGGAGGCGGAGATGGAGGTCACCGAGGACATCGTCGATACCCCCATCCTCCAGGAAGAGGCTACCGCGGGAGGGGAAGTGCCCCGCGTAAGAAATAGACCCCAGCTCCAAGGCACTTAATGCCGGGACGTTTCGGGGCGAAGAGCGGCGCATACCATCTGCGCCGCTGATAGGGCAGCGGAGCCACGCGCCTTTTGACGTAGCGCGAGTCCGACAACGGACCATTCACGGTCAGGGGGTCAGCCGGAACAAGGCCTCGCTGTTGTCCCCTTCCTCTTGTCCTGTGACGACGGAGGAGCTGCTGGGGGTTTTTAGAGAGTAGGCCTGGGCCGACCTGGGCTGGCTGGCCGAGCTACAAATATATTTACACAAGTACAAGAACATGTGTACAATAGTACAAGTACAAGATAAGCAAAAACACAACCCCCTCAAGAACCCAAATGAACGTTGCCAACTTGTAAAATAAAATGTCAAGTCACAGCCTGTCTCCTTCAAACCGTAACACAGCAATGCAATCACCGCTGCTTGGCTCGGTAAAAAAAAGATAGACGTACCAATGTATACGACTCTGGTACAGCCCCCTAGCATGACCACCAAAACAAGATATGGTAAAACGATATATCGATATAGGCTGTTAATCTTGATGTTTTGAGTTTGTTTTGGATATTTGTACATATTGTTATTTTGGGCATTATTTATATATTAATGTCGATAAAATTTCAATGTGGCCATTAGATGTAATATATTTTGACATAATAATATCGTGTTTCGGCGTTCATGCTACGGGAGCAGTCTCACTCTGGTATTTTCTAATGCTTCCACATAATTATTAACAATTACGTGGAGGCGTTTATCCAATTTCTTCAAATCTATATAAAAATCTCGTGACACAGTGTTGGTTATCGAACTCCTCCGAAACGGCTTGACCGATTTTCATGATTTTTTTTTGTAGGTCTGAGAATAGGTCATAGGTTATTTTTATACCATTAGGTGATAACGGTGGCCTCTCCAGAATTTTCTTGGGCAACTATTTTAGTGAAACGTAGTTCGCGGGCGGAGCTAGTAACTTTATAATAGCTTGTTGAAAATTTCAGGATAACTGAGGTCTTGCTCATAAAAAGCTTTAATATTAATCTCGAACTATACTTATTCAAATTGAAAAATTCTTTTTGTGTTGGATAGTCCATTTATCGAGGAAGGCTATAGGTTATATAACATCACGCTACAACCAATGGGAGCTGGACATCAACGAAGAATGTTGCAAAACGAGAAAAAAAATAAGGCAAAACGTAGTTCGCTAGTACTTAGAAAACTCGGTGTGTGAGTTCAAGTCGCACATGATCAGTTTTTTTTTCACACAGCAGGGAAGCTAATAGTCTTCATCTCGCCTGATAGTATGTGACGGCAACTATTTTAGTGAAACGTAGTTCGCGGGCGGAGCTAGTAACTTTATAATAGCTTGCTGAAAATTTCAGGATAACTGAGGTCTTGCTCATAAAAAGCTTTAATATTAAAAATCCTTTGTTTAGTCAATTATCTACCTATATTATTACAACATTCCATTTGACCGATGTAATAGACCGTACATTTTCTCATTTGAATCGGTCTAGACTAGAAAAAATGTAGGCCATGTTTTTATGCGTATTGTTTGCGCCTATTACTGGTGGAGGTCTACGTTGAAAGCGTAATTGAGGCTTTATTAGGCTGATAAATATGTGTTGTTTGATTGCTGGTGTTTTATAGATAATGTTGGTTTAACTTGGTAAGATAAGGTTGGTTTCATACTAAACATTTAAGTGTGAGAGATAGCGAATAAGGCAATTGGTAAATCGAAGAAAAATGGCCTTGAACTAGACGCATAGACCCTAATTGACGTTACAAAATGTATCAGTAATTCTAGTTGACGGATAAGAAAAAAGCTTAAAGGTACTTATTACGTATGTATGACGTAACGTGGCACACACTGTACAGTAATAAATTTTAAACGTTAGCCTCCGAGCGGCTTGTTTATTGATTCTTATGGTCGTATAGATTCCAAGAACAATAACTTACATTCTTTCAATTTTTATTCATCAACTTAAAAATTTTCTGTAGTTATCGGGCCTTGAAACGGTTTTATATAGAGCAAAGAACTTAGATATTGCTGAAAAGTAAATGATCTGTCAAGATAGCATCCATCGAGATTTTGACTGTTGGCCATACTTTTGTAATAAGCAGTCCAATTTGGGTCAGTCCAGTTTCTCAATTATGTTTTCACGTTGTATCTTATTATTATTGTCAAATAGATGAATATTTCTCGCTTTTGGGGTTCCGTACCATAAAAGGAAAAGACGGAACCCCTTATATGATTACTCTGTCAGTCCGTCTGTCAGTCTATCTGTCTGAGAAGACCCCTTTCCCCAGAAACGCGTACAGAACAAACTGATATCAAATAATCGGATATATGGTCTCTTTCAGCTGTGAAATCTCAAACTATACTTATTCAAATTGAAAAATTCTTTTTGTGTTGGATAGTCCATTTATCGAGGAAGGCTATAGGTTATATAACATCACGCTACAACCAATGGGAGCTGGACATCAACGAAGAATGTTGCAAAACGAGAAAAAAAAATAAGGCAAAACGTAGTTCGCTAGTACTTAGAAAACTCGGTGTGTGAGTTCAAGTCGCACATGATCAGTTTTTTTTTCACACAGCAGGGAAGCTAATAGTCTTCATCTCGCCTGATAGTATGTGACGGTAAGACTGTAGATTGAGATAAACTTCATGTGATCTCAAGCTAAGATAATCTTCAAGCTAAGGAAATGGCTATCTCACTTCTGATTGTCGTAACGATAAACTTGCGTAAAATGGTGATAGATAGACAAACGCGTTCAGATGTCCTACCAGCCGTACCCACTAAAACCCCCCGGTGTTCTCTCTACCCTTATGGGTGCGCATGGTAAGGTCCACACTGCGGCACCACTACCAACGCGCCCGGGCAAGCCCTACCAACTAGTCGGGCTATCGCCAAGGGGGGATTGCCCGAAAACACCGGGCAATCTCCAGACGGAGGGCTTTACGGCAACGTGCACGGGGCCAACCGTTTTATTCATAACTTCATAACTTAATAAAAATTTAGGTCAACATATACTTAGCCACTTGATACTTAGCCGTCCACATGTCGATAATTATATGTCTGGTCTCACTTTATTGGGTGTCAATCTTGTTACATATGCAACATGTCTGTATGAGTAAGCTAGTCATTAACAGCAATAAGAACTCAGTATCTCAGCTGTTAACAACACAAGTTAGTTAGGGAGTAGTAGTTGGAATCGATTGATTCCATTAATAAAAAAATAAGGTCAGATTTTTTTTATGGTATAGGGGGCAAACGAGCAGACGTATCACGTGATGGTAAGTGATTACCGTCGCCCATGGACACCCACAACAGATTTGCATCCAATTTTTCGACCAATCAGCTTTTTGAATTTACTTTTTTATTTATTTAGCCTACTCCACAATTTATATTATAATATTTTATATATCTAGCAGTTAAGTACTTATGCTAGTTTGCTTATATGTAACAGCGAGTTTTACTTACAAAAATACTTTTTTATAAATTTTCCTAAGTGCTATATCTTAAGAGTATGCTATCTATAAATAATTAATATATTACTAAGAGTATAGAAACTGGATATAATAAATATAACCCCCTAGCCCTATCCTACCCTTAACTCTATCGTTTACTCTTATCGGCGTGTTGCAAGATATGCAACATGATATCTTTGTCCGTGCCGTTATTTTCCATGTCTCTTGGGGTCGGCCCTCCTAGTCTTCCATCGCCACTCTGGGCGCATCTCTGTCATTTCCGGTTGCAATCCCGTCTTTTTAGGTCGTTCCTTATAGTCCCCATCCAGGTAGTCGGCGGTCTACCTCGGCCTCGCTTAGGTTCTTCAATACCCATGACGTATTTTGTCATATGCTCTTTTTCACGCCGCATTACATGACCATACCACCGCAAACGGTTTTCAGTGAGTTTGTCAGCTATGTTTGCAACTTTTAGTGTACCTCGAATATGCTCATTTCTGACTCTATCTTTAAGTGTTACTCCCCCGGACCACCTCAACATCTTCATTTCTGTCACGTGGAGATTTTGGTCTTCCGTTTTGCGCATAGGCCAGCATTCGGACCCGTTGCCTTTGACTTCCACAGGCATCCTAGGGTCACAAATTGCTCCAGTCAGAAATCTCCATTTCAGCCATCCGGTGTTTATCCGGCTTTCAATGTCCTTAACAACGCAAGCGTCGGACGTTAGTACTGACCCTAGATACTTAAAATGGCTAACTGATTTCAGAGGAGTGGTTCTTATACACAATGGCTGTGTTACACTGGTCAAATTTGATAGGTTGCAATGCATATATTCAGTTTTGGATTTGCTTACTCTAAGTCCTCTTCGTTCTAGGGCTTTGCACCACAAGGTAAGGTCGGATTGTACCTCTTGCATCGTTTCCGCAATGAGAACAATGTCATCTGCATATAAAAGTGTCCACGGTGCAGGTTTCTGGAGATCTTTAGTGACGTAGTTCATTACGATGTTAAACAGTAGAGGACTTAATGTCGATCCTTGGTGCACTCCCACATTAACATCAAATTCTTTGCTAATGCCCGCAGGGCTGACGACTTTTGTCTTAATGTCGTTGTACATGTCTTGAAGAACGAGAATGTAGTGTTCTGGGACAGACTGTGCACGCAATGCTTGCCAAATCAGTTTTCTAGGTACTCTGTCGAAAGCCTTTTCAAGGTCAATGAACACTAAGTGTAGATCCTTTTTTAGGGCTTTATATTTTTCCATGAGAATTCTGTTGGTGTGAATGGCGTCCGTGGTACCGACGCCTCTTGTAAATCCACACTGATTAGGTGTTATTTCAGTAATTTTTACTATCCTCTCAGCTATGATGCTTTCTTAGATTTTGAGGGTATGAGATGTCAGTTTAATGGCGCGATAGTTTCCACAGTCAGCCACGTCACCCTTGTTTTTGTAGAAAGGGAGTTACTTTTTCTCCATTCATCTGGCATTTTACCCTGTGATAGAATTAAGTTAAAAAGTAATGTTAACCATAAGATTCCGGAGGTTCCGCACATCCTGAAAAGTTCAGATGGTACCTCGTCGGGACCGACTGCTTTGCCATTCTTTATTTTACTCAAGGCCAATTTAACCTCATCTGTTGTTATTTGTTCCAAAGGGCACACCGGCAGTACATTATCTAAGGTGTGTTGTGGAAATTCTTCATTAAGAAGGGTGCTATAATATTCGAGCCATCTTTCATTAATATCTATGTCTGACGTTAGAAGTGTTCCAGCCGAGTTTTTGATATATTTATTATGTTTAATGTCCTGTGATAGTTTATTTCTAAATTTAACGATTTTAAAAATCTCTTTATCCGTAACAGCGCTTTCAAGTTTGTTGTAGATACACTCATTTGCAGCTGCTCTTGACTTTGCCACCACTTTCTTGGCTTCCTTTTTCTCTTGGACGTAGTTCTCACGGTCTAAGTTGTCCCTAGATATTTGCCATTTTTTGAATCTTTTTTTCTTTTCGGCCAGTTGTTCTTTGACATCGTTGTTCCACCAACTTGGGTCCTTGTTGGGTACAAATTTGCCTTTGCTGATTCCCAAACATTCTTTAGCGCTGTCTGTGGTGTACTTTTTGTAATCATCCCATATGGCGTTAGCGGTTTTTCCATCAAATGTCTGTTGGTCTTGATATTTTGCTATGTTAGATGCAAATGATATACCTTCTTCTTTCTGCAAATTGTACCATTTTATTCGCGGTGTACTGTTTGACTTTTGTCTAGAGTTCCAGAGAGGCATTTTCATACTCGCTACAAGCAGCCTGTGCTGTGTGGTTAGGGGCTCTCCTGGAATTACTTTGCAGTCTTTAAAGTAGCTTCGCATGGCACCGTTGCAGAGGAAGTAGTCTATTTGAGTTGCTGATGTTCCGCTTTTATAGGTGATAAGGTGATAATCCTTTTATTGAAAAAGTGTGTTGACAATGGGCATATTGAAAATATTTGCCAACTCCAGGATTTCTTTGCCTTGATCGTTAAGATGTCTATATCCGTAGTTACCGTGAACTGCAAGTTCAGCTGGAGCATCGCGTCCAACGTGGCCGTTTAAATCACCTGCAATGATTTTATTTTCAGATGTTGGGAATGTTTGAAGAAAGTCCTGGAGATCCTCCCAGAAGCTGGCTTTTTGAACACCCTGTTTGCGGGGCATAAATGGATATTATGTTTAAACATGGCTGGTTGTCAAGAGCAATTTTTAGAGATATTATGCGGTCGCTACGTCTTTCTACAGATATGATGCGCTGCTTTAGTTGTTCATCTACGATGATTCCAACGCCGTTTCGAGCATTCGATGAGCCATGGTATAGTAACTGGTAGCCGTTTCCTATGTTCCTGGATTTTGAACCTTTCCATCTTAGTTCTTGGATGCAACATATATTAATTTTTCGTCGATGGAGAACTTCTGCCAGTTCTTGGCTGCGTCCAGTCAGGAAACCAATGTTCCAGGTTGCTAAGCGCATGGTGATTGCGTTGCGTCTAATGCCGTCGCTTGAGGGGGACGCCCTAGCATTTATACTTATTTCTCTTTGGTGTACTTTCATATTAAGACTAGGAGAATGTTAATTGGTTATCGTTTTTTTACGACCGGTTGCCACCTGACGTCAAGACTGTGATCTTCCACTCTCTTGGAGGACCGCGAGCGCCGCCGTTGGCCCATCGGAATGTACGGATTGGGCTCCTCCGCCGCCGACTCTTCTATACTCTCCAGCCGAAGGGTATAGTCCACAGGAAGCCTCTGTTTCAGATAACCTGAAGAAGTCCACCAATGGAGATTTGTTAACAGAGTTTACTCTCCGGCCTGTTGGTCCGCCGGAGCTATTTTATTTCGCCCCTACCCTCCATATCTGGCGGGCGTTCCCTGATCCGCCACCTAGGGACGCGTTCACTAGGGGTGAGGCTCCTCCGAGAAATATGCAACATAATAAAAAAAAGGAAAAATTATATTGGTAAACAATCCGTGGTAATTTATTTTTACAATTTACATTAGGTGTTTGGTCATTACTCTATCAAACCGAAACCTGTTAACATAGTCATGTAACATATGACGTCATTAAACATTTGAAATTGTAAAATTAATTTTATAATTCCCCATACATTTGTTTTCACAGACCTAACTATTTGTATTTATTTTTTTATTTATTTATTTAAGGACAATCAACAAGTCTTACACTAATAAAATCTTAAAACTAAGTGCTAATCAATTCACCCTAAGTGCAGACCCAATTACAGGTTGCCACGGCATGCATAAGTGGACTTGATGCTACATAATCATATCTGCTTATGTGTAAGCATGAATCTTACATGTATCTTACATGAAATTTATACAGGTTTTATAAAAAAAGTACAAAATAATCAGAGTCGTAAGGACCCGACCGACAGACAATTTATAATTTCTCGTCTAAATCTTGCTGTACTGTCTGCAAAAATATCAATCTTAATTTTTTTACTTAGAATATTGTATTGACGCTGGAGTCTATTCATGGTGGCGTGGTGACCATGAATTGTATGGGGGATTTCAAAATTAATTTTGCAATTTCGAATTTTCAATGACGCCATAACTTTGATATGACTATGTTAACATGGATAGGTTTCGGCTTGATAGGGTATTGACCAAACACGGTGTAGGTATATAATTATGCGATAATAAAAATAAGTTGGGAGTGACTGAGGTTTTGCGTTATATTAATAACACGTTGTAGGTCAGCTTCTGTCTACTGTCATTTCAAAATGTAAGCCTTGAATTTTTAAATTTGCGTATGGTTTGTCATCAGTAGTGATGACAAAGATCAAATGGTTTGTATATAATATGATTTGTCATTAGTGAATCTTAATGATTTTTTCCGGAATTCATGTCTGTTGTTCATGTTCATTCTTTTCTTGACAAATTTATTACATTTCATTCTTATGTCTGCACATTATGCCTACTATCCTTTAAAGTATAGATTTATTACTTTTGCAAAGTGAGATCACCCATCACCGCTGATAAAAAGTGATTTCAGTGACTGTAAAATGTCAATCATTCTAACCGTTATTGAGGTAACAGCTATCTATATAGCATCACCATTACATAATTGCACTGGCTGGGTTTTATTTCCAACTGTTTAGACATCAGCGTCATTGTCTCTCCACCTTTCTTGCTGCGGATGTCGTATAAGTGCCGACCAAATGCCCGGTTTCTATATTCAAAAAATGATTCGTTTGTGCTACAGACTGTTAAATTTTGACAATTATTCTATGGCAAATATGTCAAAATATAACTGTCCGTAGCAAAAACGGATCGTTTAATTGAATATAAATAGAAACCGGGCATTAGTGAGTTTACTGCAATTACACCTCCATGAAACGAAATGGAAACATTTGGATCAATACTTGATTGTTTGCGTCATTTGTAATGTCATGTAATGTTACTCTACCTATTGTCGCCTATCAAAGGATAATTTACTAATTGTATGCTTAAAAAATGCAAACTTACTTTTCTTCCTTTTTGGGCTCCTAAAATTTACCATTTAATTTCGCATATTCGGCCAATTCTTGTGCATATTTCAAGCATTTTTTATGCATATTTGCATGCATATAACAAGCTTTTTATGTTGCATATAATCTGGTTTCTAATGATTGTAGTCAAACTCTTTTTACATCATACTATGCGATATCGTGGTCCCCATAGGTGAGTTGCTGTTTAAGTATCTATTTCCACGTTTTATGACCAGAGGTACTGCAATTGTAAATGTATTATTGTTGTGATGTACAGAGCATTGAGTAAGAGCGAAACATTTTTTTTACACAAGGTGCCATTGTCTGCGGCCGCTTGATTAGGCTTAGTTCTTGACACTGTTACACGGTTTGTTTTTCCATTGTTTTATGGAATTTCGCGCGTTAATCGATTAGAGTTCTATTTAGTGGAATAAAAAATAAGGCTCGGAAATCAGTGCGACTTGTGGCCAATTTCATCGACCTTGACCTTAGGAGAATCTTACGTGGCATGATGGTCACATTCTTTTTATCAAAGACAAGAAGCAACAGCATACTACTTAATGATTGTCCTTGTCACATTCTTTTCATCAAGGACAAGAAGTGACAGCATACTATTTAATTATGATTGTCCTACACTAAGAAAATATTGGTAAAATTGGCAGTAAGTGTCGACTATAATAAGGGATTATGGGTAAAAATTGATCAAATATTTTTCACACTCAATATTCCTTCATATATCTGAAATAAAATTTCGTTATACGAAATCTCCTAAGGGCTTAGTACGTGTTAATGGTGTTAAAGTCAACAAATCTTTTAACATACATTAAGAATTGCAAACCTTAAGTGGCAGTGGGCAGGACACATCGCTCGTAGGACTGACGGCCGTTGAGATGTCGGCCGCGTACCGGGAGACGCAGTGTTGGTAGGCCCCCCACAAGGTGGACCGACGATCTGGTGAAGGTCGCGGGAAACCGCTGGATGAGGGAAGCGCAGGACCGATCAGTATGGAGATCCTTGGGGAAGGCCTATGTTCAACAGTGGGCGTCACTTGGCTGATATGATGAATGATAACTCGCTTATAACAACCTACGTCGGTATGTTGATAAAACTTCATTATCGCGACCGTATAATTAGGCTCCGGCTATAAAATATGCACTTATGTTATGGCCTATCGTTTGCTATTGGCTACGCATTGTACAATAATGTCTGTATAATCACTTAATCCGCAGACAGCATAGTTTTCAGTCAACGTGGGAGTGGAAAGAACGTGATTGTGAGAACAGATTAAATGAAGGGTTCTATAGGAGATTTTAATGCACCGGAAGATTATTATAATTGTCTATTTTATTGTCCACAACACGGAAGCTAACTAACTGTTCACAAGTAGTTAAAATATCGGAAGTAACATTTATCTCAATCTCAACTTGTACTTTCTATTTGGGTTACCCTGGTAAAATATTGACACACACAGACACATACGCGCGCACACACAAGCTCACTCACACCTGAAACAACCCAAGTACTAACATACACTCAACTACATACGCGCAAGCACGCATGCACCAAACGCACACACACGCATACACGCACACACAAATCATGCGAGCGCTTGCACACACCCAAATCCACACTCTAGTAATCTAATTCTCCCTTTGTAATAATAATAATTAGTATAGTATAGCATAACGTTATTTTTTGTAATTTAGTACTGTACAACCTTATTTAATATGAGCCTACTGTTTTGTATCCGTCCGCGGGGAGAGCCTGGTGACCCGTAAAACCGGTTATCTCAACCTATCTCGGGCACCAGTCTCTCACACTATAGGATGAGTCATTTTAACTGTAATTATTTTAGAACCTACACTTTATCCTCTGTGAGAGAAAAATAAATAAATATTATTATTATAAGCTCTGGGCTTTCATCTCATTTTACATGGACTGTACATCACAACTGGGGAACTGGCTATCTTACCTCTAATTATTGGAACAAAACATTGTTATTTACATTGTTATTATGGCGACAAATTTAGGTAAGATGGTGGTAGCTAGGCAGGCGGACCCAGAAGCTTTAGAATCAAACCAAGCAGAAGACTTTTGCTCTCACTATATCGGTTGCTCTCAACCACTAGACCATACAGGTGGTTAAAATTATTAAAGAAAACGGAGCCACTCTCTCCAGTGACGTAACTATTGCCAAGGGCCCCTGACCTGAGGGGGCCCCGGCTCAAGAGGCCGCGAGTACAGAATTATCCTAACATTTTTAACAAAAATTTATAACTAAGTACTTAATTTTTCTTAAAGAACTTACTTTAAATCAAATAAAGTGACATACAACTAAAGACCATATGCAAATTCAAACTAATCATTAATGGCCATACTAATAACCATTGTATAAGCCTTGTATAGTTAAGCAGTGTTTTGTGTCTTTTGTTCGAATTTGAAATGTCATTCGAGTGAACGTGACAAAACACTGTTTAACTAAATCAGGCTTATACAATGGTTATTAGTAAGGCCATAGGATTTCAATACATTCAAAACAGAAATATGTCAATCAATTTTACTGGGAGGGAAAACAATCTAAAGAATTTGCCACGGGTTCAGATGGTATAGTAACACAGCTGCCACTCTCGCAATCAAATTACTTATCAGAAAATAAATATTTTCTGCTTAGACTACTTCAAGGATATTAAATGTTATTTTCAATACAATAACCAACCTACATGGAACAGACTCCATTGTTAATAGACACCGCTTAAGATAATTTTCTAATTTATTGACAACAGTTTGAACATGCTCGGGGTATGTCTGCCCTGGCGCGGTCACGAATGTGAACTTCTAGTTTAGTCATGGTATTAACGTGTAATTGACAAGGTTCGTTCCTACAACACGCTTACAACCTTACTTACAAAAGGTAAACATAAATGCCTATGTGAACAGTCTACAGAAATGCACAGAAGTGAATCTATTTAGATGACGCCGATTCCTCCATCTGTATAAAAATCAAGCGTGCCACAAATGTCATACCAAAATAGCGCCTAAAAGATTTTGTTGAAACACATACACTCGCGGCGTCTATTTAGATTCTTGTCTGTGGTAAATGCCTTGTTTATTTATTTTATTTTATTTGAGACAAATAACAACAATACAATACATAATGCCGTGCAGAAGATAATAATAGGGGTTAAAGTATGAAATTGCCGTTTTGTATGAAGATTTTTAAGAACATTGCTTATTTTATACTAAGCTTTTTTCTTAGTTATTTAATAACCAATAAAGCAAACTTTATGAAACTTTTAGAGACTGGTCAATAGACCTTAAACTAACTAATAACATAATTTTAAAGACAAGAAAATTAGTTTTCACAAAGTTATCGTGTATAATGTACAACATTCTGACGAAAAAAATAGGGGGTAATTTTTGAGATTCTTTTTAATATATTAATAAACTAATTCTAAGATTAAATTATAACCAAAACATGCACTCTAGGGTCAAAAAGAAATAAAAAAATATTTTTTCTATAGCCCTTAAATTAGAAAAGTTATAAATTTATATAAACAAACGAAAAAAATAAATTTCATACTTTAACGTGCTTTAACCTTAATAGGGGTTAAAGTATGAAACTTCCGTTTTTACAATGCAAACACTTTTGTCCACGGTTTACTATATAAATATAGTATTCTGAGGTACGTGAAATATTACATTATACCACTATTAAGTTGCAATCGTTGCCATTTGACACTGCAACTATTAAGTCACAATGTTAAAAGTAATTTAAAATTTAAGATCATAAAAAATCTAAATGTGTAGGTAGAGTGTGTTGCGCACTCGGGGAATGGCTAACGCCGATCCCGAGTGTGTCTCTACGGAGGTAGAAGTTGCTCTGGAACCTGGTTTAGCCAGGTATGGGGTTACCCAGGTAACCCGAGTCCAATGGCATATCCTTGGGGCGGCTTTATCAGCTTTCAGCCCCTTGTTGAATCGTAAAGAGAACCCCCGCCTCAAAAAAAAAAAAGGTAGAGTGTGTTAGTTAAGGCTCAAATTGGAAAATGTATAAACTAATAAAGAAAAAGATTCGTCTCGAGTGGGGATCGAGACGCGCCATCAACAAACCGTGTCATTGACGCCTTGACCACTCGACCACCGAGCTCTTACCAGCCCCGATGAAAATTTAACTGTATTGATCTCTTCTGTACTTTGTTAGGCCAAATCACGTACCTACGTATCAACACATTTTTCTAATTCATTATAAAAAAATGCAAAGGCCCATAAATCAACTGTGGCTAGAAAAAAAACTGTAAGTATTCTAAAACCATCTGGTGGTGCTTTAGCAACCATCTCTTTAAGTAACTATCTCTTTTATCTCTCTTTTCTCTAAAAATCTAAGATTTTTTCCAAATATACCTATGTCATCATACGGCAGAATTTATCGCGAACTAGTAAGATTGCTTTGAATCCAGACTTAAAATAAAACTACCAAAAAATCTTACCCTATAGCCGTAAAGATTTCTATAAACGATTAGCGTCATTCCCCTTAACTGTTTTGGATCATTTTTAAATTTTGAAACCTTTTTCACAATAAACACGTAAATATTTTCATGACAATGTCAAACAATGCTCTGCCCATATTGATACAATACGACAGGGTGCTAATATAATCATGATGGAATGAACTTTACTTGAAAGCTCATTTAAATAATAGCGATGAATATAAATGTCGATTGTTCTCGAATAGTTTTATCGAAGTCATTCCACTTACATGACACGTAGAAAGCTTCCGCTCTATCTTTTATCGCGACGAATGCACTTTCGATCAAACGCAAGATTGATTTATAAATAGCCTCTGAACGCATTGTTGGTGTGTTACTGCATCGAAAGTGCTTTACGAGCCTTTTAAATAAAATAAGCATGCGATTATTTTAGTAGACATGAAACCTATTCACTGAAAGAAATTTCTAGTAACAAATAAAAAACATTTGAGTAACCTATTACATAAAAATTGTGACTTCACAACTAATGTTACTAGTAGCCAAATTCAGTTTTGTAAAAATAGTTATGTTACCTATAGCCAAACAAAAATAATTACTTCCCACCAAATATATAAACTATAAGTTACCAAAGTGTTTCGAGTAAATTACTAATATAAATGTATTAATAACAAAACTTTTAAGTAAGAATAGACCACATCTATGTTTACCATTTACGAAACTGTTTTGTTATAAATAACTATTTCTTCAATATTAGCATCACTAAACTGTTATCAGAACTAAACTATTTTGCTATCTGTTACTAAACTTTTGATTAATTATAACTAGATTCTCAGATTAGTATAGCATCAATATATTGTAATCATGACCAAACTAATTTGATACCTGTTACTAAACTTGTGATTAAAATATAGCTAGAGTTTCAGATTATTTACAACATCACTGTTATGTAACCTGTAACTGAACTTTTCAGTTAATACTTACATTACTTTTAGGTTACTATAGCGGTTTTTTCCTACAGGTTTATAGCTTGTAGCCAAAACTAATAATATGAGAATTTTCAGCAAGAAAGGCAAGCGCTGTTGAAACTCCTCATATATTAATTTCGACTACAAACTTGGGACAAATTAAAAACTAAATTGATTTGTTCAAATAAGTGAGCATTCATTAATTAACAAATTAATTAATTACAGAAAACTTTTAAATATATTGATCAACAAAAGAAATAATCACAGAACTATAAATAACTACGCCTCAACACTAGGCGCCAATCCTCTTTTGGTACTCTTGTCCAAAATATTGTTGGAGCTGCAGCTGGCAATGCTACCAGCGTGGTGGCATCGGAGATCGTGGTCAATTCGACTAGTGACTTGTACAATTATTATTCGAAATCGTCAAAGCGGCATAGTCCAGTAGCTCTTCATAAGACTCTGTAAAATAAAAACATGTTTAAGTTATCTGCATTAAAATAAGAAGCAAATGAAAGAAAAATATCACTGGGGCATAAACACCAGCTCCCTTAATCGCTAACTTCGGTTGCTCCGAACTCTGAACTCCGAACTGTCATTGTGATATACTACTGAGTGTATTACACACAAAACTACTCGCTGAAATAGCAATGGCAACGTGAGTTTTGTTATGGCAGGGTTTATTATAGCAGTATGATATTGTGTTCAAAATGACAGTTCGGAATTGGTAACCGAAGTAAGTGAATAGCTGAGTACACATTAGTCGCACAACTGACAAACATTTTCTTGTAAAAATCAAAAAAGTTTTGTTCTGTTCACTCACCATCCAAAAAGCCCACAACCTCAGATAGTAGGATTTTTTTTCCGCAGGTTCGTTTGCTTAGGAGGGGCTGCATTCATGAATACGGCATCACCATACAGTTTTGACTCTTCATGTGTACCATGATTCTTCTCTATTTTTGAAAAATATCACAAAGTTACCACTAAATGCCACTTGCTTTCTGCGAACTAGTGCGAACCGCAAGGCCGATAAAGCGAAATGGAAATGAACATTATGTTCCTGCGTGTCACGTTTGATGCAAGTTCGGGCGGGAAATTACATTTTTTTTGTTACACGCAGCATCACTTTTATTACCTCTGACAAAACTATTTTGTTCTGGCTTACAAAAACATTGTTGTAATCAACATTATTAATACTAGTTGGTTTCAATCAAATATTTAATTTGTTTATAGCAACTTTGTAACACAATCTTAAACAATACTATTCAGTTGTAAACAATTTTTAGCTATGGGTAATAAATAGCACAATAATTATGTAAAAGCTTAATTTAAGTTTAGCCAACTGTATGTTAGAAAATACTCTAAGTTTGTTCAATTATAGCAAAGTACTGTTATGTTACAAGGTGCCGAAGTCGAATTTGACAGTAAATAACAAAAACTTTAGAAGTTCATAACCAAAATTAAATAACTGCAATGATTTTGTAAATTGTAACAAGCCAGGTGATCTAAACATAAATGAAATTAATTTAAAAGTTAACAAAGTTTTGCTAATCTTTATTTAACTCAACTAGTTTAGTTAATTAGTTTTTTCAGTGTTTAGACAATGATGTATGCATCCTTTACCGCTAACGTAATAACATGAAATGTAGGATGTGTAAGTTTTCCTGCGCCCTATTTTTCTATCTGTTATTCTGAGGGGGCTTAGGGCGACCAATGACGACCCAGCAGGCCAGTGCGATCTGTACAGATCTATTGTGGCGGATTCCTCGTTTTATGTCTCCAATTAGGCCCGCAGCGTTATAGAAGTCAAAAAACTTTTTGGAAACAGAGCCTTCGCACCCTGAGGTGGCAAATTGGGACCACCTAGAGCTCGGCTCCTTGTGTGTATGAGAGTCTAGTACTCAAAATCTGAATTGGTTTCGTCATCCTCACCACAAAATCTACACTCGGGGGCATTGGTCGAACCCATTCTGTGCATTCATATGTACACGTACATTTGTCTGACGCTCCTACGGTGAAGGGAAACATCATCAACCTGCATACATCTTCGAGGAAATTCAAAGGTGTATGTGTAGTCGACCAATGGTCGACTGGGCCAGCGTGGTTGACTAAAGCCTAAACACCCCAACTTAGGGTAGGCTCGAGTCCCTCGGTTGGGACATATATGAGTTTTTATGATGATGATGATTCTGTGCAGATGTTTATTAAGTTTGCAGTGACCAATTAAGGCTTTAGAGAGTGCCTTAGTTGGGCTCTGTTTAGATGGAGGTTTCGCATTGCGACTCCATGTAAGAATTCCCTAATGAGCATTATTGAGTGTATTTTATCCTGGGAATTGAGTCCACTGGACTCGAGTCGTGCCCTCTAACCACGATCACTTAAAACAATATTAAAACCGTAGCGAGAGTGAGGTAGCACTATAAAAATTTTAGAATTTTGAAAAAATCTATTTTACTTAATATTTAATTCAACTTAATGTTAAAATATAGTTTCACTTGAATTAGGTAATAAACATTCTTAAAAGGTGAAGGAGGTCAGGTTACCGAAGCGGTTACCTAAATAGATTTTGAACTTTATCGTCTTGGGTGACACAGTCAAGAATAATTTCACGGCTATATCACGGTTTATTCATTTTTCAATTTACTTAGCATTTTTAGAGAAAAATCGAAAAATAAAGGTTGAGAATCTGTTAGCCTCAACCGTCACTTTCGGGTAACCAAATAGCCGTACCAAAATAACATAGATTCGACCTAACTAGAGCGAACCTAACGAACACCCTCGGAATTCTGTATACACCTAAATGGATTAATGTAATTATGCGCACGAATCGCAAGCGGAACTGCGCGCACGCAACGTTGCGTCAACGCCCGGGCCTAATTGACATGCCACACGACACTCGCCACCTGATTTATTTGATACAAGTGTAACTTGTAGAGTTTTTGTTTGACAGTATAACCGATCACTTTTATTTTTTTCATATTATCTAGTAATAGACGTGCATGCGCGTCTTAATTTGTATTCTGACGATCATGGATTTTGACATCGGGGACATAGCTAAGCCGCTGCCTATGCACTATACCAAAGCAAAGCAGCAGTGCTTGCATTGCTGTGTTCCGGTTTGATAGGTAAGATATGGCACTGAAGTTACTGGATACCGTGATTTTACATCTTAAGTCACAAGCTTACCACTTACCATTTTTTTACGTTTACTTGCAATGTTTTGGGTTTCGCATCTCATAAAAAGGAACACTTATTTATTTATTTCTCTATTTATTAATGCTTTATGTACATTGTGTACAACGACGGACTTAATGCCTGAGGCATTTTCTACCAGTCGACCTTTGGGTGGTGCAGAGAGCAACTGTGGTAGATGTACCAAAAACAAAATTAACAATTTAACATCGAAATCATTTAAAAATATTTCAAACCTAATATATAAATATTAAAACAAAAATAAACTAATACAGTAAGCTTCCATTCAAGCTTTACATTTGCACTACGAAAACCGCCGCTATTACAAGCGACATAAGAACGGTCCAAAGGTCAATCAGTATAGCTTGACAAGGAGCTTCATATATTATTATATAACACTTTACTCTTATCGTTGTCAACCCTTTTTATCAGGAACGCGTTGAACTAGCTAAAATTAATATCAATCACAAAATTTTGTAGTCTCTTGAAGCTCTGAAAAATCATTATTCTAAAGTTATAAAAAGTGAAATGAATATTGTTGAATAAGTTAAACTATGCACTGAGTGTTCAAGTTTTATCGGCGAGTATGTACAATGTTGCATGTATGTAAACATTGGCCTTGGGAGCGATGTTATGTAGCTCTTAGTAGCGACAATTTTCGTAATGCAAATGTAAAGCTCGACATGTAGCTCACTGTACACTTACGCGTGCGTTAATAAATATACGGTAGACTTTATTAGATTATTTGGCGAGACGTGTGGCCGTCGCTAACATTATAGAAATCGTAAATTATGTAAAAATGATGTTTGCATAAGAATAATTTAGTTTCAAAAATTCATTGTTATTAAAATTAAAACGCCTCTCGCAAGTCAGGTGGTAATGAGGAACGAGCAGCTCATATTATTCGGTCGAATGCGTCCACTGAAAATCTTACGCAAGTTTTGTGTCACACCTTTCCCCGTCAAGATAGTACCGACAATGGAGACTTATTTTTAGACATTTTAACAAGACTTATCTCGCAGTTCGTGTCGAGAGTGCCAGGTAAAAATAAAACAGAAATACTATAATACAGACAATGGTAAATTAAATTCTTATTCTGCTTCCAAGTTGTTATGTATTCATAAAACTCCACCGCCTACCGATACTTTCAAACTTGATACAGTTAGCACTCATTGAGTAGTAATAATCCTACGTAATATCTATCTATTGGCATTCATTCTCATAATGCAAACGATGACCTCATTAAATGCACAAATATTAAGGTTTCTCTCTATACAGTAATAAAAAAACGTAAAAACAAACGTGATTTATTCCTTATCATTTAGTATACCCACCTATAACAAATATATTTATCACGAAAACATTTGACTGAGGGAGTGAAGGAAAGCGTTGAGTTTCTATTGATATGTCAAAAAAGGTTGATTTTGCTATCCATTGCAGTATGAAGAGAGGCTTAAAACATAACAAATATTACCCACCGAGGGATTCGAACCTACCCTATGTTAGGGTGATTAGGCCTTAGTCAACCACGCTGGCCTAGTGCGGATTGGTCGACTTCACATGTACATCATTGAATTTCTTCGCAGATGTATGCAGGTTGCCTCACGATGTTTTCCTTCACCGTAGGAGCGTCAGACAAATGTTCATATAAAATTCGAAACGAAAAACACATTGGCACATGGCGGGTCTCGAACCCCGACCCCCCGATTGGAAGGCAAGTGCCGAGTCCACAGCGCCACCGACGCTCTTAAATTCAAAATATTAAATGCAATGAATTAATCTGTACTGAACCAGAATACTATTTTATTAAAATGTTGACGAGCTGAGGCTTAACTGTAATGAATTAATGGCAGATAGTTTCTATAAAATTAATTTGAAAGCAATTTAAGTATTTACGAGTACCTACAGTCCGTTTTATTCTGAATAATGACGTCATAACAGTACGCCAAAGCACTGAACAATGTGCCTCCTTGAGGATCTCCAAACCGGATGATCCTGTGTTGCCTGTGTCCATTGAATTCTCAAAACCATTGCCAAATAGTCGGTTCTCCTTATTGACGGCCATTGCCCTTTTCGTATTGTTAATAGTATTTTAATAAGCCGAAGTATAACACGAATTTGCTATTACATTTACATAATAAGTATGTACCGCTTTTAAACTATTTTAACTAACAAATACATTCTAATTTCGCTCCTAATAGAAAGCAAACGCGAACGATAAGCCCGAGCCTGTGTTCTGTCGGCAGCAAGTATGATAATGGAAAAGTCTGCCCATTCATTATTGTACAACATTCAATTAAAACCTTTACCGTGGAGTAATAGAGGCGGCGAAATTACTGATATTATTCCGCACTTGCATAGCCCCAGACAGCCAGCCGGCATGACCTATTTAACATTGATTTATAATCTCATAAGTACACATTTAATCTGGATATTTTTACGTTCAATTGAACGATCAGTGATTTATCGCTTACAAGAATTTTTAATGATACTTTTTTTTTACATTTTATGACAATTCGTTATTTGAATTGTAAATTAAATCGGCAGCTTCAAAGTGTTCCTTCCCCTACCTTTCTCTGTTCACATATACTCGTATGTTCTATAATTCTTATGATAAACAGCAGTTTCTGTTTTGAAGACTTCGTACTAGAACTTTCAATGAATAGTCATTAAAAATTCCAGTATAAAATTTTCATTATGTTATAAGCATTTTATTGGTTAATTTCAAGCATTTTTAAACCTTTCGTACCTACTTACAATATCTAAAGATTTCTGTACATTCTATTAATATTACTAGACACGCTCTGCAGCGCTGAATTCTCACTAAGTTTGCGTCAAGTACTGTACTCATACTAAATTTAGACCCCTAACTCATTAGTTGATTGCAAGTGACCGAGTTGAGTGGATGTGGTCGGTGGTTAACTATTAGGCCAAGTAACTTGAAAGACTGTCTTTCAACACCGTCAAAAATCCGTCCATCCGCTTTGACTGTTGGACGTGCCAAAGAAATGGACACACATATTACATATATACATACGCTTAGAAAACATTACCGTTCTTCTGACGTCGGTCGTCGGGTAAAAATATGAAACACGTTGGACATGCTTATAAAATTGAAGTGTAGTTTCCCGATTCTCCTGGGACCCTTTTGTTTTTCTCGAGGGAAATACGTGACCGCACCGTACCGGCCGTTGGCTTGAAGGCAAGCTGGTTCTCCCGGCAGAGTGTCAGGCCTACCCACCAAAGCCCCCTGGTGTTCTCCCTACCCTTTAGGGCGCGTGTAGTAGGGTCCAGAACTGCAATATAAATTGCAGTTATTCGTTCAAGAAAATGCTAATGTTGAAAATTTCAAATTCTTTTGACCAACCGAAGTATCAATTAGAGCTTTGTATAATTACTAGTTAAACTTTATTCATTTAGCCGATACATATTTTACTTGTATCATTTTATCAGTTGCCTTTTACCTAATGAAATTGAACTCTATTTCCATAACATAAGACTGCCTGACGGGTTTCATATTCTCCAAGCCTTTACTTTATTGAACCATCATATTAATCACTATGTAGAAAAATAATTATTGCAATTAATCTGAAACACTATGTCGCAAAGTTTACTCTCGTAGTTTTTAGATACGTTTCGAAATCATTGCCTGCTGTGTCTCAATTACGTTTCATTTCTTTCTGTTAATATTTATTTATTGTTGTAATAGTAACTGTAGACACAGTAAGATGATTTCACTTTACGTTGTAGTAAGACGTTTACTCGTCACTTAAATATTACATTTCAAAAATGGGTAAAGAATAGACTTAGATTATACTGGCATATAGACGTACTGACAGCTTATTTAAATGTAATCAATGTTGAATCGTCATGTGGCTGAATTCCAATACTATGTGGCTGAATTCCAATATCGAATGTGATTAATCTGTCATTCAAAATCGGTTACAATGTAGCTAAATTCATACTCACACACATTCAAACTCACAAAAATTTCATAATACTGTACATTCTTGCTCGCACTGTCAGTTGGTCTATACGTATTAGTATATTCGAAGGCTATGGTAAATAATGATATTCCATCGAATCAGCGAATTAATTATTGATAAATCATTCAGAATATAGGCTAAAAAAATAGTTACGAGTATCTGATAAACAAGAGAGCAAAGCTACAAAGCTATTTTTTGCTGAAGGCTCTGACTTTATATCGCGAATTAGCGATATTTCGCCTTAAATTGAAATCACTCACAAATTGAATTACGAGCGTTTGCTACGCTCGGAATTCATTTTGTGAGTGTAAATAAATATAGTTACTTACTCCGTTGGCTCAGCGACCCAAAGTGCATCTTAGCCTCCGATACGAGATGACGCCATTTCACCTGAATTTGCGCAATGTTTCGCGAATCATTGGCTTGCAGCTCCCTAAATAATATAAATCAAACTAAATAAATAAAACCATACAAAAAATAACACAAAAGCAAAAAGAAATAAGATCCCCGTAAATGGGAGTAATCACAAATTAGGAAAATAATAAAAAATGATACAAATTAAAAATGGGTGAAATACAAAGTCGTCGAGTTTCTTAGCGCCTAGGTAACTCTACGAAAACATAAAAGTCTATTTAATTGTATTTGCTATAGCTGCTTACAACTAGTGATCGATTTCGTTAATCGGAGTATTATTATTGTATTATGTTTCCGATCTATGAAGTGTATTGTATAAATGAAATTCAACAATCTATATGTATACCAGGTGTAACTGAACACCCCAATAACATTAAAGGGGCATATAAGTTAAATTCTAAATGGACCTACGGTGCTTACATGGAACCGCAATACTTTCAGAGTTTTATTTAGTTTGTATGACGTGAGCGTAGTATTCCTCGTACGCTTATGTAGGGCTGTCGGCACTTAATACCAAAAAATAATTTATTTAGTTTGTATGGGAAAAAAGTAGGTTTGTTAGCCCTAATATTATTTCTACAGAATCTCTACTTCTGATGGATACATACCCTTAAATGTTATTGGGGTGTTCAGTTACACCCTGTACTCTATATGTATAAGCGAAAGGTCCATTGTCACGAAATATCGATAACCGCTTGATGCACAAAGATGAAATTTGGCAGGGAGGTACTTTACAGTTAGTAAAAGTCCGCTAAGAACTTACAGGGCTGAATTAAGGAGGTCTAAGGGCTCTCGCACGTTTGTATGAAATTTCAAATTATTTGCTATAAACTTGAAATTTGGCTGAGAGGTAGGTAGTAGACGATAGCTAAGAACGAATTTTGCGACAGAGCTGGATTAAGGAGTTCTAAGTACTCTCGCAAGTTTATAGTTTGTGAATAGTACATATTAGCTACGAAATAATTTTATAACAGGGCTGAACTAAGGCCTCTCGCTAATTTATATGAAGTCCTAGGCTTTTTGTACCTGAAAATTGGAAGACAGATAGAATAAAGCTGAGACATGTCAGGTAGGAACATGTTTTACGACAGGACTAGTTTAATTAAGGGAATATAATCGCTTTCGCAACCCTCTGTGTTCAGCGAATATTTATTGATGAGTTATAGTAACAGAACAAACAAAAAATAGTATTATTTTCTAGCTTCATAAATTACTATGCGGACGAAGTCTCGGACAATAGCTAGTCTTCTATAAATAAAATCTAAAACAATACTCACTAACTTACTTAACGCCCATTAATCATGAAATCCCTAAAATTATTCGACCTATGACCATGAAATTCGGCAGGGTGGTTTTTTATGGATAAGACATACTCGTATCAGCTAAGAACGAATGTTACGAAAATCCTTCCTGAAAAGGGTTAAATAGGGGATTAAAGTTTGTATGAAAATAAATTTAAACATCGTCGAAATTTTTTGGAATTTAAATTAAGCCTTACTAACTAAACTAATCAAATACATGTACCCAAATTATTTGAAATTTCAACTCTAATGACTTAATGTGGTCAACCACCACGTTACGTCATTAGAGTTGTATGAAAATAAATAATAATTTCATCCGATTTACTTGAAGTTGAAACTTGGAATTTAATCTAATTAACCAAATTATCTAATCATGCGTTTCGTCATTTTTGGAAATTCTAACGTCTTAGGGCTAGTGGAGATTGAAAGTACTATGTTGTTATTAAAACACTAATTTCACAAGTTCCACTTAAATCTTTATTATATTTCAATTATTGCGACCGGTTTCGATACATCATCGTCAGGATGTATCGATGACGATGATGTATCGAAACCGGTCGCAATAATTGAAATATAATAAAGATTCAAGTGGAACTTGTGAAATTAGTGTTTTAATAACAAGTTACCATGGAGTTCCATCAAGAAATTACAACACAAAGCTTTAACTATTTGAAAGTACTATGCGTGGAAGTAAAAAAACACATTTCATCAGATTTTAAATATAACGCTACGGGAACAAGAAAGACGGGAAGTTTGTATGAAAGTCAATGCGGGCGAAACTGTGGGCGGAAAGCTAGTGTAATATAAAATAGATATGTATTGGAATGTTAGGTAGTTAGCTTATAAAACAATGTAAGGCTATTTAATTCACTGCCAGTTTAAGGCGATGACATTCATTACCAGACAGTTATCAATACCATATTTTAGATTTAATTTATTTATATTAATATTTTGGAAATTTAAAAAAAGGAAATTGTCTTTATTTATATCTGTGGTACGTAGTGTGATGTCTTCCTTAGTTAAAGATAAATGTTTATCGTAAAATAAACAGCAATAAATTATTATTTTCCTAGTTGAGCACTTCATTATAGCTATAATCGCATTAGCCCACAAATTATGTCAGTTAAGAATTGTGGAATAGCTACGACGCCTCGAGCAGTAAATAAGATTAAGCCATACGGTATTGCTACTATTTAGGTATTTTGTTGAAATACTGGTCGCTTAATTTAATAAATTTGCCAATATGCTGTACCTTGGTTGTCAAAACATAGTTGAAATATTAATTACATTAAATTATGACTATTAATTAATAATGCTGGTAAAAAATCACGTCCGAAAAGGTTTTTTTTATTTCAATTTTAAAATAAAGCCCTTTTTGTTTGTAATAAGTTCAGAATGGAATTAATTTGTTAACAACTACGTATTTGTTCAACGTTGAAATTAAAAAAAATAACATACCAAGTTTGGTCTAAGGATAAATCAACGAAAACAGAAGAACCTGGTTCGTATCTGGACATTATATAATTATGAGTTGTTGTGTCACATAAGTATTATTTTAGTACTTTGAATTAAATTACTGTAGGAACTTTTAATAAACGGTACCTACAATAATAAATAAATATATTTAGGGTTCCTATCAAGGCAGACTGCATTTTATCTGCACTCCGAGTGCATAATTAACAGGACTGCAATATGCAGCCCGATTGCAATCCATGTGTGTGAATTTCCTAGTGAATTCACTCAGTTAGTGGGCAGTTTCAACGCGTTCAAACTGAAATCTGGCAGACGGAGTGCAGTCAAAATATTTAATTATTTGAAAACTCGTACAATCTTTTCTATGCAATTAAATCATCAAAATTCTCTGTTCGTAATATTGTATTCCTTCTGGTAACATTTTCAACACTTATATTCCAACTTCGTAGTCAACCGTCGGAACAATAGGCGATTTTTTTATATCGCGTAATTAGTACTTGGGCCCTGTATACTCATTAATGTCGATAATATGCGAGTATACTCACTATCACCACAACGAGTAGACCACAACGGGTAGTAGGAGCGCGTACGCGTAATTTAGTACGAACGCACACTACCAACTATCGATGATCGAAAAATAAAACATCATCATCACAGCCCATATACGTCCCCACCGAGGGGCTCGAGCCTACCCTATATTAGGGTGATTAGGCCTTAGTCAACCACGCTGGCCCAGTGCGGATTGGTCGACTTCACATACATCATTGAATTTCTTCGCAGATGTATGCAGGTTGCCTCACGATGTTTTCCTTCACCGTAGGAGCGTCAGACATATGTACATATGAAATTCGAAACGAAAAACACATTGGTACATGGCCGGTCTCGAACCCCGACCCCCCGATTGGAAGGCAAGTGCCGAGTCCACTGCGCCACCGACGCTCTTTAAAGGTTTAAGCCAGGACTAAGTTTAGACCATGCTTTGTAATAATATGGCTTGAGGGCAAGCCACGTTGCAACGCAGACGAACTACAAAAAGTCGGCCTCCGACAAAGTGATTAACGTATCTATACGTTGAGTTGGTCGGAAAAATCGGGCCTACAAAAAGATGGTCGTGTGCATTTGCCGTTACACTCACATTGTAAGTACACCTTTTATTAAACTCTTTAAAATTCTACCACAAAGCCACATACAAACATACATGGCTCACGTTTCAATGAAATTAAAATATTTTTATTAGATATGAAACTTAAAAATAAGCAATTAATATTTGAATTCGCCACTCGCTCGCAACGAAATTTAATTTATTTACTTATAATAATTATTTTATAATGATAATGATTTGGGGTATCTGAGGTTTCACGTTATGTAATTACCACGTTATACTATAAAAAACCCCATACACAATCTAAACATTTCGATTGGTCGACCCGTTTGGTCAGTTTCATTTCGGTTGTGGTTAATCAGTGGAATTTACCATTTGAGTGCACTTTAAGAAAATTTAAATTCTTGATTTTAAAATTATTTGTACTTAGGAACGAGTATTTGTTTGAGATTCGAAAGACAGATTACTTACCCTCAAGGGCTAGGGACGAAACCAGGTTCTAAATTTGTGTGCTCACTGCACTTTGATCCGTCTGACCTTTCATATCTACATATTTTATGACCCCAAGAAATGCCGACAAAACTACACTCTACTACTGATTCGCTCATTGTCACGCCTAGCAAAATCTAAAATAGGTATGTGGATTAGGTATCCGTATTCAATGATCGTTTATCGTATAACATCAATCCGATATACAATGCAAACAAAACTACACTTTACGTCCAATTATTAACTTTCAAATTCATTTTAAAGACCCCAACCGTCATATAGGATTAAATAATTCATACGCTTCTAAACGGTTATTATCTCTTCCGAATGTTTATTTATTCAATACCATTAACAGTAACATCCCTTTCTAAATATATATTCAGTACCTATTACAACACCATTACATTGTCTATTCTGAATGTTAGTACAGAATAAAATATTTGGACAAGGTATTTGAATTAGTTTTTTTTTAATAATAGGAATAGGTGGATTAGGTACGTATATTACCTAATCCAGCCCATTTCTAGAAAAAATGTCAGAGATAACAATACCCTTTCGTGTAACACACCGATAAAGAGAAACTCTATAGGAGTATCAATAGAGGCAAACTAAGAATGAACTTAACAATAATTATAATGAACCTGACAAAATAAGAGATCTATAAAAAATGCCTCAGAGTTGTTTCAAGTTTGAAAAGAGAAAAATACGAGTAGCATGCGATTTTACTATATTATTGTAATGAATTATCTTAAAATTTATTACGAAAAATATTTTTAGTAAATATCTCTCATTCTTGATGAGCTGAATTTGCTAGGACAACTAAGATAATAATTTTAAGTGGATGAATTTGTTGAATGAATATTTAATGAATACTCTGAGTAGGTAATGAGCGAATTGAAATCGCATAACACAATGAATAATTATTAAATAACAAAAGGCGCCATTAATGCTACACAATAATCTCTTCCAAGCAATCATAGTAGAAGGATATTAAAAGGAAGAAAAAAGAAGAAGGGTGGAATACTGCAAAATATAATGAGAGAAATAGAAAGGTAGATAATAAAATAAATAAAATAATATGGAATATACAAGTATCTAATGTTAGTGCTTCTTTACCAGTGTCTTGGAAGATACACGCTCTATGTACGTGCTTTACAGATATTGAAAGGTGGAGCATTCCACAATCAGACAGCCTTCCAGAAAAGGAGTAGGAAAAGAATTGCGTTCAGTGGAAAAGTACGTGTAACATCAAGATAAGAATACAGTAGAAACGAGATGTTATATTGGTTAATGAGGAACGAAACCAAAACACTCTTTCAAATATGGAGGGGTATTGAGATAGTATACAGTTGTGTTAGAACGTGTAACTATTATGCTTTTATAGAATAGGAAACTAGTTTATCTTAGCACAAAAATTTGACAAGATTACTTCCTTCCTTCGTTACATACTTCTGAAAACTATAATGAGACGAATACAGCGATTCTGAATTAACTTAAGCTTATTACGATGATCTTCGATAAGATAACGGAACAATTAGCGGTATAATCAGGATGGACAATGAAAGTGTCTGAGCTACCGTTAGCTAAGTTACTGGTTATAAGAAAATTACGTAATATTAATGAATTATTTAATGAGCTGCACGTAGCTCTTTAAATACTTTTTTCTTCTATACTCTACATACTGTTTCTATGATAGACTGGAGTTGAGAATGACGCCAAGGTTTTAAACATTATTAGAGTAGAGTCTTACAGAACCATTAAAGTCAATCTGAGGCAAAAGTTCAAAGTTGACCCTCAAAGTGAAATACGAACTGCTAATAATGATAGTTGGAGTTGTGCTGCGTTTAACCTTCATGCTGAACGATTGACTTCATTCAATAATAATGTCAAGTTGCCTATAAGTATTAGAATAGCACAAGTTTGATTAGACGGCGCTGCTGTGCGGTGTACCGATTCGGATCAGGCAAATGATACATGCCTGGGCCTGGTTTTATGAAGCCCACTGTAAGCAGCCTTCTCTCGATGCCATAGATCACCACTGCCAATGAAGATTGACCTGACTTTTGTCTGAAGTCATATTATGCTGCGTAGCTTCTCGAACGCTGTCCAGTCGAGTTGGATAAGAATTACTCAATTCGAATTTTCCTTAAGATTTTACGTTGTTGCATATTCACAACGACCACACTGACTTATTATCGAAACTGCACGATATCGATTTACATTTGAGATTACTTCTGTTACGACCGAGTCCAGCACTAACTTGCATAACGACGCATATCTTCCATCAGTTTTATTTTAATAGCTTCTAAATTACCGTCGGTCTGGTTATATGAATAGTAGGGTTCTATAAAATTTCACAGGCGAAACTACGAATCTATACTTTTGATTGCTTTTAGTTCATTAACATCATCGCTGTCATAAGTTTAAAAATGTTCCCTGCTGGATTAAATGCGGGTCTAATTATTTTCCCAAGAATAACATTCATGATTCGCCATTTGCTTGGTGTCGCGGAACAATTAGGTACTTACGTGTAATAAGAGATTGCGTAGAGTGTGCTTAGATGTAATTTCGACGCACAGTTCAAATCCGCTTCCGATAAACCGGTAAATATAGGCATAGGCAGGTCTAATTATGATATGTGAATAGACAAATTTAACCAGAAACTCAGCCACATGGGCATATTGTGACTGAGGTACCTATAATGGAATTATTACCTTCTGGTTGAATTTGTCTATGCACACGTCATAATTACCGGTTTATCGGAAGCGGACCTGCTAAGCAATTAACTCCCTATACAAGGGACGTTAAAGGCCGTATCACACCAGACCCAGTGATTGGTAGCAACTGTCGAGTGAGTCTCTTCTGTTGGGCAGGTGCATCTCGAGCAGGTGAGGATGGTTCGGGTTTGGTGTGAAAGTTGCAGCTTGAAACCCATTAAAACACATATTATGTGAGTGGAATTCATTGAATTTCCTATACATGAAAAATATCGCAGATTCCCAAACTGTTTTTCTTATTCTTCTTCTTATAGTATATACTTCGAAGCAGTAAAATACTTATCATCCCAAGTCTTATACACTCCACTGCTGATGCTATCTCGTAGTAGAAGGTCGGGGAGCTGGTGCGTAGAGGGATGCGTTTCGCCACCCCACTCCATCACAGGCGGCTGGATGGAAAGAGGCGCGCCTACGAAGACGCGCTCCAACTAAATTCCAGCTAGGAAGAAGCTAGTCCAATCGGTCAGACATCAGAGACCAGGAGAACAGGGAGAAATGGCTCTGGACGCCCTTCTGTGGATCTTTGAGCCGAAGTCCTAACATGTTCGGTGAACTGTTCCTTCTTGATCCTAAAAAGACTCCTCATAGAGGGTGGAGTGTTACCGGAGAAAGGTGTAACCGGTTATCCTCATATCCAAAATGATCACCACCGTGATCTAGTCGTTTAGACTATCGGGTCTTGATCGGGAGGTCCTGGGTTCGATCCCCATGGAGGTAGAAGTTTTCCTCGGTTTGGTTGGTGGTAGGACTTCTAAGCTCGCCTAGCTAGCTTCCACCGTCTTACCTATGTTTGTCACCATAATGACAATGTTAATAATATTGTTGTGTCCCGACAATAGAAGTAAGATAGCCTGGTTCCTCAGATAAGGAGACCAGGTAAGGTCGATTCTACCTTCGACCTCATCATCACCTACCATCAAGTGAGATAAAGATCAAGCGTTTCCCAGTCGTAAAAAATATCCAAATATCTAGTCAGCTTAGCTCCTTGGTATTGTATCAGATTATCCCACCTTGAAAAAAGGGTTTTGTTCGAGCTTTCTATCTCATCGCAGGATATAACTGAGGTAACTTCCTTAATCGGGGTTCTTACTCTCTGTCACACCATTTTGTTATACCAGTGTGACAGATAAATTTTTTTTCCTCACAGTCACACCAGTGTGATACTAAAGAATTTTATTCCACACAGTCACACTGTCATATCGTCATCCACGGGAAGAAAGGGATAGACGCATGAATACAGGCGCCACATGATTCTCATTCCGTCGCCGCACATAGCACAACGTAGTGCACACATTAAACTTATCTAATCTTCTAAGCGAAAACAAAGAACATAACAGCGGCGTCTGATTACCACGAATGCGATTATTGAATGCGAATTGCGCAACCGGCTGAGATTATTTAAGTCACAAGGTGAATGCTACGGCTACAGTAGTAACCTGCTCTGGTCAGATCAGCGAATGGCATTGACCCTCTTTGTAATGAGCTGTGACCCGTAAATAAGAAAAATAATTAGTCTATTGTCACTACTGGCTACCATCCTTCAATAACGCATGCCATTGGCTTTGCGTAACTCAATAGAGCTTACGATTTGTGTTATGAGGAATAAGCATGTTTATTTAACTTTGTGATAAAAATACTTTCTATACTTCATTATTTGGACCATAAAATCGGATAAGCCTTTGAAACAGTCATAATTATATCGTATAATAATATGACCTTATTTGTGCAATAGTTTTTTCTTTGTTTCTTATGTTATTTTGTGAGTTTCCACTTAAAAATACAAATATATAATTATTATCTTTAATAAATGTTGCCATGTTTTGCCGCCATTGCTTATTTTATTACCCAAATTATTAGCGTAATATAATATAATATATAAGTGTAATTGAAATTTATTTACAATAAAGTAGTGTATGAAACTGCAAATAACTTGCAATACAGGTCCTACTACCTGGCGGCAACCTACCTACTACCTACTAGAGGCAACCTGCATACATCTGCGACGAAATCCAAAGGTGTATGTGAAGTCGACCAATCCGCACTGGGCCAGCGTGGTTGACTAAGGCCTAATCACCCTAACATAGGTAGGCTCTAGCCCCTCGGTGGCGACGTATTGATGATGATGATGATGATGATGGTCCTACTAAACGTGTGTACGTTCAGTAGGACCATATTCTAAATTAGGTGTGCTACATTGCATTGCTAAGCACAATTGTGTCTCCTCAGACAAGGAAGAATAATACGAGTAGTTGGCCCACTATATCACGCTATATATTATTCCGAGAACTCCATTAACCCGACCTATGGAAGGAAATGACGATACATATATTTTAAGTCTGTCACCTCACGGATCAATGGCTAGTGCAAAATTAAAATACTTAGCTCACACAACCGACCATATTACCTGATTATCCGGGAAAGAAGTGGAAAATTCTAACAAGGAGTCAAAGAACTAAGCTACGATCACGGACCTGAAAAAAAACTGACGGAGCCTACGAAGCGTTGTTGAATCAAGAGTGAAGCATAAAAATAACAACACGTTTGTATGTGTGCGTGTCTTGCTCGTCGAGAATTTACGGCGGTTTGTCTTACCTGCCCTGCGAGCATAGAACACTCGATAAACAAAATTTGACAGCTAAGATTGACATACTCGACAAAAATCGATAAATTTGACAGATATTACTAAGGAGTGAAAAGGACAGATGCTTTTGTCGATCGACAAGTACATGCTCGAAGGGCTGGGCAGGGCAGGGCAGTGCATCTGTATGAGTGTTGGTCGTGTACAAACAAAATGCAATTGTCTAACCTTGCATGCTTCACATTTGTTTATTAATGCAAAACTACGTCCTTATTTTTTTGTAGGTCCATGGCTACAATATAGTAAATTTTCTTTTCCATTCAGGCTTATTTTTGTAATTGC
This sequence comes from Schoenobius gigantellus, assembly GCA_963935595.1. NCBI lineage: Eukaryota > Metazoa > Arthropoda > Insecta > Lepidoptera > Crambidae > Schoenobius > Schoenobius gigantellus. The sequence continues at coordinate 31,944,441 of OZ012547.1, read as the reverse complement.
AAGAGCGTATCTGAAACACGCCCTTCAACAGCATTGGCTATGTTAAAAAAAAAACAAAAAGTTATCTAAGGCTGACTGATTTCGATGACCTTGTAAGTTCATTCAACTAAATTATCAAAAATAACTAAACAAAAATATTTACATCATTTACAGCTATAAGCATTCTCCGCCAGACGTTTCAAAATCACAAAAGCAATTTTTGACTGCTTCTCTGTTCTTACACAAAATTTGTGCAATTTAACTCTTTACATTGTTTGATTTTGTTAGTGTTCCGCATCTCTGGCCACCGAGCAGATATTTATCTGTAATCGGGACATTTAAAAAAATCAGTTGTAACGGTCTTTTATATCGAATAATAAGTGATGACCCTATTAATTCTGAATCTGGTAATACGGTTCCACGCCGGCGCCTATCGTTCTTATTATACAATTACTTGAGATTATTTGATTAAATTTATATAATTGTTTTGAAACTGAGCGACAGGTAATCCAATTAAAGTGCTGAAAGATGTTTTGCTGGATAAAGCGTTTTCTTCTTAAACTTAAGTGTACTTTTGCTCTTGTTGGGGGCGCAATCGCCAGTTTTTCTGCATTGTTCCTTAGTCTTGACTTTCTAAGAATCAGTCAAAATCACACACGCTTTCGTTGTGTTTCATTTTTATCGCATAATGACAATGACATGAAATGTATGCAAATGACATTACGAGAACACGTGACTTATATTATTTCTGTACTTTCTTTTTCTATGCGTTTTGACAAAATAAACGCTCTTACGCCCTTGGATAAACGAACGTTACTCTAATACCCCATTTACACTCGCGTGCGAGCCGCGAGACGAGCCACAAGCTGAGCCACGAGACGCGAGTGTAAACACTGAGCTCATGGCTCGGCTCGCGGCTCGTCTCGCCACTCGGCTCGCGTCGGGAGCGGTTTTTTGAGCACGAGCCAAAGGGGCTCGCGTCGAGGCTCGCGTACGCGCGAGCGCGTGTTTACACTCGCGCGCGAGCTTCATATAAAATTTATAATTTTGCTTTATTTGTCATCAATTTTTTTTAAATCTTTAAATATTCAAAGTTGGCTGTTGATACGTAGTTATTAAGAGTGAATAAAGATTACTTTGGTTAACAGAGTACAAAAGATATCAATACAGTTGAATTTTCGTCGGGGCTGGTAAGACCTCGATGGCCGAGTGGTCAAGGCGTCAACACGGCATGTTGAAGACGCAGGTTCGATTCCTTCACGAGATTAAATTTTTCTTTATTGATTTAGTTATTTTTCTTTTATTTATAAATAATTGACTACAGATGAAACCTTACACTTCATTGAACTTTCTCAAAAGGGGCCTATAATTTGGAACCCTAAAAAAAAGTCATATTTAGTCAAATTATTTACGTAGTTATAGGGTATATGCTGGCTAAGCACAGCGTTGATGCCGCTAATACTTCGACGTCTTCCATTGCTGAAAGCTCGAAAGCAACTGAACGCATTGCGAGAGTGTAAACACCTCGACGAGCTCACGCGCTCTTGCGCGAGACACGAGCCGAGTCACGAGACGCGAGTGTAAATCAGGTAACAGGCTTTCTGATACAATACGTCGCCTCATTTTTTCCTTCACTTGATGTATGAATCTCCTCTTTTGTGTTCTCAACTTTTTCTCCTGTTTTTTTTCTTATAATATTGTATTAATAAGAACGTTATGTCGAATTAATAATTTAACGCTGCTTTTTTCCTTTATGATTTTCAATTTTAGATTTTTTAATTTTATTCTCTCTATCCTGTGCATTTTAGATCGATCGGTGGGCCCTGGGCTTCCCGCATTCAGCGGCTTTTTGCGATCTTCACCAGATCATCCATCCACCTTGTGGGGGCCTACACCGACTCTGCGCCTCTTGATAGGCGGCTAACACTCAAGGACCTTTCCGCCCCAACGGTTATCAGTACTGCGGCCGATATGTCCTGACCACTGCCGCTTTGGGCCATGTCGGTGAATTTAGTTCTACTTATAAATGTCATCATTCCATTCGATCACATAGAGGAACCCAGAACATAGCTCTCTCCATTAACCTTTAATCTTCCTATACCCGCGCATTGGTCTGTGAGACCGACGAAACACTTTTTTCAACTTATTTCTTTTCTCAAAAACGCTAGCGAGTTGAGGTTTTTGCTAGCTGCCGGATTTGTTATTAACATCATTTTAGTGCACAACGTGCATTTGTGCATGATGCACCTGTGGGTGTATTTGGCGCCAGTTGGTCCGTGAGACCGACGCGAGTATAGGCGTAACTTTTGGTGTAAGTATAAAATTTATACATTATCACTTGCTTAGTGTTTTTTTTGAGTGATTTGTTATGCGTTGATGTGTATTTTGACCAATTTTATTCATTATAAGTTAGACTTTACATCAAAATTGGGCGAAGAGCAAATCAAACGACTGTCCGAGGAAAAATGTTCTGACTCTGTGATGACGAAAATGACAGTAATGTGGAAGATTTTGTTGAGAGATGGAAAGAAACATACGACGCTGAGCATGAGGGCGATGAAGAAGAAGCTGACGGAGAAGTGGAAGATTGTCAAAGGCCCAGAGAGTTTTACATCGAAAGGGATGGACGGACAAGATAGAACAAGACTCCTACCTCCTTAATGTGCGACGTTACTCTAGGAACGAATAGATGGCCCATGGTAGTTTTTTATAGCCTGAGGTAGGTAGCACACCTACGTAATATACCTGCAAATCAACCCTAGCAAGAAAATTAGTCGCAGGATCTTTCTTGACCTTTTGTCCTACAATCTTCTCAACTCACAACTCCAACGTCAAGTTCTCAGCACATCCTTGCCTAGAGCAATTAAGCTGAGGCTCGCAAAATATGTCGATTGGATGGTCCCGAGACTGCGGCAACATCTAATAATAATAATATTGGTAGCTGTGGATACTGTTCCTCAAAAAAGACCGTAAAATGCGCTACAACTGTGTCAACTGCAAAATTCACTTTTGTTTGGAACATGCTATTATGCCCTGACTGTTATGGTAAGGCTAATAACTAAGTCTTATGATTAAAATTAAAATGTCGATTGATAAGTATTTTTAATATTTAAAAGGTATTTTTTTGTTCTTGCATACCACAATGTTTTTTATTATATCCTAAAATTTTAAAATAAAAAAATATCTATGTAGGTTTTCTTAGAAAAATAATATGAAACAGGACTCCAAATATTCGGTCCGTGACACCGCGCGCGGTTAGAGGTGTTACAAAAATTGGCGCGGGTATACGAAGGTTAAGTGGCCTTGGTGCCTTCTACCTTCTTCTGTCTAAATTGTTAGAGTTAAGACGTGTTGTATGCCTATAACTAGCCTCTTAGATATTTTTAAAACAAAAGCTGTTAAATACTAGTTCATTTCATTTGAAGGGTTTTATAATTCTGCTATTAAACCCCTTCAAATGAAATGAACTAGTATTTAACAGCTTGAATTGCTTGTCGACCAATCCGCAATGGGCCAGCGTGGTTGACTAAGGCCTAATCACCCTAACATAGGGTAGGCTCGAGCCCCTCGATGGGGACGTATATGAGCTGTGATAATGAAATTCTGCTTTGAAGTTTGTAATTACGGCTATGTAGCTTCTGCATATCTAATCAATCGTGTTTTACATTAATACACCTATACGTATCTTCTATATATGTGACTGTATCTGAATATGGTATATCTTACACCACATTCAAAAAAATATAGAAAACTTATGGTAAACGTGAACACCCTTGATGCACTTCTTGCTTACATTTTGCTTTCCCTCTTTTATTTCCTTTTTCTATTATCATTTCCTATTCTTTTTATAAATTATTGGCTTCTGCCCGCGACTACGTCTGCGTGGACTTCAGAATTGGGTCTAAAACTTCGCTCGTTAACAATTTTTAATCTTCCCACGGAAACTATTTGAGAGATCATTAAGGAATATAAAGTACATGTCCTTTTCCATAGCATAGGTGACATGCATACCAAATTTCAAAGCTGTCTGCTCGCGGCTTAGCTATTAAACAAATTTCAATTTTCCCTCAGGAACTGCTTAAGGAATCGGGATAAAAGGTAGCCTATGTTCTTTTCCATGTCAAAGGCTACATGCATGCCAAATTTCATCCCAATCCGTTCAGCCGTTTTTGCGTGATTGAGTAACAAACATTCAAACATCCACACTTTTACATTTATAACATTATAGGACTAGTAGGATATATTATCCGTCGATCTCTAGTCTGCCTTTTTTTGTCGTAAACTTTCTCTAAGTGGATCTAAGGATGCTATATGTGTATCTAAAATCTAAGTAGAATTTTCGTCGGCTATAATAGATCAATATCGGCACTAATTTAGAGTCTCTTGTACAGCTTTTATTTTTTAAGGTTCCGTACCATAAAGGGACAGAAAATAGAATAGATAGAACCCTTATATGATTACTTCTTTGTCCGTGCGTCCGCCTGTCTAGCAAGTTTTTACAGCACAAGAAAAAATTCTGACCACTGTAATATGTACTTACATAGCTAGGGAGTCATATACTAAAATAAGTTTGTACGGAACCCTTGGTGCAGGAATCCAACTCACACTTAGTTGGTTTTTTGTCGGGGTTCGAGACCCGCCATGTACCAATGTGTTTTTCGTTTCGAATTTCATATGTACATTTGTCTGACGCTCCTACGGTGATGGAAAACATCGTGAGGCAACCTGCATACATCTGCGAAGAAATTCAATGATGTATGTGAAGTCGACCAATCCGCACTGGGCCAGCGTGGTTGACTAAGGCCTAATCACCCTAACATAGGGTAGGCTCGAACCCCTCGGTGGGGACGTATATCAGCTGTGATGATGATTATCTTCTAGCATGTCAAATAAATTCACGTTGTATATCACATTTAAGTGTATTTACTTTTTAACCGACTTCAAAAAAGGAGGAGGTTCTCAATTCGATGCGTGTTTTTTTTTGTGTGTATGTTATGTGATTACGCCGCCTATTGTGGACCGATTTTCAAAATTCTTTTTGTATTCGATAGAGTATACTCCAAGGGTGGTCCCATGGTCACCAAACTCAGGATCTGATGATGGGATCCCATGAAAATCGAGGAAAACCCTTAAATTTTAAGGTGTGTCTAACGTGTTTTGTGTGTATGTTACGCGATTACTCCGCCAATTGTGGACCGATTTTCAAAATTCTTTTGTATTCGATAGAGTATACTTCTAGGTTGGTTCCAAGGTTACCAAAGTCAGGATCTGATGATGGACTCCCATGAAAATCAAGGGACACTATATTAGGGTTTATTTCACTAAAAAGATTTCATTCACTAAAAAGTTAAAATAAGAAATATTTTACAAAAAATTAAACCGACTTCAAAAACACTGAAAAGTTAAAAATAATATAAGAATAGGTACAGACATCATCACACTTCTATATTGAAGTCAGTGACAAATTTTAAAACTTTCTAGGAGATATCGTTTGGCACCGACTGCAATATAGAAGTGTGATGTTGTCTGTACCTATTCTTATATTATTTTTAACTTTTCAGTGTTTTTGAAGTCGGTTTTTATTTTTTGTAAAATATTTTTTATACAGTTCCACTGCTCTACCATTTGAAATACTAATTATAACTCTATTAAATTTTTCTTTTATAATTATTGAGGAACTAAATTATCCAAAACTTGTTGATTTTATATCTTTGATCGTATCCATCGTATAAGTTTTCTCTTTATTTTGTCCATCTATCAACAATATGTGTTTTTATGTATTAACATTTTTGCAGTGTAGTCTGATATAGCGGTACATTTTCTTTTATGTTTTTTATTCATATTATTATATATTATAAGGTTTCCCGCATTTAATAATTTAATTAAATTCCCTAATAATTGCATGTACTTTCTCTATTTGTCATAACCTCTATTTCGCCTTTCTAAGCAATTCTTATATTCACTCTGGCTATTGGAATCTGTTTTTTGAATGTTTTTAAAGCATCATATTGCTTAAGAAACTTCTCTAAGCGTTGCGTTTCTGTTCGTGTATGGTTTTGTCGCCGGCAAAAGAGGGCCGAAATTAGTCAATTTTAAACACAAAACACAAATATAATTGACATAATGATGCAATAAATTATAATGTTCACCGTATCCTAAATAAATGAGTTATATCCTATAATATATATCTATCCTAAATAAGTGTGTTGTTATAGGTTATTCAAAATCATTAATTTTGTTGTTGTATTTGCACAATATGAAGCTTTTAAGTAGAAATTCTGTATTGACCTCGTAACTTAAACGAAAATTCAGAGTAAATAAAATTGACATTTTTTTGCCTTAAAAAATTACTAGACATGGATTTATGTTTCAACACAGAATAAAACACAATCGATATTTCGAAATAAATGTAATTAAAAATGTCTACTGAATATTTACCCGCTCAATATAATTATCCTAATTCAAGCGAATCGGTTATAGTTTCACAACGTTTATAAATATATTAGCAAATCTCCTTCAATATAACAACAAGCAAATTAATCAACCATTTACATTAAACATAGCTACGTAATTCGAATACTAGAATCGTAACACTTTCTTATTCGTGCTTTGAGCTAGATTGGTTCGAGTGTAAACAAAATACCTGCAAATAATTAGGCTAAAGTATACTTGACCCGCTGCCGCTGCTGCTTCAGGTGGCGCGATCACTCGGTTGACATGCCCACTTATCAATAACAGATGTGGGTGCGCATGCATCACGCACTAGGCGAGTCCCTGAACTGATTTCATACCATCGATTATATTATCGATTTTTGGCAACATACTATTTAGATAAGTTACTGAGATTGCACACGACGTAATGCGCACTTACTCTGTGGAACAAGTTACAATTATTGATACATTATTATAATGTTTGCTTTGTAAAGTGTTCTATTTCAATACTGTGTTCTTGTTCAGGGACTCAATTTACTTGGACATCGCATCACTAAATAAGAAATAATGATATAATATAATGTACTCAGAATATTAAATTTTTATAAGTGATGTTTGTCAGTTCTGATTGTGACAAATGATGAAAACAAATTGAGAAAATTACTGGTTAGTGTCTCTAGAACAAAACTCAAATGTATCGTTTCAATGCAAATTGACTCTGTAAGCACTAAATTAAATTAATTCCATAATGACAGGCCAATAGTAACTCCTTGTGCGAATGCACATTGCGTTATTTGTACCTGTTAGAGCGAGCCTTTAAGAATTATCGATTCCGTTCGGAGGTAAATTTAAGTTATTAACGTTGATTGAGTACAATAAACAATAAATTTATGTTGTTAAGTTTGCAATGTGATGAATTTTATTTATTTTATTTTCATGACTAATAGAATTCCATTACTTGAATTGTAACGAAGAGCTTTCACAGATTAGGGAGCAGTTGAGATACTCAGCAGCAGATCGCACTCTTTTCATCATTTTTGACATCACTACCTAAATATTAACATTATTGTGGTGTATGAAGGGGTGCAATTGTCACCCATGTGTCCTTAGAACAAATATAACAATTTATAATAAACTTTGTTTATTGGAGATACAGAAGTATCCGAATTTATGATATGCATCTTAGAAATACGCATATAAAGTTTTATAAGAAAGATGACAAATCATAGTTATTTTTAACTCTTAACTGATTTGTCTTGACTGTATTGACTTGAATTGACACTCAAATTTGCTTTGTGTAATTCCCCCGTAAATACATCTTCTTCACGACGACAATCAATGAACGCCCTTGAACTGTTTTGTTGTTAATGAAGATGGCGAAATTATGAGGTGATCTGTGAGACTCTAAGACTTCTTTATTCAAATTATCCAGCGAGGAGTTTACATAACAGTATTGAAATCAATTGAAACAGAAGTTTCTAGTAATTTGACTTTGATAGATGAGCACTGATTATTTTCGACGCGCAAAGAGGAATACCAATTAGCAAGCCACACATTATTGGTTCACATTAGTTTTGTTTCACAATAAGCAACTCATCATTATTCAACTTCAAAAGAATAGGTCTATTATAAGAATACTTAGTTTGAGTTTGAAGAAGATATACTTACTTAAATTATATATTTAAAAACTAACTAATGTACTTACTTAGTTAAATTAACTTTGGCACTGATTCCTAAATAAAAATGTGATGTTGTGTGTATTCTTATATCATTTTTGGGCCTATTTATAGGGGCCTATCAGTGCAGCATCTTTCAGTACGTGGACGTCATATGAGATCCTTTCCACCCGAATAACCATCGGTCCTAGGGATGTGCCATGCCCTCTGTCACTCAAAGCTTGCAATTCTTTAGTTAGGCTATGTCCTGCGAATCTCATCAAAATTGTATCTATGGTATCATTGATTAGAGATCACTCAACACTATAAACATTCAAATGTGGCTGCTCGCTTGCATCTCTGCTTCTGATAATTGTTACTTACATTATTACTTCAGATAGGTATGTATTTTATCCATTAATCATGAGAAAATATTTAGTTTCACAATGATCTTTAACAGAAGAGTTACACAGTAACGGTCAATGTTTGGAAACATTATGCAATTTTATATCGGGGATATAATAAAACTATTTGTCAGCGGCTTCTATATTGGATAAACATTTGACAGCGCGATATTATTAAGTTATTTATTGAGAACAATGAGCTTCTTTACAGGGACAACCGTTGCTTGCAAAATAAATCTTATTATACATTTTTTAATAATGTTCGTGTTTTCCGATCAGTATTTATTTTATGGTATTTTTGCGTTTGATTTGCCAGAAAATGTAATGGAGGTGGATAAAAATATAAAAATCCCGGTCAAATACGAGTCGGACTCACACATCGAGACTTCCGTACAAACTTATCTGACTGTATAAATTCCTGACTATGTACATATTTACGTTTTACAGATGTTTTCCTTTACATGTGCTACGAGACCTTGCTTCTTGCCCCATAAGTTTTGATCGCGTCTTTTGCTCGTGGTGACTTACAAGTAATTTTTTTTTCACAGCTGAAAGAGGAGCGTCGGTGGCGCTGTGGACTCGGCACTTGCCTTCCAATCGGGAGGTCCGGGGTTCGAAACCGCCATGTACCAATGTGTTTTTCGTTTTTCCGAATTTCATATGTACATTTTGTCTGACGTTCCTACGGTAAAGGAAAACATCGTGAGGCAACCTGCATACATCTTCAAAGAAATTCAAAGGGCCAGCGTGGTTGACTAAGGCCTAAACACCCTAACTTAGGGTAGGCTCGAGCCCCTGGGTCGGGACATATATGAGCTGTTATGGTGAGCTGAATGAGACCGTTGACCCGAGAATTTGGTATAAATTTCAGTTTGAATCTCTACGCATTTCCGGGAAAAATTTAGGGTATTGGTGGACAGACTGATAACAAAGTGATTCAATAAGGTGTTTTTTTTCATTTCAGAAAGTTGGCAAACAAGCAAACCCGATGGCAAGTGGTAACAGTCACCTATAATACATGCGGCTCCTGTGAGATTCGGAGCAAAACTGCAACCCCCACAAGAACCACAGCGTACGTCGCCATCCTGTGACACAAGATGTAAAGTCACAGTACCCAGTAATTTCACTGCCATATCTTACCCTTCAAACCGGAACACAGCAATGCAAGCACTGCTGCTTTGCGGCAGAAATAGGTAAGACGGAGGTACCTAAGCAGACGACCCTGGTACAGAGTCTCCCTAATAAAATAGGGAAGAATAATTTGATTTAACGACCACACCGTGTACCTTTTATAATTTTTTACACGTTACACTAGGTTACAATTTAAGCAGGAGCCAAATTTTGTAAGTATACTTGTTCAGACAAGCATGAACAATTTTTCCTATGGGACCAATCACAAAAAAAAACTGCTGTTCCATACTAGGGTTTTTATTCCAAGATTTTAGTTCCGGAACTGGCGATTAATCTCGTAATTCTGGTCTTAATAAAGTTAAAATAAATATGATAATTCGCATGTCTATTTTCTCTTATTTTTCTATAAGTAGTATGATAATTCGCATGTCTATTTGCTCTTATTTTTCGGATCTAGTTCCGGAATTCCGATAGGTACCTACTAAGCAAAAATTCACAGTTCCGGAACTAGTTCCGGAATTCCATTTTAGGTAGGTCTCGAATACTAATGGCAATGTTTCGATACTGGATGCCTATCCATACAAAATATTCAACATCTACTGAACCTAAATGTATTGAACGAACAGCTGACTTTATTTCGCTATTTCAAGTTTGGTTCCATAGTAAAAGTCGTATAGTTTGCTTTAACAAGCACACAATTATGGCTCCTGGCTGAAAAGTTAGGTTTATAAATTGAGTATTATTATAAAAACCGTTTAATATACCGTTATTTAGGTACTTACTATTAATCACTTTTACTAACATTGCAAATTAGGTGCTGTGTAGCCATAAAGAGCGATTGCAGATCATATCACAAGACGTTAAACTAACGGTAATTATTTAAAAAAATCTAATAGCTCAACAGCTTTATTATTACACAGTGGGTGGCGGCCGTTTCGAATAGATAGATACATTCGGTAATGAATGTTGGTGTTGCCACATACGCGCAAATTATGTTTGCGTTGCGTTATGATTGAGGATAATTGATTCGTGTAATGATAGTTCTGGAGCGGACAACACTTCCTTGTCAAGTGCATGGTTTAGCAATGGCTGCTGTGGCTGTGTAAGCGATTCAGCATTGATTTTAGCCTTTCAACTATTGGCTGGCGAGCTGCCACAGTCTCGTTTAAGGCGACGTCTGAGGGCTGTTTTTCTATAAAAACGAAGTCCCCTGTATCCTCCCTGGGCAATAAACAATAGTTGCTCTATTTTTTCAAAAAAAAAAAGTCTATGGCTACTATGAAATTCCTGTTTTCTTTTTAATAATTAAATGAGACTTAAACCTCCGAAATCCTTAAAAATCGGCCAGGTGTATTGAAATATTCAGCAATTACAAATTTGACGAGGTAATGTGAAAAGAGCATAACATAGCAATACAGCCAAAGCCTTTCACTTACTTTTAATGCAAATCAAATGCAAATAATCCCGTCTAGTTTGACTCGTGAAAACGATTAGTCCTTCGTTTTCACAACTAAAACTAGACGGAATTATTTGCATTTGATTTTCATTTAAAAGCGTTTTTGTTAACTTTTCATAGGCATCTTCAGTTAACTATTCTATTTCGGCCTATTCGCTAACTACGATTGGTAACTAGAACTGCCATTTTTGAAAGACACTTTATATTTATTACTGGTTTAGTAATCTTATGTGTTACGGCAGCGTTCCTGATAGCAGTAATGGATGTTAAGTTCCTTTCAAAAATGACAGTTCTAGTTTGCAACTGAAGTTACAGAATAGACCTGCTGGGCTGCAGTTGTCTCTAGCGCGCTCAGCTCGTTTGTTTCAGGGTATAGCGCAACAGCAATAGATTTTAAAAATTCCTATTTTTTAATTCTTTCGACCTTAGTGTTTCCTCTTAAGTTTGTTAAAACTATTATGAGACATACTTTAAGATAATACACTGACCTGCAATGAAATCGACCCACCTCATAGGTGTCAATTTGGAAATATCAGTAAGTATATAAAAAATAATATTAGACAAACAAAAACTGTAAATACAATTTGAAAGCATATTTCATAAGCTTTATTTTAACATACTCTGAATGTGGATAAAAGAAGTATTGCGGACAATAGACTTATTTCTTCAGAAAACCCTGTTTCTCATTATTGCGTTAATACGCAATCTCTGCATGACTGTACAGAATGATAAAAGTTAATTGAATCAATGCTTATTCAAAAACTGATTATTCCTACAGATTTATTGACCCTTTAAATTGAGCTGATTATCCCAAAAAAAATTTGGTATTTTTAAAAATTTTAGTTTTCAGTTTGTAAAATCAACCTAAATCTGTCATAGTAAAAACTGGTCTAATGAAAACTTAGGCTCTTGTTTAACAAACAGGGTTAAAAGATAGTATTTATTGATGGTAGATTTTGATTTGTCGAACTCTGAATCAAAGAGTTAAAGTTTATTGCAGGTAAGTGTATTATCTAGTAGACGGAGGGACGAAGTGTATTAACTAGACTATACTCACGAAGTTACTGTCCGACTAGTTTCGGGTCTATCGGGGAGAGTGAGGCGCGGGTGTCGCAGCCGCATTCCGCCTCGCTCTCCCTGAAGAAGGGTCCCCGATGGACCCGAAACTAGTCGGACAGTAACCGACATACTTCGTGAATATAGCCGTCTAGATATTATCCTCTTAAGTTTATCACTTATTTATTTATTTTATTATAAATACAGCATATTTTAAAATTAAAAAACTTATCTTACTGTACACCATTCAGGGGACTGATTCTAGTATAATCCTTCAAAAAGTTCGAATTCGAGTTTTTTCTGGAGTGATAATCACGGTTCAGCTAATCAGAACACAGGACATATCGTGCTCGGGAGAAGTTGAGACGTAAATCTCAATTTTGAATTATTGTTTTTATTTATTTTTTAATTTTCTTGTAAAACATTTTTTAAATTTAGTTTCAGTATCATAGAATTTAACTTAACATTTTGTTTGTCTAAATAAACACTTTAACATATTATTTACTCAAATATTTTTTCCATTAAGAGTTTACTCATAGACCTACAAAATACGAGAAGTAATTAAATGTTTAGCAATGATAAAATTTGGTGAGCCACAAGAAAACAGCATTTAAATAATTTGGTCGGCATACAAAGATTTTGTTTGCAATTAAAATAACCAGGCAGCAATCCTTGTTCCGCAAATAATTTTGATAATAGTCAAAAATTGAATGAAATAGGCAGCTTACAATAACATGAGTTTGCATAATAAACATTAAGTCCGCAAAATAACTACTTGGTCCGCAAAACAACTACTTGATCAGCAAGATTTCATGATTGATCAGCAGAGAAAACATGTCTCTAAGCAGTGTATTTGATTGGTTTGCTTAGTTAAAACATGGTGAGCAAAATAACTAATTGGATTGCACAAAATAACTAATTATATTTTATAACAATAAAAAAACACAATTTGCCTAATAATGTTTAGCCTCATTTTGAAAACAAAAAGTTTAGAATCGTCAAAGCGTATATAGAAACTGTGGGCGGGTCAAAAATAGGTAGCGAGAAGCGAAGCGACGAGCGTAGGTATAAACATGGACCAAGCGCGCGAGCCGAGCGAGCGAAGCGAGCGTGCCGCGGCAGCGGCCGGCGAAGCGCCAGAAACGACTTTATGTGTATTCTCGACTTTATGCATATTTATTGTGTGTGGAAACTGCTAATTTTGAGGTTTTTTTAAAAAATTTCTAATGCTCATATCTCTGGAAGTATGTACTTGCTTTTCTCTTGCCAAATTTCATGATTCTAGGTAGGCTAAACGTTATTAGGCATTTCGTTTTTAGGTGATATGTGTTTTAGGCCAAACGTTATTAGGCAATTCGTGTTTAGGTTTTAAGTATAACACTCGAGTAAATAAATTAAATAATCTTTATAAGGAATGCGCCCATTTTGCGCATGACAAGTATTTTTGCTATTTTTATATGCAGCTCAAAATAAATTTTTTTGCTTACTGTCTCAGTGCTAATCAAAATTTTATTAAACAGGAGCAGCTCATTGCAGCTTATATAATTAATATGCTGTACAAAAATAATTACAGCCATCCAGAATGACATAAATTGCTGATTGATTTTGGAATGTTTGCTGGCCATGAGTTGCTGATCAATTAGCTATTTCTGCTCACAAAAATACGAATACTATGCTAACCATTTAAATAACATCCCAAAAAAAGTACGAATGTAGTGTCGTATTAAACAAATGTAAAGCATACAAGGTCCCACAGTTTCATTTGCTTATACATGACCTACTCACACGGATGCACCGCAGGTAAAACAAACCGCCGTCATAGAAATGTGCTGCCATTTGCATGCTTCAACTCTTGATTGAACAACGTTCCTTCCATCTTTCTTTCAGGTCCAGGTCAGGGTTCACTTATCTAAAATAAATTATTATTTCATAGAAAGTTAAAGATGTGAAAATCGATCCTACTACTCGAGACACGTCAAGCGACGTTTCTATAAAAGAACGGCGGAGCTCGACATATCCAGTGTTCTGTATGCAACTATCGCTCGCAAAAAAAATTGAAATCGAACTTTCTTCGAATCTGTGAGAATCAGTCCGCTGTTCATAAGGGTCATCACGAATCACCTTGCGTTCAGTAGGCTTTACTCTCGAACCAATTCCGATCGATCGACAATGGAATTGCGATTTTTCGTACGCTTATTTTGCAATAGTCGAAAGTCAATGCATCGGAATTGGTTCGAGAGTAAGCCTACTGGCTTGACAATTTCTAGCCACAGGAATAAACCGAATTCCGAAATGGCGGCAAGTTATACAGAAGACCGAGGAGTATAGCTTGCCACAATGCTTGGCGTGCTTTAGTCACTCCAGAGGTGCCAATCGGTAGTATGTCGAAGTATCACAGTTTCCATACGAAAACGCTACCTACCATGCCAGTCCACCTTCAGGGCCGAGACTCGATACGGCTTCAGTGAGGTGAAGTGAAGAAGAAGAAGATGATACAGCGGACCTAAAACGGCCGCATTGGCAAAATCATTATGTGATCATAATATGATTCGTATTATAAATTGAATGCAATCCATCATAAGCAAATACTATTTGACAGCATTCTATGAATATTTGTAAAATGTGGGACCATTTTACAAATATTCATAGAATGCTGTCAAATTGACACTTAAGAAATTCCTAATTTGTGGACCAGTGTACGAATATTCATACAAAGTTGTAAAATAGAATGATTGCTTGCACCCAATTCATAATACGAATTATGATCATATTAAGATTCTGCCAATGCGGCCTTGTTAGGTCCGCTGGGCACAATACCCGAATGCTTTCCAGTAGAGATTCCTAAAATAAACACGGTCTTCAAACAAACTATCATAAGACAAAAAATATGTCAGATTCCCGTGTCGTACCCACACCTTATTAAGTAGCTGTAAATAATTCCGCGATAAATAAGTTAATAGTCTGCATTACATAAGTTTGTCGCCATAAAAACAATGTTTATATCATTGTTGTGTTCCGGCAATAAGAGGTAAGATAGCCAGTTCCTCAATGTTGAAGAGTCCAGGTGAAGCTCGCTTCCATCTTCGGCCTTATCGTCACCATCAGGTGAGATGAATAAGTTTTTTTTATTCATGTCTGTTCACTTTTTGTTAATTAAAAAAAAATACATAGAAAACTACAGTTGGTACAAAGTTTACGAGGGCAGACTTGTCTCTAAGAGAGATTTATTCCAGTCGACCCAAGTGGCAGTGTAAGATGTTGTGTAAGTGCGGGAAGAATTTTTACTACTTACACAAAATTTTACTAATTAGGTATACACATTTTCATGTGAGACCAAGGCCAAGAACTTTCCTGTCATCATTAAAAAAAATATTCGCATTAACTGTCTTCTCTGACTGCACTAGTTAATAACAACACATGAGACAACCTTCGGTACCTCTCGTTATTCATAGCAGACCGCAAAATCGGCCAGTGATAGCATAGTATAGTTGGGAACATGGTCAGCAGCTGTTAGGGATGTCAAATTCCATAGAGTAAGTGTATCGATAAAAATTGTAAGCACTCACATGAAAATTTATATAGACGAAATTTAAAACAATACTCGTAGTTAAAATATTAATGGGTAGTCCATTAATATTTTAACCATTGTATTTTCTGCATTTAGAAATGAGAAAAGTATTATCTAGTAATAAAACAAGATTCATAACTGTCATCGCTATAAAAAGAGGTAGTCACTAGTCAATAAAAAGTAGTATAGAGTAATAGAACCTTTAGAATATAAATATCGATAGTATTATTATCTCAACACTAGCAAGAATAAACACGTATACGCACGACCTACTACCGGAATTCACACAGAGTGCAGCCCGCGATACTGAACGATGATTAATATGTTCACTCCTTACATAACTCAAATAATTAACAGCTGTTAGTATGCGCGATGTAATGATATCGTAAAGTTAAAGCGGGCGCATGAAGCTATTGTGTAAATTCGTGAATCTAACTCAGTCTCTAAGTGTACAGAGCTATTTTAGAGTCATTGCGTATTTTCTTCACTGGAATAATTATCATTATCTATTTTATAGAAAACATTTTACGAAAAAAATGTGAATATTTTTTATTGTTGTGGCTGCACAAAATTCAATTGATATCGTCTCTACATTAATCGAAATGCACTTCAGTTAAAGAAATGCAGGAGAGGAGTCTCCGGTCGACGGGTGCAACTGCAATGCAGGGCTGCAGTCGCAACGCAATCCCGAAAAGGGGTCGAAATCCATGACTACTACAATTCTATAAATATTTTCAAATAAAGAAACTCAAAAATCTTTATTTTAAAGAAACCATTGAGTTATTGTATACAACGTACATTATAAATAACTCAATACAAGAATTTGAAGTTTTAACTTTTGGTGCTCTGAATGCTCTTTGAAATTGCCAACATTACATTAATGGAGACGTGGCCGCCGTTTACAATGGGTCTCATCAGAAAGCTTATTGTCACTCAAAGGGCAATGGAGAGGGCTATGCTCGGGGCTTCTCTACGTGATCGAATTAGAAATGAAAAGATCCGTAGAAGAACTAGAGTCACTGACATAGCCCAAAGAATTGCAAACCTTAAGTGGCAGTGGGCAGGACACATAGCACGCAGGACTGACGGCCGTTGGGGCGGAAAGGTCCGCGTGGCGGCCGCGTACCGGGAGACGCAGCGTTGGTAGGCCCCCCACAAGGTGGACCGACGATCTGGTGAAGGTCGTGGGACGCCGCTGGATGCGGGAGGCGCAGGACCGATGAGTTTGGAGATCCCTGGGGGAGGCCTATGCCCAACAGTGGGCGTTTCTTGGCTGAAATGATGACGACATTAATCATTCATAATTTTGATTTTATAAAACTATCTATAGAAATGATTGTTGTTGGAGTGATTAAGACAGTTATTCAAATCAAACACACTTATTTATTTATGAACCTCGAATTGTCACAGATTTATCAAATCCAACCTAATTTATCAGTCATATCATATGTGTAATGTGACATTTTCAAATATATCCCTTATTTCTATTGTAACATTGCATGCGCCAATCGTGCTTGGTCCAAACTCACGCTCGTTTATACCACGGTAATATATATACTATTACCGTGGTTTATACGCACGAGTAGCCACCACTAGTATGCGCGGGCGCACATTTCGCAACTATTAAAATGTTTGGATATTATACCTGTAATTGCATAAAAAATTGCAGAACGGAATGTATGGTGGGTTTTTACAAAACTTCTCGCTATATTACTTAGTAATGACTGCTATACGTAACAAAAGATAATTTCGCCTACTCGAGATCTCGTTAGTAAACCTCGGTTCAGTGACTTTTTGATTTCTTGTTCATAGAATAAATGAATAATAAATTAAATGCAAATAATGTGAACGTCAGCTTTTTTGCCACAGAGGACCAAGTGTAAGTGATTTTAGACATTAAAGAAACAGAGCAGTAACGTATAGGAATTAAACTATATTTTTTATTTTGGTTGATTATAGTAATTTAATATAAACAGCTGATTAAAATTTGTTTGTTTCTTTGACACTTTAACTCAGGCAGTGTTAATGAATAGCGGAACATCAATAATGAAATAAAAAATGTTAATGATGAATCGTTCTGACCTACCTTAATGCATTTCACTGAGATTGTGTAATTTGCGTTTAGCAAATAACCCATCATACTCGTACTTACTCGTACCTATATGCGATGCACCGTCTATCGCAAACATTTTAAATTTACCAAACACCAATACGAGTATCATAACTATGTAGATTCTTTTATGGGGGTGGGGAGTGCTTTATTTTATGCACCGGTAGATTTATTACATATAAAGTAGTGTGTTCGCACATTGTCTCATCTCTCTGGGTATACTCGTTATATAGGCAAGACCGGTGCCCAACATTGTGTCGTATATGAGTTGATGTCATGCATGATGATACATCAACTGATTTTGTCATATCTTATGGGTGAGCGTAAACAGCACAAGAGACATAACACGAGATTTTCGCTTCGCATGCAGTCACATAATGTCTACAATGAGGCAGTTTCGACTTCAAGCTGCAGCGAACGAATTAGGAAACACCAAAACATCCAACCATACAGATTTTTATATATATTACGATATCGCAAACGAAATGTAGTGTGGACATGCTCGTCATATAATCGGGCTGAGGGGCTCTTAATGTTTTGAGCTTATCATTTTTGTACACATTGTTGTGTGTGTACTGTTTTCAAAACTACAAAATCGCCGATTTAAGACATTCTCTTGATGACTTGAATTATATATTTTCTATACTCTCATGTGTAAGTATTAACAGAAAAATAGTTGAAAAATTCTATTACATCGAAATACCTAAAAAAATGACAAACTATAAGTTGTATCGAAAAAACATAATAATTGGCCATAACAACAAAAAAAAGACTGATATTTTTAATTACATGATTTACCCTCATATTTTAGTCTACGTAGAAAAATAGTTTGAAGTTATTTTTTATCGGGAACATCTTATCGTGTACTATATTAGTAGTTAACGGTGTTCTATTTCTAGTATTTCTTCAACCGGTCGTTGATGGTTAATTATGACGAGTTTTTTTGTTTTATTGTTCTGCATTTCAGTTTTTAAGAAGTGTTCTATACACACATATACTTATATATTCAAAATATGTGCAGATCTAAAAGTAGTTGGAATATTGCTTAGGCTGCAGGGAGTGGGACAGTAGAGCTAAAAGTGAACATTACATAAAAAAGATTGGCCAGTGAGGACTAATTTTATTCATGGACAAAAAATGTTTCTGAAAACCCCTTGCAAATGCATGGCTTTCTTTTGTTGAAGTGGAAAAATATTACTTGGGAAATAGAATTTCTGCTAACAATCTAGACTTTTTGCCCAACAACTTAGGTGCGGTAAGCGACGAACACGGGAAAAGATTTCACCGGCATATCATGGCGATGGAAAAATGATTGGTATCTTTTTTGGTCGTCAAGAATGCTTGCAGATTTTTGTTGGACTTTAAAAACGGGATAATCCATCCATACGAGACAAGCAAAATAAACTAAAATATCTTCAGAATAAATTTTAAAATATTATTATCTTTCGAATTAAGGTACATTTTGTTTTTTTTTTAATAAACATATTTAATAAATAAAATGGATGTTAATTTTTTTTTTGAAACATATTTTTACTAATTTCCTGCCAAGGTATGAAAAAAAAATAGTTTCGAACCACGGCAAAAAAAAACCAATTCTTTTTTTGTTGTCCAGTGTTATTAGTAAGCGCCTCAGTATTTTAATCTCCCTCTCTAATAGTAGCACACACAAAACTGAAGTAATAAAATACGGAATACCGTTTCATTAATCAACAGAGGGCTGTGCAATACTTTGACAAAAATATAATTATCTATATCTACATTATAATAAAAGGAGAAGTTCCCATCTATAGACACATGCACAGCCGTAACCGCTAATGGTAGAAACGTGAAATTTGGACAGTTATTTTAGTTCAAAATGCGGACGCACACTAAGAAGGGATTTAAAAAAAATTAACCCTGAAGGGATGAAATAGGGGTTGCAAGTTTGTATGGATTTTTTTTTTAAATTAGCAACGATTTTGAAAACATTCCATTAAACACGTGTTTCATGGTTTATTAGAATTCACCTCCTTAGTGTGCAAAATAGGGGTTGAAAGTTTCTATGGAGAATATTTAAATCTTCTACAATTTCTATGAAATTTATTATTCGAGCTCTTAAATATAAATAACAGTCTTCTATAATTACAATAGCCTAAAAAAATATTTGACGCGAGAACAATAATAACGCGGGCGAAGCCGCGAGCGGAAAGCTAGTGAATTATAAAATATCTATTGCACTGCAGTACATATTGGTAATTTAATTCGAATAAAGTTGTGCGGCATAATATTTTCCACAAATTAAACTGGTTAACAAGCCATACGCCTAATACAACATCATCTAATGGCCGGTACACACTTTGTTTAGTGTTTAGTGCGAGTGGCTTGTTTAGTGTTGTGTTTAGTAAAAAACACGTTCGGACAGCTTCTGTTTAGTGTTAAGTGTTTAGTGTTAAGTGTTTAGTGTTTAGCGAATAGGAACACGTTCTATTTTTTCTGCGAGTCGCCCCTCCCGCTCCCCCGCCTTCACCCCTCACTTGCAGCTAAACACTCACTTAACACGTTAGATCTGTTTAGTGTTTAGTCCATATAATGAACAAATACACTAAACACCGTTCACTAAACAGTGTTGAGACAGCACCTACTAATCACTTAACACTAAACAGTCTACTAAACACTAAGCACTTAACTAAACAAAGTGTATACCGGCCATAACACGTAATTAGCTTTGATCTACTTTTCTGACACCTGCTAATCTGACTTATATCAACGAACTTACGCAAGTCAATGCAATGGTAGTTACCAAAGAATACATATCGCGAGGACATTAACGGACTTGTCCTAAGCCTGAGTAATATTTAAAATTTCTGGGCTCTTATTTCAACTTAGGGCCTAATTTTCTTTGTGTTGATTTCGATAAAAGTATTTAAATACACCTATTCGTTTTATACCCTTAAAGCAGTTTTGAATAGTATATTGTACATTAATTTATTTAAGGACAATTTGAATAAATATCTTGGTTTTAGGATTCCAATAAGGAACCCTTATAGTTTTGACACGTCCGTCTGTTTGTCTGTAAATTTTGCTACCCTATGGTGTGAGATATCGATAGATACCTAGGTTTTTAACAATTGTGGATTTAACATCTTTTTTCGATTTAGTGATCCGTGCAAAAAACGCAACAGTCTTAATAATAATAATAGTGCGGAACCCTACATTGCACGTGGCCCGACACGCAATTAGAAGGTTTTTATGAATGATAATGGCGTATAGAATAATGTCGAAATGAAAGAAAAGAAGAGCTTGTTAACTGTGAATTTGATAGGTCGTTATCTGAATTGGAAATGGTGCATAAGTGCGTCAACCATGGTAAGTTTTATTTGTTATTATTTTCTATTTCGCATGTGTAACTAACAAATGTACTGTCGGCTCCAAAAGTAGATAAGCATTTTAGTGCCATGTCACACCAACTATCAACAATGCAATATAGGTGTCACCATACTAAATAAAAGGAATAGTCGGTGTGACATGGTACTAAAATATCCATCTACTTTTGAGGCCGACCGTACGTGTAAATATGATATAATAAAAAAATAATACGAGTATAAGAATAGGTACAGACAACATCACACTTCTACGAGTATATTGAAGTCGATGCCAAACGATGATCTCCTAGAAAGTCTTAAAATTTGTCACCGACTTCAATATAGAAGTGTGATGTTGTCGGTACCTATTCTTATATTATTTTTAACTTTTTAGTGTTTTTGAAGTCGGTTTTTATTTTTTGTAAATATTTTTTATTTTTTACTTTTTAGTGAATGAAATCTTTTTAGTGAAAGAAACCCTAATATAATAGAGTTTCCATAGGGTGACCATAGGACCACCATTGGAGAATACTCTATCGAATACAAAAAGAATTTTGAAAATCAGTCTACAATTGGCGGCGTAATCGCATAACATACACACAAAAAAGTATTTTTAAGTTTCACGATGTTAATTTCGTATGTTTGGTATTTTATTTTGCATTGCCACCTAGCACCTAGGCGTAACTATTAACTAATCTGTGCTTAGGCATCAAAAAATTATCGTATAGAATACTCCCACTACCTCATTATGTTTGTTTGGTTGTTTGTTAAAAATAAGTTTTCTTATTTAGAAAGAAAACTTATTTTAACTTAGGCTATATAACATCACGCTACGACCAAGCTAAATTTCACACAAGCGCAGCTGCGGGCACAGCTAGTCACTAATAAACAGTAGAACAGTATTATCATAAATAATATGAATTTATAAGTATGTAAGTAAGTATGTATTGAATAGTATAAATTCAGTGTCGGAAAAAGAAAAAATAAACACTCTTTACGTGGAGAGACCGGGAGCGGATATAAGTTACGACAGAATCGACTAATGGCCCCAAATTACTTTATACAAAAGGTGCAACTAGAGCAAAGAAGGGCCGTCGAACGTTGTTTGCTCAAAACGAAATCTGAATTTATGTTTCCTAAGTAGAAAGTGTTTTGTGGAATATCACACATTGCTGTAATTGTCGCAGGGCAAAATATACGAGTACTATGCGTTGATTCCATGTTCTGGGGTAGCAATCTAAACATGCGTTTTTTTTTTCTTAAACATACCGGGTGTAAGTGACGGTGTCCCTTTTCTTTTAACAGTGAATTCAGACCAATGTTAATATTTGTTTACCGATGTTTATTTTTCCCAGAAAAGCTTTTAAAGCGAGAAAAAGGAGTTTTCATTTTTTTTATTCATGTTACGCAATGTATGGCATGCCGGCATCATTTTTGTTCCGCTCACACCGGTGCGTTGATGTTCGATGACTCAAACAGCTGATTCTGCTCGCAGTTTGATGGATTTTTTTTTTGTGTTTAGTATTATGGTTTTTTGAAAGAATATGATTTGTAAACGTTAACTTAGCTGTATTACACCACAAAATTATGAAAAAATATAAGAAAAATCGGAAAATGTATGAATTTTCTGGGAGAAAATTTCAGTCATTTTCAAATTAGGATCATGATCTGAACTCACTGTTAAAAGGGACACCGTCACTTACACCCGGTATACGTACCTATAAAATATTTCAATAACTTTATGTGTGTCTTTAAGAACTGGAAAAATGTTTAGTTGAGAAGAATCTTGCTTCATTTTTTTTAAACTCCTGTTACTCTGAGGATTAGAATTAATATTTTTGGATCTTCTTGCCATGCTGCTTGTGAAAATTTATCACATTCTCTACTTTAAAGATATACATCACAGTATAGTTTCCGAAAAAAAATCGCCATTATTTACGCCCACTAATTTTACACTTTCGAATAAATTTAAATCACTAATTTCAATATCTTACAAAAATTACTTAAGCTACAGAACCATCGTTTGACGAAGTCGATTAAAATGTAACCATTGATAATTGGGATGATGACTGAATTCAAATTTTTACGTCTCGTCATTAAATATTAAAATACCGTAGAAAAAGATGCAGTCCTGTGAAATTAGAATTAAAATCGGCTTAGAAATACATTAGATACAAGCATTTTAAGTTGTTAATTTGAAAGCGATTAGACAGAGAGATCCGACATCAATCGTGATGTCATTGTTAAGTACGGCCATATTAACTCCTTGTAAATTGCCGTTTTGCTAGAAAGAGATGGAGAAAAATCTTTAATACCTTATATCTTGGTTGTTTTTATAGTTATTCGAAAACCGATTTTTTAGTCATCTAGCCAATTCTGTCACTGTATACTTGATTCGCGTCGGTGGCGCAGTGGACTCGGCACTTGCCTTCCAATCGGGGGGTCGGGGTTCGAGACTCGCCATGTACCAATGTGTTTTTCGTTTCGAATTTCATATGTACATTTGTCTGACGCTCCTACGGTGAAGGAAAACATCGTGAGGCAACCTGCATACATCTGCGAAGAAATTCAATGATGTATGTGAAGTCGACCAATCCGCACTGGGCCAGCGTGGTTGACTAAGGCCTAATCACCCTAATATAGAGTAGGCTCGAGCCCCTCGGTGGGGACGTATATGGGCTGTGATGATGATACTTGATTCCGAGTTTTCTTGACGGAAATGGGGATTAGCTACCGCTTGCTACTCATTCAAAATATGTAGGATCCAAAATCGACCTTTTTTCGTAATCATTTGCGATAGCTACGAGTGCTATTCGTAGAGTAGCTATTCGTAGATGAAGAGTGAAAGGGAGTTTTTATTCTTTTTGTATCCAATCTTCTGTACAATCGCGTTTTTAAAAAGCTTTTAGTAAAATTATAAGGGGAATTCTGTAATTTAAGACATACTTAAGCCATAGAAGCCATTGGCAAACAATTTCAGATTAAACATTTCCTTGTAAGCTTGACAGTGAATTATTGCTATGATAATAATCTTGCAGGCTCCATTTTACCCGAGGTAGGAGGTGATTGCTTGCGAAAGATCTACTTGTGTTTATTATTTGCTCTCTCTAATTCACTTGGAATTGCCGGATAGTGCACTTTTCCTTCAAACTAAAATATAAGTAGATATAAAGTCTTACTTCACCTACGAGTTGCTTACAAATATATCTACTTTGTTTTATTTTTGAATAGGAAATTTTGGATTAGGAAATCAAACATTTTTAGATTTGATTTTGGTAAAGTATGTTTTGACTTGAAATCATGAAGGACGCTTTTTTCATTTTTAATTATAGCGGCTGTCAAGCATAGTAATGCGCCTAACTTTGTCTGTACATGCATCCTCGCATGCATCCATGGAGGCTGACGTGTTGACGTATTGTAGAACTTTTTTTATTGCAATTAAGTTGGCAAACAAGCAAACTACCCACCTGATGGTAAGTGGTAACAGTTACAAATAATACATGTGATCCCTGTGAGATTCGCACCAAAACTGAGACCCCCACAAGAACCACAGTGTACGTTGCCAACTTGTAACTTAAGATGTAAAGTGACGGCACCCAGTAATTTCACTGCCATATCTTACCCTTCAAACCGGAACACAGCAATGCAAACACTGCTGCTTTGCGACAGGAATAGGTAAGACGGAGGTACCCAAGCACACGACCCTGGTACAGAGTCTCCCTCCGGTTCTCTCATGCTGTCAAAACCAGTATAGGATGGTATGATTCTCGCTATGTGTTTCTGGCCACCTGCCCACTGTCTTTCGAGACGTGAGGCGATGTGATGCATACATATTGTAACGTTAAACAGGATCAAAGATAAATTTTTGTTTTGCTTTCATCATATTCGTTGAGTAATCATGGCAAAAATGGCATACTTCAATGTCTTAATTCAAGATCAAAAATCACATTACGTCCAATAATACAGATAATGCTAGAGATTTCTCTAGTTTAATTTGATTGTGCGAATAGATATATTATGCATATTATTATTTCACACTAAGGCAAACTGGAACTAGTAGCAAGTAGGTAGTAGGGTATCATATCAAACTAAGCGACATTTCCGCTGTTTATGGATTATGTTTAACTTTAAAGTGTTTGGCAATGTAAATGAATTTACATTTATTAACATAATCTTAATTTTGAATTAACTTTTATTTATGTTTGTATAATTATAAAGGAAATATAAACAAACATATATTTTGATGCAGAAATACAATATTAGTAAAACAAATATCCTCATTGAAATTAACTAAAAATTAGACATTATGTTTTAAGTTTTTTTGCAATAGAAATAATTTGGTGTTAAGGCAAAGTGAAATATTAATTACTAGCTGTGCCCGCGAACTACGTTTCGCCATCAAAATGCTTAACACAGTGTTTAGTTTTCTCCTCTATTTTATTCCATAATTATTTAACTTTATTCTGCCTTTCTTGAGCAGTAGCCATTTCGAAATTAGGTCAATTTTCGTAGGTTCGTAATGCTCCAGATACTCTTCAGGGCCTACTTTCATTTAATACCCATATTGCTGGTTTGAAAAGGAACTTTTATCCGCCTTTTTCGAGCGGCGGCTATGTTGAATTTACGTCAATGTTACTACGTTCATAGTGCTCTACTGATCAAGGCCTTTCATTTGATACCCATATTGCTGGGTTTGAAAACAAACGTTTATTCTTCTTTTTTTGAACAGCGGCCATGTCGAATTTACGTCAATATTGCTACGTTTATAGTGCTTTACTCATCAAGGCCTTTCATTTGATACCCAGATTGCTGGGTTTGGAAACGAACAATTATCCATTTTTTGAGCGGCGGCCATGTTGAATATGTGGCAATTTTCCTAAGTTCATCATGCTCTACTCTTTGAGGCCTTTCATTTGATACCCATATTGCTAGGTTTGGAAACGAACTTTTATCCGCCTTTTTTGAGCAGCGGCTATGTTAACTTTATATCAGTGTTGCTAGGTTCATAGTGCTCTACTCATCAAGGCCTTTCATTTGACACCCATATTGCTGGGTTTGAAAACAAACGTTTATCCTTCTTTTTTTTGAGCGGTGGTAATGTTTAACTTAGGGCAATTTTCCTTAGTTCATAATGCTATACTCTTTAAGGCCACTCAGTTGATACCCATATTGCTAGGTTTGGAAACGAATTTTTATTCGCCTTTTTTGAGCAGCGGCCATGTTGAATTTATGTCAATGTTGCTATGTGCATAGTGCTCTACTCATCAAGGCCTTTCATTTGATACCCATATTGCTGGGTTTCGAAACGAATTTTATCGACAGTCATGTCGAATTAAGTCAACGTGGCTAGGTTCAATGTGTTCGTTCGATATCCATGTTCCTTGGGTGGATGGGTGGATCCAAAAAAATGTGATCCGTCATTTTAAACATTAGGATCAAGAGTCCCGTCCCGTCCCTCTACGCGTAACCCAGAACATTGCAGTCAGATATTTTTTTTTAATTATCAATATTAATCTATTACTTTTAATAGTTTTAAATGGATGAGAGTTTGATTCCTTAGTCATAATGTAAAAACATATAACACCTTTCAAAATACCTTGAAAAGGGTATCTTCACTTTTCAACATTTCAAATATTTTAAAAATTGTGTACCGATTTTGTGAAAATTAGTCAAGAATTAAACCAATCTACACATTTTATTGTGTCTCAATATTGTCATAAAAATGCTTTATATATTCGTTGTATGGCTTGATCCTTTTGCCTTACCACCACGGTACGACATAAGAAAAAGACTATTTGGTTGGCGAAATTCAGATGGGCACATCCACAGACCTATCACAAATAGACTTGCAACGAGCGTGTCCACTTCAGTCCTTCTCACTCGAATATTGGGTGTTGCCACATTAAAAGGATTTCCCTGCGTTATAGTTAATCTACCTAAGTTTTAACTAGCCCGACTACGTGATATATTTCTCTGTCCTAAAGCTTAACAATGATGGCTATTTATATAACGTCTGCTAGAATGGATTGTTTCATTAGGGTAGGTATAAAGCATCGATATAATGAAACAGCGCACAACTAAATTATCGTCACAACGTGTTCGATATAATAAAAAGCGAATCAACAACTTTCGAAGACACATAGGGAACCCAAGTGTAAGTAAGTGTGTCACCGCCTTACATATCTTTGAATTTTATCTTGTGATTTCGAACCGCTTATGAAACGGCACTTGAAATTTAGGCGGTAGGGTTTGTCTGTCCGATCTATAGATATAGACGCTTAAAATTTCACATATTGGAAAAAATCTGAAAACCGTAAATGTTCATCGTTAGGAGCAGTGCCTATATCTATACAAATAAATAAAATAAGACCCTTCATAAGCGATGCGAAATACAAGATAAAATTCAAAGATATAAAAGATATCCCTTAAGCGGTAGGACCCCAGGACGTGTATTATGATATCTTAATTCCAGACAGTTTTCTGAATTGCTATAGTGACTTTCTTATTAGGCCTATGCCCAACAATGGGCGTCTCTTGGCTGAAAGCCTGAAATGATGACTTTCTTTTACTCATTATACAAAGAGAAAGAAATGGCATTATAACAATTCAGAAAACTGCCTGGGATTTAGACGTCATAATACACACCCTGGGCTATACCTATACCCCCTCTACCTATTCGTAATCACCATATTCATAATGATGCTCAGCATGCATCATTATGCATTGAGCATCATTATGAATATGACGATTTCGAATAGGTAGGTTTTCCTATTGAATTTTCAAAAGTAAAAATAACAACTCTCAGATACCTACTCGTATGTTGTCGATTTGACTACATCAAAAACGGCCAATCGTGATTTGGACTCACGCACCAAGGGTGCCCTACAAACTTATCTAATTATTATTACATAACTAGCTGCGCCCGCGACTTCGTCCGCGTGGAATAGTAACTTTGACAGCATTTTGATTTTTGTAGGCATTTTTTTGAGATCTTGATAAAAAGTAGCCTATATAATACCTTATCTAGCTATCTATTGGTGAAAGTCCCGTCAAAATCGGTCCAGCCGTTCCGGAGATTAGCGGGAACAAACAGACAGACAATTTTTTTAAAAATTATGTTTTTGTTGTTGGTTACTGATATTCATTCATACCCATTTAGTAAAAACTTGTTATTTTGACATTACAAACAGACACTTCAATTTTATTTATTTATATAGATATAGGCACTGCTCCGAACGATGAACTTATTTACGGCTTTCAGATTTTTTTCTTTATATGTGCTATAACACCTTGCCAAATTTCATATTTCTAGGTCAACGGGAATTATCCTATAGTTTTTGATTCCCTTGTGAAACCAAATAAACTATTTTATCGCCTCCTTGGTCTAGTAGATTAGGGAGGCGTGAAGCTCAACCCCATAGGTATGGGGACAGATTTTCTGCTTTGGTGGTAGTGCTTCTGAACCTGCCTGGTGAGCTACTACCATTTTACCTGTTTGTCGCCATAATAACAATGTTGATAGTATTGTTGTCTTCTGACAAAAAAGGTAAGATAGCTGGTTCCTTAGTTGAGAGACCCGGGTGAAGCTTGCTTCCACCTTCGGCCTTATCGTCACTTACCATTAGGTGAAATGAAAGCCAAGAGCTTCCTTGTCGTATATTTAAAAAAATGCGAAAATATGTGGCAAACGGTTTTCCTTTTGAATTGCGGAACCCTAACAATATGACATCTTTTAACTCTGAAACAGAATTTTTAATGATGAAAGGTTCATATGGTTTTATTTGTTTATTGCTAACATATAATATTATCACATCAACATAATATACAGGGTTACTTTTGAAGCAGGAGCCAAATTTTATATGCTTGTTCCAGACAAACAATGTGAACCATGGGACCTATACGACCAATCTTGAATTTGCGAAAAAAATCTAGGTTCAGTGAATGTTACATTTGCATGGAACAGCTTATTATTTTAATAATATCTGATCCAACAATTTTTTTTCCAACTGAGCCACTTTCTTCTTAAGTCACGGGATTCACGAACAGCGTGCAACTTGTTCAACTGATTTGCAGAAATTTGTGTTTGCCTTTCCAACTACAACTAAACTACTAACTACAAATAAATTAGTACGAGTTTGCATTATCTACTCAAATTAGACTGAATAATTGTGAATTTTCTATATACCTAAAAGATAATGAAAAGCAAGTGAAGCTGGAACCTCCGATGATGGTTCGGTGTGTGTGGTAACTACTAGACCACTGAGGTTATCAGATCCAAATATGGACCCATTAATAAATACATCATGTCTATCTGTGTAAATGTCTGTCAGTCAGGTATCAATTATAGTTATCATGATAATTATACCTTAATAATTATCATTGGACAATCTATTATAAATTCTCTAAAACAAATCATCCGGACTTGCTATATCAGACCGTGTATCAAAACTTGTAATACTGTCATGTATCTGAATGCATTTGATTATTAGTGGATTTTTTTTATGATAACGGAATGCCAAATAAATACAAAAGCAATTTGGTTAAATTTATTCTCTGATTTAATTTTACATTTTACAACATTTGTTTCACTTCACTTCACAATCCAAATATTTCATAAAAAAATTGTCAAGCAAATATGACCCATGTATAATTATAAAAGAAAATAATTATCTTAATAATTAACAACCCTGTTATGCACAATTACATAATCAATATTTTAATTTACATACATGTAAAGACAATTTTTGACAGAAGTCAGATTATCAATTTTTGATTGTTCTATACTATCCTCCTTTGAACCAAGTGAGAACACATTTAAAGCTTATAATGGATTTATAGTTTACAAACTATTTTAATATTTTTGAAGAACCAGGGTAATCTAAAACCTGAACCTTTAAATATACACGGTGTTTCAAAATAACCAATAAATAATCAATTCTTTATCGAAAACTCATTATTAAAATTATTAAAATGTGTTTAAAATTAACACATTTTGTAATGTCATTCAATAATTGTAATGTCATTCAACACAAAATTTGCATATAAATCATAGACATGATGATGATACTATGATTTACATGAAAATTTTGGATTGCCGCCGGGTCAGCTAGTTGTTTTCGATAAAGAATTGATTATTTATTGGTTATTTTGAAACACTGTGTATACTTATATGAAAATGTCCACTTACCTATTTAGTTTTTTATTAAGTAGTAGAAGCCCAAATGGAATAGTTACCTGCGGTGAAACATTTTCATCTTTTGAGTTTTGTTTTTTCTTTTTAGTGTTTTACAACTTTACTTCCAAATCTTCTTCATGTCCTAATTGTATTGGAGTAACCTGAAACACGTTAAGAGAGAGAGGGAGATAAGAATAATTATTTATCTAGAGACAAAATGTAAAATTTTATATTCAATATTCATATAAATACACACATGAACACTAATACACACTAAATTTATGAATCATGTTGTAGCATGATTCATAAATGGCTGAATAAATAAACTAAAATAATAGTAGGCATCTATAAGTTTCGAAAATTGTAAACTGGCTTCATTGCCGTGGATATTTTTCGTAATTTTATGGCAATACCATGTTACATTATTTTTTAGGTTAGCTGTGTTATTTATTGATGAAATCATTATAAAACAACAACCTTCATTCAAATAACGAATCAATTACCTATATAAGTAAACAAATTAATATTCTTCATGTATTTCCAAGACATTAAGACACATTACTGCATACTTACAAGGGAAATGATATTCCATTTTATTTTTTATCATATTTCATTCGCTGCGCTTATTGGAGTTTAAAATACTACAACCACCTATCCTCAACGTCCTTGTGGTGTTAATTTATATTGATTTTTTATAGGAAACACACTTTTTATCACTTAAAACCACACAAAATCACAGATCGCTTTTTGACCAAGTATTGTTTGGCCTACTACAGTCAGATTTGACACTAGGCCAAGCAAAAAAGTGAACACGCCGATAAGGACAAAAAAAAATATTTGCATCCTTTTCATGCTCATGTTGTAGCGTAGCTTTCGGTCTCTGTCTTATGGTACGATTGCAAGTCTATTTGTGGTAGGTCTGTGGGCACATCCAATATTAATTTTTTATTTGCACTATGTGACAGACTTGTCAAAATAATTTCACGTGCGCCATGTTGATTTTTTTCTACATAAAGCATTTTTTTCTACATAAAACATTGTTCGAAAATTTTATATGGTAATTTTTCACTTAAGGCGACTAGAGACCTGAAATGGTGGTTTTTGGAGGCGAACTACTCTTAAACTAGCCGGTAAAAAATTCTACAAAAAATATATTTTACGCTTTGATATGTGCCCTATAAACTGTACGTTTAAAAAGTTTGAAGTATATTAAATAGTATGCAAAAAAAATTTTTGAAATGAGTCTGTTTTCAAAATTAATTTCCGAACTGCTCCTAAACTACAAATGATATGTTTATGGTTGTTAATAGACCTAAATGTATATTAATTACTCTTGAAACTGTACATTTTTTATTTTAAAATAATTATTAGTAGTTTTTACAAAAATATTTTTTATCACTTACACAGCAAACCGTCGTGAACGGGCGACGAGAATCAGTGTAGCGCTGACATTCAAGGAGGAAGGCTGCGCGCTACGCTGCCGCCATCCACTTGTTACGCGAAATCGTAAAATCGATTGCTAGGGTGCTTACACTTCTCACATGCGATAGTGAATACGATACGCGCTTCTTTAGTGCAAGACGTGTAATTTACTTCTTGTGTGTGAAATGACGCTTTTTGTGATTATAAGAACAATTTAGTCTAAAGCAGTCTAGAAGTATGCGAATTAGAGATCCTGAATATAATAAATAAATAAATAAATAATATAAATAATAAATTTTTATTTTAGTAACATATAGGTAACATTTTTGACAACATTACATTCAAGACAAGATTAAATATAGGAAACGTATAATCGTGAGCCTGAACTAGGATTAACCTGTGTTTCAGGCAAACAAACACCTACTATAAAAAAAACGGAAAATCAAATGCAGAATCAATAACATTAACAATAGCTACAAAAGTATTATTATTATGGACACACACAACACACACCAGAAATCAAACAATACAAATTATTTATCTACTACTAATAATTTTTCTGTATCTTCATACGACATATTTTGGAGAGCTTCTTGGAGAAGTCTCTTAGTTTTATAATAGGTACAACTATATATACTCAGTTTAGCGTTTACTCTGTTATATAGAAATGGGCCCAAAAACACGTAAAATCTGTGCAGAAAAGTATGTTTAGTTCCTATATTTTGGCAGCTAACAATATCTTTACGTCTTTTGTTAGTAATTTCAGTGCTAAAAGTAAGTGAAGAGTGCTGTTTGAGAATAGTGCTGATAATAAATAATTGTCTTACAGTTAATACTTCACAGTTCTTATATAAGAGGTGCGTAGGGTAAATAAAGGTGCGAAATGTAGATACCTTTAGTACTGCTCTTTGTGCCCTCTCAACCGTTATTAAAAGCGTTTTAGCAGTGCCACCCCATGACGTAATGCAATAAGTAATAATAGATTGACATAATGAAAGGTAAACTTGTCTCACTAGCTTAAAATCTGCGATGTCACGAAGTTTTTTAAAAACAAATATTAATTTGCTTTTTTATAATAGAATAAGCTATAAAAAAACAATAGTGACTTTACATCTGATTTCACAAATTGGCAACGTACACTGTGGTTCTTGTGGGGGTTGCAGTTTTGCTGCGAATCTCACAGGAGCCACATGTATTATAGGTAACTGTTGCCACTTACCAACAGGTGGGCAGTTTGCTTGTTTGCTAACTTATCGCAATAAAAAAAAGTTGCGTCGAAGAGAAGGCATAATCAAGACGAAAATACACCTATTGAAAAAAATCAGGAAATGAGCAATAAAGCCACTGAAGAAATAATTAAA
Source organism: Schoenobius gigantellus (assembly GCA_963935595.1). Lineage (NCBI taxonomy): Eukaryota > Metazoa > Arthropoda > Insecta > Lepidoptera > Crambidae > Schoenobius > Schoenobius gigantellus. The sequence continues at coordinate 31,911,351 of OZ012547.1, read as the reverse complement.
CAAAAAACCGGCCGAGTGCGAGTCGGACTCGTCCATGAAGGGTTCCGTAGCAGCAAGTAACATAATATAAAAGTTCTTGTAGTTCGTTGTAACTTTGATCGATGTTTTAATAATAGTGTATTTTTTTAATTAAGTTATTGATAAGTCAACATTATAATTAGGTACCTAAATGATGGAATTTTTTATTATTAGAAAATAATGGTTCACGGTTTATGCATAAGGTTTATGTTTATGAAATTAAATGTTTATTTTATTTTTTTGAGTTGATTGAATAAAAGGTAAATTGCAGTTTACGATTTTTGACGTATTAAAAAAAACTACTTACTAGATCTCGTTCAAACCAATTTTCGGTGGAAGTTTGCATGGTAATGTACATCACATATTTTTTGTAGTTTTATCATTCTTTTATTTTAGAAGTTACGGGGGGGGGGGGGGGGACTATTCAGTTTAGAAAAAAATGATGTTAGAAACCTTAATATTATTTTTGAAGACCTATCCATAGATACCCCACACGTATGGGTTTGATAAAAAATCATTTAAGTTTCAGTTCTAAGTATGGGGAACCCTTAAAATTTATTGTTTTTTTATTTTTGTGTGAAAATCGTAATGCGGTTCACAGAATACATCTACTTACCAAGTTTCAGCAGTATAGTTCTTATAGTTTTGGAAAAAAGTGGCTGTGGCATACGGACGGGCAGACAGACAGACAGACATGACGAATCCATAAGGGTTCCGTTTTTTTTCCATTTGGCTACGGAACCCTAAAAAGCGAAGGGTAGAATACGAAGAGACAAAAAGTCATAATACCGAATTTGTTAGTCCTTAACGTGAAAGGTTTTTCGGAATTTTAATATTTGTGGATAATTAAATGAATAAAGTATTTTTTTATTCTTGAATTTTTCTTTCATGGACATACAGAAAGACAGACATTTTCATTACTTTTATGAGAAAATCGTGAGTTGAGCCGAAACCTACCCGTGTTAACAAGGTCATAAAAAAATTATGGCGGCATTGAAAAATCGAAATTGTAAAATTAACTTTGAAATCCCGCATACAAATAGGTCTACCTATACAATTTCGAATTTTCAATGACGCCATATCTTTGACTACGTTAACATAGGTAGGTTTCGGGTTGATAGGGTATTGACCAAACACGGTGTATAATATAGTTCAAGCTCACGATTTTGTCATAAAACTAATGCTGATTGTCTGTCTGTCTCTTTGTATGTCAATGAACACCTTGCTAAATATACATTTGACTGCCCCTTTGGCTAAGCTGGGTTCGATTCATCAGCATGACCATTTTATTATTCAAACTGACTGACTGAACAACTTGAATGAAGTTACTTTTTTCATAACTATACCTGTAACACATCAATATTTACTCAGAATTGTATACATATAAATAAAAAAAACAAGATAACCTTGTATCTACATAGGTCACACTAAGTTTCCGAAATTGGTCACTTACATAAACAACACTAGCTGTGTCCGCGAACTACGTTTCGCCATATATTTTTTCCCGTTTTTACAAAATTTTTCATTGATGCTCAGCTCCTATTAGTCATAGCGCGATGTTGTTGATGCCTTCCTCGATAAAAGGGCTATCCAACACAAAAATAATTTTTCTATTTGAATCAGCAGTTCTTGAGATTAGCGCGTTCAACTAAACAAACAAACTCTTCAGTGTTATAATATTAGTAAGTATAGATTTAAAAAGTTATTACTACATTTGAAAATTGAACGCTTTAGCTGAAGAATACAATTTGCTAAATTTGACTGTCAATTGTTTTCACATTGTGTTTAATTGCGTGATTACAATAAAATGGATTATCTCGGGAAATTGGCATGATTTTTTACGATTTTATGTGTAATTTGACATTTGCTCAACGCCGTATCATCTTGCACCACGACAATGCAAGTTCCCACACGGCCAGACAGGCAAATGAGATTTTGAAGGCGAAAAACGTACAACTTATGATGAGTCATCCTGCATACGGTCCTGGGGGCCAATCGCGCTACAGTTCTAACGGACCGCTGAGGTCCCACTCCAATCCAGTTGTAATTATAATTTAACTTTGGACAAAATTGGTAACGCGCTAATTTCTACATGAGAGTTGAACCGCAAGCGAAGCTGGATCTAATTTGGAGCTCTAGAGATAACAGAGAGAAAGAGAACAGAAAAACACTCAACATTGATAAAAGCCAAACTTCAATCCCAAAAAGGAGCGCCGCATGAACTTTGTATTTTGACAGCAGTTTCGTACCAATATCAATCGGGTTGTGTTTCAATCTCCTGTCAAAACATTACCGCGATACGAACGATCATAAAAGTCGTAGTTTAGTCGTAGTTAAATTCCAATTCAACTACATTTATTTATCGCTATTAGTCTCCTGAGCTGGCACCATGTGACCTTTTTCTGTTCCCAAAAATCAAGAACCAATTACGCGATCAACGATTTCCATCACCAGGAGAGGCTGTATTTAAAAAAAACATGTTTGACCATTAGTAGTATTTTTTAATACTGATTCCGGAAACTAATAGTGCGCCCCACGTATTGCATAGCATAGTCCCAAAAAATGTAACACCGACGTACACCCTACTGTTGATATTTAGATGCGAGGTAACGGCGGGTGGCGCGGCGCGAACACTAGGCCACGCCCGTACGCTCAAGGCCATTGGCGGCTATAGGGGCCTTAAAATAAAAAAATGAATTTAAAGAAATGAAATTATGCCTAAATGTTTTTCCGGAAAATTCTAAGCATTGTGGTGTAAACCATATCAAATTCTGTCCAGTAGTTTCGGAGATCTTTCCGGACAAACAGACAAACAAACAATTTTTTTTAAACTATTCTATCGTGTTCTGCTAATGATTTTAAGGTGACCTGTGTATTTTTTTTCTTAATATTTCACAATTACAGATTTTTGTACCCCTACGATTTTATTATATATAGAGATAAATAATATGATATATTAACTATAAGAAAATATGACATATTAATTATAAATTAAGAGGTTAACAAAGTAAGAAAACACCGTTTGTGCTGAAACTTTGATATATTTTTTTGTTTCTAGTGTCAAAACAAGATGCTAACCAGAAAAAAATACTATAAAAATAACAAGGGACCCCTTGGAATAGTCCCTATGACACAGGCAGCGTACCGCAATTTACGACCTCAACATAGTACCGCCCGTTTGGATGCGGGATTTCGTAAACATTTAAAAAATATAAATCTATTTTATTATTAAGAGCTCAAAAAGAAAGGAGTAATAACAGGTAACAAATGTAAACAAATTACAAAAACTTGTAATGCCGAGATATCATTTACAGGCGTATAGGATATAGGTATTATCAGTGTTAAGATTTTTGTATGAAATCCTGTAAACTTGTATATCTTTGAATTAGATAGCTGCAGATCGATTATCCTTTATTTTTTTGATTATAATCAACAAAGTTGCATCTTTTATCTTTTGTTCAAACCCAAAGCAATGTAGCACGATTAAAATGGTTGTAATTTTACTTCCATAACAAGCAAAGAGCAATAATATTACTTCCAACTTCCCATTGAAACCATACCTCCCGCCGAATAGACACATAATGATATATTATTGTGTCACCGACTAATGTAATACATTAGCTCGAATAGTCAATGTAAAAGTTTGAGTGGTTCAGTCAGCAGGAAACAATGAGATAGTAAATGATTAATCCTAATAGCATTACCGTACGTACCTATTAAAATATTTTACGACATTGCGAAAGAAAATTATTATTGTGTTATGAAACGCCTATATAAAACCGATTTCACTTAAATGTTTACATAATAAAAGTACAAAAGTGAAAGATTTAATCCAAGGGGATTAGTTACTTAAACTACTTAATAAGAACCTAAATTATCACCTAGTACCAACTTAATAATGCTTAAGCTGCCTCGCTGACGCGCGGGTAATTGATCACGCTGTGCTGGAAAATTAATGGGTTGGTTATTTGGCTTACGGTGTTGTTTTCCGTGTGAGAATTGTATAGCACCGATGACAGATCGTTTTATAGGTACGTTACTCTTTATTGTCACTTGTTACTTACAGCCGATTGCACCAAGTTTTACGGTTTCGTAAAATACGATAGCAAACAGTTTCATACGTAAGAATGAGTTCTGCTACTTTTATACCTATATACGATTTACAATTTAATATGTTGGCTTCACCTGTTTAAATTCTTTTATCTACGACCGATTCAGCTCTTTAAAAATAAAAAAACCAGCAAAGGGGTATTGATCACCTGATACTCCGTCCACCAATCCGCATTGGGCAAGCGTGGTGGACTACTGCCTAGACCTCCTTCGTTGAACAGGAGAGGCCTTGTGTCCCTGCAGTGGGTCTAATTAAAAAGGCTGTTATGATGATATGATGATGAACACGTTTTCATGCAACTGGCTATATTATTAAGACTCATTTACACGATGACATTTTCTTGTACATACAGGAGCAATAATTGAATGCAATAAATGATAGCGCAATAATAGGCTAGATGACTAAAATTTTTTTTGCTTTAATAGAAGCTCGTTCATATAATAAACAGAAAGAAAAAATCGGTTTTCGAATAACTATAAAATAAACCAAGATATAAGGTATTAAAGATTGTTCTCCATCTCTTTCTAGCAAAACGGCAATTTACAAGGAGTTTGTATGGCCGTACTCAACAATGACGTCACGGTTGATGTCGGATCTCTCTGTCTAATCGCCTTCAAATTAACAGCTTAAAATGCTTGTATCTAATGTATTTCTAAGCCGATTTTAATTCTGATTTCACAGGACTGCATCTTTTTCCACGGTATTTTAATATTTAATGAGGAGACGTAAAAATTAGAATTCAGTCATCATCCCAATTGATTTTCAAGAATTGTAAGCAACTGTTTACACGTGGATGTAGTAAAAAGGTTGCATACAATTATTGAATGCCAGTTTCGACAAAAAATAATTGCAAATGTCTTTTGTTTACACCAATACAATTTCGGTCTAGGAAATTATTACTTTCAAGTTTTGACATGTCTAAACAGAGACTTGTATGTGCGTGTACCATTTACTGGTGAGTTGCTTCAAGAATTGCACGTATTTGCGTTGGCGAATATTTATTGTAGTGTTGAACGTTTTAGAAGAGGGTTTGTGTATAAAAAAATATGAGTCAAAAAGTATTAAAATTTGGATCTGCTGATTTAATTAACTTCATCGAGATTTATCGCAATCATGAGTGTTTATGAGAAACACGATTAACACACCCTTAGTCTTCTTCCGTGCAATAGAATTGTTTTTACCAGAGAGATTCAGCACTAGAGTTGTCAATACTTATTATCTAACATTTACGATCACCAACCCAACGGATGCTTTGGGGGATCTATGGCATGAGGGGGTGAGAAAGGCTCGCCATAGGTCATGGAAGTGGTAGATCGAGTGTCCATGACCTTGTCAGGAGACGCATTTTTGAAACAATAGAATTCAAATTCGCATTCGAAATCGCATACGAATTTGCGAATTCGCTATTTTTGAACATTCATTCCGTGAATTCTGCAACGAGTGGTTGTCTCTCACTCGTTTTTCGTTTCTACTAGTAGAATATGCGCAACGTATAAACGTTCCGTTTTACACGTGATTCATCGCTAGTTTTTTAAAAATTAATGAGTTATTGCCATGTTATTGCGTACCGGATTTTATTTTTTCTGCGTGAAACGGTTTCTAATGTAGAATTTGTTTTTAATGACTCGAATACTGAATTCGAGTGATTCAAAAATCTTTAAAATTGGAAACAGTAGAAAATAATTTGGCATGTGATTTGTATTCGTGTTCGAATTCGAGATTCATTTCTAATGATTCAAAAATACGTGTCCTGGTAACGACGCGTCCCTTTCCAGCGTTGCCTATTCGTCCGGTGTTTTAAGTGAGGTGGGAGTCACAGTAATATATTGAGCAAGTTCATACCCCGACTCGCATTTGGACGTTTTTCGGGTGACAGTGACTCATCTGTAACCGGAACCTTTTTTGATGGCTGGATCCGCGCCTGGCTTCGTTATATACTCGTAGTTTTTGAGTAGTGAGGAACTTTGTCTAGGTCCCCAGTTTCGATTCAGCTGTGGTTTATTAGTAGAATTGACCCTCAATTAGTAATTGCTTAATGAATATACAAATACTTCGTTACGATAATAAAACAATTACCATCACATTTAAAACAAATTGGCGGTATTTAGTTTAATCCTTCAGAGCAGTTATACGCAGGCTTTGCATAGTTTGCATACGAAATTACGACCCACAATTACGTAGCTCTACTTGCTGCTAATGTGAGTATGACATACCACCGGATGTTTCGAAACCCTATCTAAACTTATTTCAATCACTGTTGGTATATGTATTTGAAAAGTTTGATTTGTTTCTCTATTTAAAATTTGAACTCATTCATACAGCTGCATAATAATCACCTTCTAAACAATTTTCCATTATTTTCAAAGGTTTTTTTTAAATCTACTACTTATCATTATTAGCTGGTTCATTTGTAGACCATTGGGACTTTCACATTTCTTAATTGGGAATTTCAATAGCGATATTGCTAATCTATATAATAAAAATTTCACGTAACGATGTTTGTCCGGGATAAACTCCGAAACTACTTTTTTTTTTTTTATTAATTTATGGGAAACATACAGCAATTCAATATTACATAAATCTTACACAATCCTACTAAAACATCATTCCAAAACAGTTTCCACTTAAAATTATTTCATAATCGTTGAAGTACAAACACATTCTTTCTAAATTGTGACAAACAATCAATAACGAGGCAAAATGTTGTTTCATATCTAATTTTGATAAATTTCTTCCTTATTTCCGAAACGAAGGTAAACAGTTTACTGTGGAAAATATCAACATTGGAAAACTTTTGTTATATGACGAGCAAGCGCGTACTATGTATCGGTTTTTGGAATAGTTACTATTGCAAAATGGAATAGCAAAAGTATTACATGATCTGGTTTGAGTACTAGAACATTTAAGATTACTTACCTAAACGATTTTACTGTGTAGAGTGTTTAGGTCTTAATCAACCATGCTGATTGCTGGCCCAGTGAGGATTGGTCGACTTCACCTAACAATTCACACGCTTATATTTCTTCGCAGATGTATGCAGGTTGCCTCACGATGTTTTCCTTCAGTGGAGCTTCAGACAAACGTACACATGAAATTCTAAAAACGAAATATACTTTGGTACATGTCGGTTTCGAACCCCGGACCTCCCGATTGGAAGGCCAGTGCCGAGTCCACAGCGCCACCGACGCTGACCGAATGTAATGGCTCTCTATTTCTAGGCATAAAAATTATTGTCATAAAATCATATTCCATAATTTCGATTGAAATAATCGTCAAGACGCATAATAATCAGGAAGCAGAATGGCAATAAGCATAATATTGTGTGGCAGAAAATCATTTGTCATAAGTATTAAAACCCATAAACTTGAAACACAGAACAACTTGACGCATAATTTTTCAAAGCATAATTCATGTTTAGCATATTAATCACAACGAACAATACGATTACGCAGAATTTCTCTAGGCATAAACTTGCGCGCAAGCATGCAACAATGTAAGCAAACATGCAGTATGCATGGAAGCATGCAACATGCAGGCAAGCAGAAACTATAACAGTATAAACTCCTACTCTTAAACAACATAAAATAAATAAAATCCCTATATTAAATCTAATTATATTAAAATAATAAGGAATAACTATTCAAGATATTAATGATATAAAAAATCTTCCAGTAGTCGCGCGAGCTCCTACCGTGCGAACGTATTAAAATCGGTGAAGTAGTGTGTGTTTATAGCAACGAAAAAAGTAATACTTTGTCGTATTATAGTCATATTGTAGTAACATTTAGACGATAATTATGGTTCAATGCAAGCTGTGCAAACTGTCTTTGGATCGTGTCAAGGGTGAAAGTACAGTGAAATGTAACGGCTCCTGTGAGGGTATGCTGCACAAAAAATGTGCGTCGAAAGTAAAGGGTTTTAATGACAGTGGGTTGTGTGATGAATGCCAAATTACACCGGCACCGGCAGGTGGACCCCTGATCAAAGTTAATATCTCGAATACCACTGCAGAGAAGTTACTGGAAGAGGTCAACGAAAAATTGGCCATAGTGTTTACCATGAAAAAGACCCTCGAGTCGATGTCCAATGACATTAGCTTCTATGCCGAAAAATACCAGGAGCTTGTCGAGGAAAAGGAAGAAATTAATAATAAAATGAAATCGCTAGAACAAAAGAATGTGCATTTGGAGACAAGCAATAAGGCTCTGGAGGAAAGAATTGCGTATTTAGAAATTCGAGAGAGGGAAAAAAATATAGAAATTATGGGTTTGGAAGAGTGCGCAAGCGAAAATTTAGAAAATAATATAAACCTGTTAGCAGATAAATTAGGAATGAACAAAAATATGATTTGTGAGATAAAGCAGGTAGGCGAGTTGGCTGATACCAAACGGAATAAAAAACAACCAACAATCAAAGTCACTTTCTCCACGCGTGACTCACGTGATAAATGGCTGGCTACAAGAAAAAGTCATCAGCTAACTAATGACGATATATTTGCTAACGGAAATAAACAAAGAATTTATATTAATGAAGATCTAACGAAGTACACGCGCAGCCTATTGTGGACGGCGAAAAATGAGTTAAAACCTACATTTAAATATATTTGGGTCCAAAATGGCAAGGTTTTAATAAGAAAAGACGATCCAAACGACGTAAAAATTAAAGTAATTCGATCGTTGAGCGATATAAACATGTATCTATCTATCTAGCTGTATATGATATAATTAAAACCGAGTTACTGGTGTAAATCAAAATTCGATGATCAATTACTAAATATTAGATCTAATATCAAATACAAAAAATACATTTCTATTGACAGCTGGCAGGAGGATTTGAGGCTACAAGATAATGGCTTCAACATAGTGCATCTGAATATAAGATCTTTAAGAAAGAACTTTCACCAATTACAAATATTAATATATAATTGCAGAGATCAATTAGATTTTATTGCATTAACGGAAATTAACATAAGAAAACAGGAATTGCCATTATACACTATTGAGGGATATAACACATACATAAATACCAGAGAGAATAAAAGGGGAGGGGGGATACTTATATATGTGAAGAACAGATTAAACTTTAATGCAATAACAGTAAACTCACAGTATTATGAGTTAATACACGGACAATTGATCCATTACAACAAAAAAAACCATATTTTAGTAATATACAGGCCCCCAAACACTAGCAAGCAAGGATTCATTGAAAACATACACAAATTATTATCAGAGATCGATTCAAGCTGCGAAATAATAGTAGTGGGCGATATCAACATAGATTTGTTGCGCGGAACCGGTTTTAGTAGTGCAGCTACGCAGTACACAAATAATATGAGTGAGATAGGCATGGAATGTGCTATCACGGATGCAACGCGAGAAGAGGTGTACGGCGGCACGGTGACGCGGACGTGCATCGACCATGCATGGGTCCGTACTCAATGTATGACATCTTCTTATGTATTAACATGTAAGTTATCGGATCATTACGCGATTGGTGTGTGCCTTCAAGATGGATCGAAAAAATGTAGTGACAATTTAAAAAAAACTATTATAAGCGATAGAAAAGTGATAGAAAAACTAGAGTTAGTGTCGTGGGCAGAGCTGTTAGATTGTAAGTGTCCATTAGATTTATATAATAGGTTATGTTCAATTTTTCATGGTGTTTATCATAGTTCAAAAGTTGAGATATCCACTCATAAAAGAAAAAGTAAGCCTTGGATTACAAAAAAACTTAAAAACATGATTAATTATAGAGATAAGCTTTTTCGTATCTGGAAAAGTAACCCAAAGGATATGAATTTAAGAATACAATATAATAAATATAGAAATATACTAAATAAATGTATAAATAAGGCTAAAAATAAATATTGTCAAGAAGAGATAAAAAACTGTAATAAGAATATAAGAAAGATTTGGGCTAAAATAAATTCATGGATAGGGAAGGAAAAAAATAGCATAGATAGTATTATTTTAAAATATATGGGGAGTACAAACAACACACTAAAGATATGTAACAATTTTTCTGAAACATTTACCCAGGAAATATTACACGTGAAACATGTGTGTAACCATAAGTTCTTAGATAGATCTACATATGTTAACTGCAGCAATGTTTCAATGCGATTTAAAAAAGCACATGCAATAGATATAATTAAAATTATAAATAAATTGGATAATAATAAGTCGGAAGGGATTGATAAAATTAGAATAAAAGAAATTAAATTACTAAAATTACAGTTAAGTTCAATAATAGCGTTACTTATTAATTTAAGTGTTAAAAAAGGTATATATCCCGCAGTATTAAAAGCAGCATTAATAAGACCAATTTATAAACAAGGCTCGCACAGTGACTATTCTAATTATAGGCCGATAGCTATACTGTCTACAATTGATAAAATTGTAGAAAAATTTATTGTGAGTCAGTTATCTGTTTTCCTAGAGAGCCAGAATATATTGTGTGACGTGCAGCATGGCTTCCGACGGGAAAGGAGCACGGCAACGGCCTTGGCACAGTTTACTGATGATGTAAATCAGTGCCTGGACCAGCGGAAGCAGGTGGTGGTGGTCTTTATTGATTTTAAAAAAGCTTTTGATACCTTGGAACACCACCAGCTGCTTCAGGCTATGGAGGAGTGCGGAGTGGCGGGACCACTTAATAAGTGGTTCCACGCCTATCTTACGGGCAGGACGCTGCGTACAGTGGTTGACGGCGTGGTGGGCGAGCCCAGACCTGTCACTTGTGGAGTGCCGACCGGATCCGTGTTTGGCCCCGTTGGATTTATCATGCACGTCAACAGTATGTGCAATGTAGTACGCCACTGTCGCATATATATGTATGCTGATGATACTTGTTTGGTATATGCTGACAAAAATATGGAATTAATTGAAAGTAAAATACAAGAGGATTTCACGAACATCACGAAATGGGCACATGATAATGGCATTTTAATTAATATTAGCAAAACCAAATGTATGACTATACAATCCCCCTACCACCGGGGCAACGAGCGGCTACCGCGCATAGTGGGGCATAGCTACGAATGCCTGCACGCTCATAGCGACACGAGCGGCCGCGCTGCGTCCGCCCACGCTGCTGTGCAGTGTGCGTGTACGGAAATTGAGGTGGTGGAGCAGTACAGGTACCTGGGGTTAGTTATAGACTACAATTTCTCGTGGAAGAGCCACATAACGCACGTCTGTGACAAGTTAAGATCGGTTCTTGTAAAACTCCATCACCTTAGTTTTATGCTGGATAGAGCAACCTTGTACACAGTCTACTATGCGCTGGCGGACTCTTTAATATCGTATGGGCTGTCATGCTATGGTCGTACTTTTAAAAGTTACTTAGATAAAATAAAAATGTTACAAATTAGATTTATGAAATTATTAGTAGATAAAAATACAAAGAAGGTATGTAAAAATAGTAGTTATGAAGAATTGTTTTTGAAATGTAAAATGCTGCCAGTCCACGATAAAGTAATATTGTTGATAGCATTAGAGGAATACTTAAGTGATGAATATAAAATCAAACAAACACCTAATAGCAATAGGTCTCGAAGAAGAGGTAATGTAAAGCTAGAAGTACCCATGTACAATAATTACTATGGCCAAAGATGCAAAAAATACTTAGTACTAACCATATTTAACAGCTTGCCATTTGAAAAATGTGCTTCAAAAACAGCATTTAAATCAAAATTAGAAATATTCCTTTTTGAGAAATTCTATGAAAACCTCAGAATTTTTGATTAATTTAATTTTGCTTTGCATTCCTATTATTTAAGTCTATTAACTTAAATAATTGTTGTCATCAGAATAGATATAGTATATACTTATTTATAATGCAATTAAATTGAAAATATAATGGGAGCTACGTCTGCCAACAAACTGCTTTGCAGTTTGGCAGAAGTAATATATATTGTAAAATGGTGATGTTTGAAATAAACGCTTTTCATTTCATTTCATTTTCATTCATGTGGCATGTAAGCAAGTATGTAGCATGCAAGCAAGCATGCAACTTTCAAGAAATCACGTAGCGTAGAAGCAAGCATGCAGCGTGCAAGCATACATGTAAAATTCAATCAAGCATGCAGCATGTAAGCAAGCATGCAGCATGCAAGCAAGCATGCAGCATGCAAGCAAGCATGCAGCGTGCATGCTTTCTGTCACGGCTCCGGCGCTGCAGGGCTCCGGCGGTCCCACGCGAGCTCATCGTCGCAGATGGTGTTCGCTCACCACCGCAGCCTCCCAGCCCCAGCCGCGGCGGCGGCTGAGGCTGAGGTATATCCATACAACACTTGGTCATAGATTGGGTAACCTTCCAGTAGATAGCGTTATGTTTCGATTTTATTAAGCTACTGTCTATTGTACGTTAAATTATGTGTATCTTTATGTAAATATTGTGTTTTAATTACATTATATTGTTTTGTATCGGTTTTTATGAAAATGTTTTAATCTTTATTAGTGATTATTAATTTGTCTACATCGGGAAGTCATGTTAATAATCACTAATACATACGAGATAGGAATATACAGTTAAGTATAACATTCATCGAGCACATTAATCCAACATAATTTAAGTACTTTGTCAATGCAATGTACGTTGTCAATGTAATGTAGGCTAAGTCAGCAAGTAATTCACACAAATAATATATTAGCAATTTATCAATACTCTTGAAATAAATATAAAACCAAATTCAAGTTAGTATCAAGGAATGCAGTGTTTTTTATTTTTTTTTATAGATTCAAAATTATTTTAATTAAAAATAAACTACTTAAATATATAAATAAATTATTTATCCTACTAAAATATCTACTAAACTTACTAAAGTAATGCAGTAAAAGTTTCGGAATATGTAAGAGTTGTCAGCTTATGATTAAATAATGTTGCAAAGGGCCTGTAAGAATCGAATCCAGAACGCCAAGCACGAGGCCAACACCAAAACCACTACGCCAAGAAGGTCACCAAAAATTCAGATTTGTATCTATAGGTCTTTCTAATAGGCAAGGTTGCTGTCTTTTTCAATTTCACAAGCAAACCCACAAATCAGCGTAGAGGCCTCGATTAATGTATTGCATTTGAACAAAAGTGACAGTCACCTTGCAGTTGTGGTTTATTTGAAGTCGCGAAAAGTATGCCTATATGTGTAAGACGCAGTGGACCATTAGTTGTGTGGACCGATGACGTCACAAGATGGCCGGTTAGTGATCGTACGGGATAGGCTGGGAGAACTTTATGGAAGATTTTAAAAGGCGATCACGATGAAGGTAAGTATAAAAGTATTCTCTATTTATTGTTATATTTTTATTTTAAGTTGTGATTGTAATGCATGTGTGTGATGGAGAATTGGGATGATGACTGAATTCAAATTTTCACATCTCGACATAAAATAGTATAATAGCGTAGAAAAAGATGCAATCATGTGAAATTAGAATTAAAATCGGCTCAGAAATACATAAGATACAAGCATTTTAAGCTGTTAATTTTGAAGCGATTAGACAGAGAGATCAACCGTGACGTCATCGTTGAGTAGGCCATATAAACTCCATGTAAAATGCCGTTTTGCTAGAAAGAGATGGAGAAAAAACTTTAATACCTTATATCTTGGATGTTTTTATAGTTATTCGAAAACCGATTTTTTCTTTCTGTTTATTATATGAATGAGCTTTTATTAAAGCAAAAAAAAATTTTTAGTCATCTAGCCAATTGCAGTAATTGTTTATCTATCTATTTATCTATTTTATCTATAGTAATCATTCTTGAAAGTGACCTCCATTGGGACGACAATTTCGCAAATTGGGTAATCGTCACAATTTCATGACATCACCGGCGGCGAATGCATCGTAAATTTTTGTCTACAAGATGTCGAAAATATTTGTCTATTGTAATCATGGGTATCAAATGCTATGACTGAAAATCAAGTTATACGTAAGCATTGAGTGCATACTTTTAATTCAAGCAAAATAAGTTTTCGCTTTATCTTGTTTTTGTCAGACGGTCCTTTTTTAGTGTTTATAATAAAACGGCGCTTCAGAAGCATAAAAATAGTAAAGTCCCTTATTAAGGAGCTAGCTGTATGTTTATAAGGGGCGAATACATACTTTTAGGTAAAAGGGGCGAAAATTAAGAAGCGAAATGATACCTTGACAAACGAAATCTCGACCGCTATGTGACCTTCGATTCCTACAAAGTCTTGATCTACGAAAACGTTTAGGACGGAGATATACATATTATTAGCAGTTTGGGAGAGACTTTGAGACAGCCGAAATCGTACCTATTGATAGTCCACATGAATGTTTGTGTCTCTCAGTTTTTCTACTAGAACTTCAGAATAGGCTTCATCATAAGAGGCGTAAAGATATTGTCGCAGGGTTGGCAATGCACAACCCCTGCGTATCGCAGACAACCTAAGGATGCGGTGACCGCTTACCACCAGGGGAACTCACATATTATGTAGTTGTTTGCCAAACTTTAGTATAAAAAAACAGGCCGAAGATTCTGTACACACTAACTATGTACTGGAGGGAGACTCTGTACCAAGGTCGTCTGGTTGGGTACCTCAGTCTTACCTATTTCTTTGCAAAGTAGCAATGCTTGCATTGCTGTGTTCCGGTCTGAAGGGTAAGATATGGCAGTGAAATTACTGGGTACCGTGACTTTACATTCGATGTCACAAGTTGGCAACGTTCACTGTGGTTCTTGTGGGGGTTGCAGTTTTGCTGCGAATCTCACAAGAGCCACATGTAGTATAGGTGACTGTTACCACTTACCATCAGATGGGCAGTTTGCTTGTTTGCCAACATAGTTGCAATAAAAAACAACATATTTACGATTTCTTCCTTAACATATTGTACTATCCATAAAAGCTTATGATTCTTGACAAATTTCTAGGTCAACGGGAAGAACTCTTATATGTTTTGACTCCCTCGTATAAGCGCAAAATTTGCCAAGATATGCAATATAAGCGGTCATATCTTTTGATTGCGTTGACTTTTGACAGATAGAGTAGTGACGACATCCACTATCCTACCTGCCCGCCCCTTGCCGGCCCAAAATATGCTTTTTCACGACTCTTTTGAAGGAACCCATGTTGTAGGATGGAGGAAACACGTGCGTAGGTAGAGAATTCCAAGTGTGGGATGAACGACAGAAGAAGAAATCTTGGAATTTCTTGGTACGGTGTGAAAAGGAGGATACAGGATACGGATGACTCCGAAGGCCCTTACGCGTGTTTCTGTTAAGGAATGGAGAGGGATGGATAAGGTTAAGGAGCTCCTCAGAGCATTCCCCATGGAACATTCGGTAAAAGGCGCTAAGAGAGGCGATGTCACGACAAAGTTGTAGAGGCTCGAGGGTGTTAGTTGCCTCTACATCGCCAATTATGCGAATAGCGCGACGCTGCAATCTGTCCAGAGCATCGAGGAGGTACTGATATAAGGGTTCCGCTTTTCCTTCTGAGGTGCGGATCCTAAAAATGAAGTCGCCGAAATCTATTCAGTAAACCTTCCCACAATCCACAATTATCAAGTCGTTAAAGCTCATTGTCTTATTTTTGCTAGACTCCTACTAACGCTCTATGAGAATGTCTGTAGATAAAAACTTTAAACAATTGGATTTACGATTCTGGCGCAGTAATTCGCACATGTGCAGGCAGGCTACCTAAATGTAGGTATTACAGCGTAAAATAAGAGACTAATAATTAGATAATGTCAGTTTTATGTGAGAGGTTCTTTGTATCGGATCCATTCAACTGCATCAGAATTTTAAGATAGATAAGTTAATTCATATCCATTACCTTAACGGATTCTATTTACCATTAGGTACAGTCAGCAACACGTCAAGCTTTGCATTTGCATAACGAAAGTCGTCACTATTTGGGACGACATAAGAGCGGTCTCAAGGTCAACATGTAAGGTCTGGCGTATTGCTGCGTGTACTTAAATTATTCTTTAGTTATTTTTTACAACCAAATGTAAAATACAAAAACCAATACAATATCAAACAAGCAAACTGCCGACCTACCTAATGATAAGTGGCTACAGGTATTGCCACAGAATAGGTAATATGTAGTACTACGTACAGAAGGTGCACTCCTTTGATCTTGAAAAAGCCGACATTTTAAATACCTAACTAGACTTTTAGCATCCAAACTGAATCACACCTTCACATCAACCGTTAGCGTATGTTATTTAGCTAGTTAGCGTAATCTTACAGATGGAAAAGCCTTACGGCGGCGTGCCCATGCGTGTGCGTATGGATTGAGGAGGATCATGAAATCAATCGAAATTCCCGCCCAGATTTAGTAGCAAATTAGATAATTTTGTAGGCGAAATCCTGGAATTTGTAGCAACACACATCAAGAGTTACATCAATTTGAAGGTCCAAACATATAGATTGAGGAGCCACCTAGAACTTGGAAACTATTATATGTACATTTTTAAAAATTTTGTATCATTTAGTAGTAATTTTGTCTGGAACCTACAAAAAATTTGGTTCGGATACTGCTGAAACTCGAGAAGGTACAATACATTTAGTGTGGCTCCTCAATCCATACACGTACGTGTCAACGTGAATTTCCACGAAACTAATTGAGCAATTTTATTTTGGAGTACATGATCATTTAGACTTCTCCTATACGGCCATTGCTGGTTAAGCTTTCCACGAAAAGATCGGAACGACACCTTAAGATGATCGCCACAAACTTAAACGTGGACTAAACTTGATTATACGAAATATGAGTGCCTTGGTACCTAGTATGGCTGCGATATAGGGTTCATTAGCCACGAGGGTGGAGATTTTTCTTCTCATTTCAGTCAGTAGTAAAACTTTTGTGACTGCGCAAACACCACTCTTTGTTCCCTTACTCGCCTAGTCCGATGGGACGGTTAACCAACACGACCGGGGCGAGATCAGGCGCAGGAGCTACTGTTTAACGTGCCTTCCGAAGCACGGAGGAATTTAAGATGTTTTTTATTTTGGTCACCCATCCTAGGACTGACCACAGCGAACGTTACTTAACCTTAGCAATCGTTCGCTGAGCGCACGCGCCAATGCGCAATTTATAGTGGGGCGAAAGCCTAATTACTTTCCCCGTGCGGGTGATATATATAGGTATGTATAAAACAGACTTCAATAGCCGCTATATTAGTGGACTGTATCTTGCGACTTTTTTTATAAAAACAAATAATTTATATTTAATACATTGACTACCTACTGCATTTGTAAGAGCGTTAAAAAATGTAAATAATCAGCTGCTTTGGCAAATATGAAAATGGAAAGAACAAACAGCTGAAAAGTAAGGTTAAGGAAGCACACTTACTTGGTTATCTTCTCACGTCGAATGCAGTGGTGCCGATAGCCAGATTTTTTGGTGAGGAATTCTTGAAGTACAGATTCGGGACGATTTTAACGAATATCGCCGAAAAATGCGTAATAATTCATATAAAACATGCGAAAATCGGTAACGAGCAGCGCGCAATATGTTATGCGATGAGAGTTTTTCGTATGACTGACTTTAGTGTCGCTATTAACCACAGATGGCGACACCGGTGTACGTTGCAAAAATAACTGTGCTTGAGAAGGAAGGTTCGGAACATAGGATACGCAATTACAAGTGCAAAATATTTTATATAAAAAAATTGAAAATATTCTATATCCAATATATACTTAGTACCCCTAAAAATGGCAAATTTTAAGAACTTCAAGAGCCGGTAGAGGCCTCAAGATGACAGATACTCAATTAAACTTAATAGTAATCGTAACCTTTGTGTCAAAACGCAACTTTTGATACAACTTGCGTAGCCTTAGCTTATCTTATCTTCGGGTGGGGGCGGCCCAATTAAATTTGAGCCTTCGCACTTCGACCCACCATGGATCTTTTGTGCTTCCCAAGTTTTAGTCCGTACAGCCATCGCCACCTACGGTCCAGTCTATTGTGCCCATGAGCTCAACGATGTCCTTCGGTGGTATGGCCCTGTAGTCTTCCGGTTTTGGGTATCCAATTCCCGTCAACCTTAATCTCCTGCAGGTTAGGGCATCGCAGTGGCACAGCAGGTGTTCCATGCTTTCCTCTACCTCCTTGCAGGCCCTACAGATTTTGGAACTGGTGTGTCCCATCCTGGTTGGCATGATCCTAGTGCCGAAGTGTCCGGTTAGAGCACCTAACAGTAGGCGAGTCTGGGATCTGCTTGAGCTCAGTGTAAACTTGAGCCAATTATCCATACCCATGAAGAGCTTGGCGTGAATCATTCCTTTCTGGTTGGCCCATTCTTTTTGATGCCTCATTTGCAGTTGAGTTCTTAGACCTGTACTGACTGTTTTTGGAGTGATCCCGACAAATGGTTCCGGTCCTATCAATTGTGTTTCCGATCCCTTTCTTGCCAGGTAGTCAGCCTTCTCGTTTCCGGCGAAACCCTTGTGACCTGGTATCCAAACTAGACGTACCGTATTGGTTTTACCCAATTTATTCAGTATTTCAATTGTATTAAACACTAGTTTGGATTCCACTTTGTATGACAGGAGCGCTTTGAGAGTCGCTTGACTGTCACTGAGAATGTAGATGTTTAGGCCTTTGCGACCTTTGTCTAGATTCTCCTGTGCACAAGCTAGGATAGCATATGTTTCAGCTTGAAACACAGTTGCTAGCTCACCCATGCTGATCGATATATCAGTATTGTTGCAGTGTATTCCTGCCCCTGTACCAGATTTCATTTTCGATCCATCTGTGTACCAGATCATGCTGTTTCCCCGAGGGGATGCCAGCCCCTTATCCCATTCCTCCCTTGTTGGAATGTGTACCTCAAAGAGTCGTCTAAATACATATTTGGGTAACATTCTGTCGCTGGTCATGCTCAGCAGCGGATTGTCCCCTTCAGACGCGAATGCCGTGTGTTTTGTGAGTGGCCGGTTTGCATTCCACATTCCCAAAGTTCTGAGCCTGTAGAGTGTTCTCATGGCTTCTCCTTGTACAGCACTGTGGAGTGGTTCGAGATTCAAAAATCTCTCCAAGGCCGCTGTAGGGGTAGTTTTGAAAGCCCCCGTTATAGCCATACAGGCCAGCCTTTGGAATCTACCTAGTAGTTCCCTGCATGTGACTAGTTTCGTTCTTGGCCACCAGGCAATACTGCCATATGTTATGACCGGCAGTATCATTATTTTGTAAATCCAGTAGAGTATCTTAGGTTTGAGACCCCAGGTTTTACCGAAAGTAGACCGGCACATATTGAGTATCCTTCCGGATTTTTCAACAGTGAGGTCTACATGTTCCTTCCACGTTAGTTCTTTGTCTAGGGTAACTCCTAGATATTTCACCTTTGTGGACCATGGTATCTCAGAGCCGTATAGCTTTAGATTCCTCATGTTGTTGAGCTTCCTCTTTTTTGTGAACGGTATGATCACTGTCTTTTTGGGATTGATGCTGAGACGTGTCTCTTTGCACCAGTGCTCAACCCTTTGTAGTGCCCTTTGCATCAGGCTGGCTACCACATTTGGCACCTTACCGTTAGCTAAGATGACTATGTCATCAGCATAACCTACTGTGGTCAGTGGTCCTTTGTTCAGTTCTTCGATCAATGGATCAATCACAAGACACCAAAGTGTAGGAGACAGCCTTAGCTTAAAATGTTATATTATTTATAGTTAATGTTAGGAACCCCTAGAAATGGCAAATTTTAGAAGCTTTAAGGACCGGTAGAGGCCTCAAGATGACAAATATTTAGTTAAATTTAATGATAATCGTAATCTCTGTGTCAAAATGAAACTTTTGATTCCTCTTGCGTAGCCATAGCTCAAAAAATGTTTCCCGTCAATGACTGAAACCTACACCCGTTTCTCTGTTAAGGCGCATAGTAACGTCAATCATAAAAAATCACTGCAGAAAAAACCGGTTCTCTTCATAAATATTGAATAAAAAAATCTTTAAAAAGATATGTTATTATTCAACGCATTCTTTAGAGGATCGTCTTTTGAATTTTTTGATAAATTAATTAAAACTTGGTTAAAATGTGACCCAAACATGCCTCGATTTTAAAACTATAAACCTAATCGCTTCGTAAATATTAGGTTAAATCACATACTTTCGATTTCAATAAATAAAGTGGACAATATTCTAGGGGATGGTCTTTTTAGATTTTTCTTATTCGCCTTTATTAATTTTTTATTAAAATAATTCATCTTACGCGTAAAGGTTTGCTTGAATATTCCCCTCACTCTCACTCACTCACTCCTATGTAATCAGTGCGAGACGATCGACGCAAGGTCATTGGGAGCACTATGCGCCTTAATTATGTTCTTTATAATGGATTGCGTAGTAAATACTCCGCTGTAAACGTAATTTCTACCTACATACATAAATTACGAGTATCGTTAAATAAGATAAATGCATTTTATCCTAAGTGGAGGCCGTTTTGAATTACTTACACCGTAGGCGTAGCGTTCATTAGCCCGCCTTTCGTCATTTATCCAAATTATTTTACTTGTTTGTTCAAAGTTGATATCTAAGTATGTCAAATATTATTCTAGATCTTTTTAGTTTTTGAGTCTTTGTATTTGATAACCTGTCGACTGACATGACAGGTTTGTCGACCTTCCCATTATACAGTCATGATGTCCCAAATTACCCGTAAAGCGGAAAAAGGGTTAAATGGTCCCTTATAAAGAGTCCATATACAATATTTGAAAACCTTAATATAACTGTATGACGTACCGCTAAAAAAATTAATTAAATTTTTCATTGATGGGTTTCTATTTTGGAAAAATTAAAAGGTAAACTACGCAGAATGACAGGTGCGGTACTCCGGTTCTCTGGCTGACAGCCTAGGGTTGATAATATTTTTGGCTTTGATAATTTAAATAGTTAAAGCTTTGTATTGTAATTTCTTGATGGAACTCCATGGTATCTTGTTATTTAAACACTAATTTCACAAGTTCCACTTGAATCTTTATTATATTTAAATTCACTTGAATCTTTATTAAATATAATAAAGATTCAAGTGGAACTTGTGAAATTAGTGTTTTAATAACAAGTTTGATAATTTATTATAGTTTTTACGGTTGATTGTCGTCGTATAATTGTTTCACGGAAGACTTGACTACGCTTGACCACATCTTGCCTGGTGGAGAAAAAAGTGTGGCCTAAAGTGGAGTACGCAAACTCAAATAGTGCCCGTTCACTCTATTATTATTATTATATCTTATAATGTTCAAAATACCCAAATTATATTTAATTGGAAACACAAACGCAGGAAGATCATTCCATAGCTTTGCAATTTGCATGATGAATGAGAAGGCGAATCGTCTGATACGAAGGGGTGGAATCTCGTCCACACATACAGATGGTAACCGTCACCATGACGCGTTGTCTGAGTGTGGAATTGCTGGCGCTACATTAAGGCGCATAGTGCTCCCAATGACCTTGCGTCGATCGTCCCGCACTGATTACATAGGAGTGAGTGAGTGAGAGCGAGGGGAATATTCAAGCAAACCTTTACGCGTAATATGAATTATTTCAATAAAAATTTAATAAAGGCGAATAAGAAAAATCTAAAAAGACCATCCCCTAGAATATTGTTCACTTTATTTATTGAAATCGAAAGTACATATATGATTTAACCTAATATTTACGAAGCGATTAGGTTTAAAGTTTTAAAATCGAGGCATGTTTGGGTCACATTTTAACCAAGTTTTAATTAATTTATCAAAAAATTAAGAAGACCATCCTCTAAAGAATGCGTTGAATAATAACATATCTTTTTTAAAGATTTTTTTATTCAATATTTATGAAGAGAATCGGTTTTTTCTGCAGTGATTTTTTATGATTGACGTTACTATGCGCCTTAACTAACAAGATCAATGTGGTGGTATTAAATTCTGCAATTCCAGAGTGCCTAGTGCGAGTTTAATCGAGCTCTAGTCGATCGCACGCATCGAACGCGTTAACGCGAATTTGCATGGAATTAGAGCAGCGCCATCTACACTGAAAAAAATGGTAGCTTATCAAGTTAAAATTTTGCTTGTTTGAGTAAAATATAATAAATTTAATCATCAACATTTTTAAAACTACAAACCACAAATGATTTTTAAAATCAATTTGAAATGATTCAGATTCAGATATTTATTTGTCAAAAACATGTGTAAAAAACATAGGTACCATACATTTAAGATATAAGTACAAACGTTATTGTTACAATATTATTGATGTCCATCATGTTTACATTGTCAGTATGCAAATTTATAATAATACAAAAAAAAACACTACAAATACAATAATGTCTATTATGTTACTACTTGTTTACTATTATTACTTATATTTATTTTAATTAGTTTTCACTCAAACTGCCAGTAATTAAGTTGGCTCTGATCTAAAAATTTAATTAATCGTTACATATGTCAATGATTAATACCTTAAAATTTAAATAGTGTCACATAGTCAAATGTCGAATTATATTATTATTTACTAATGTCATTTTTATTTTATAAAGTCACATCTAGTCACATAATACAAATAGTTTTTTTTTTGAGATACAAAACTAATGATTTAGGTTCAAGCTTGTCATTTAGAAAATCTTGTACACTATAGTAACATTTCTCATGCAACATATTTTTGAGTTTGGCACGAAATATATTAATGTTCAAAGATTTAAACTCGTTAGGAACTTTATTATAGATTTTTGGGGCCATGCACCTTATAATTTTAAGCAATAAAGTTTTTTTTACAAGTGGTATAATTATTTTGTCACCATACCGTCGTCTACGATTTCCTGTATGTGACAGGAGTGAAAAAAGATGTAAATTTCTTTTAACAAATAGTGCTACCTCAATTATATATATTGACGGAAGTGTCAGAATTTTGTATTCTTTGAAAAATGGTTTGCATGAATCTGTTGTTTGCAGACCAAACATAGCTCGTATACATCTTTTCTGCATTTTGAATACAATTTCCTTATTTGTAGAATTTCCCCAAATATAATACCGTATCTCAGTACTGACTCAACCATTCTGTGATATGCTGTAAGTAATGCATCAATGTTAACAGATGACGAAAGTTCAAACATGACATAGGCTAAACTACTAACTTTTTTGCTTAAATCTGTTATATGGTTTTACCAATCTAATTTTTGGTCAATTGTTAGGCCTAGGAATTTCGTTGTTTCCACTTTATTGATATTAACACCGTTATGTGTTAGGTTAACGTTTGCTACGGGTGAGCCTCTTTGTTTATAGTACATTACGATATTAGTGAAGGCGAGGGCGTAATTGAGCCGAACATGTTATAACCAATACGCACGTATATCGTACGACGTTTTTTAACACATTTGCGAGGAAACAGAAAAAAAAACATTTCACAATACAAGTACCTACAAAGAAAAGAAAATTTGAGGAAAATGGCGCGAGGATTATTTTCTGCCGTGGCTGCGTGAAAATGTTGGCAGAGACGCTAGAGCATGCAGCCATGTTTTTAAATTACCGAATAAACTGTTTTTTTTTTATTTTAAATAAACTCAATCTGTGAATGCACACTGTTGCTTTCCCGCCATTTTAACAGCGCGCTAGCGCTGCCTACTGACTGGCGCCGTGCGGCGATTTGTTCGAAATTTGAATAGCAACAGCGCGCTGCTAACTAGCTGGAGTCGTGCGGCGGCGATCAGTTCCATATTTGAAATGGCAAATAATACTGTTATGGAATTTGTATGGACTATAACTTTACTATTTGCTTTGGTAACAAACGCGTTTTTTATGACCCGCTTTACATATTTAAAACCGGTGGAATTACATCAGCTTTACGAGCAAGGGTGTTAAAAAAGTGCATTATATTCGTTTTAGTCAAGTTTATTTTTAAGTTATTATTATTTAACCAGTCAATTATTTGTGTCAGTGTATTATTTACATCTAAGTCATAAAGCAAGAGATTGTTTGATTTTATGGAAACTGTGCTATCATCAGCAAACAGAGTCATGGGGTGTTTGGTTGCCCTTGGGAAGTAATTTATATAAAGGATAAACAATAATGGCGCCATAACACTTCCCTGTGGTACACCATACTTTACATCACGTTCACATGATGTGTAGGCAACTAGGGTTTTTGTTTGGCTATTTACTCTAGATATGTCAGATTGAACGCTTAATAACAAAAACATTATTTAAAACAATAAACTTTCTTATTTAATTTTTTTGACGTCACCTTTGTAAACATTTATAATTGTTAATTCTAATAAGATAAAATGATTAATCATATCAAGCTTTGCGACTTGCCAAAAAAGTGATCAAGTTCTTAATAAAATCCACAAACATCATAGTGACATTAAAAAGTAATCTTATTACGGCCAACCAACTATACTTTATTACTGTAATCATGCACCTTTGTGCGCTCGTATATAAATAAGTTGCATGAATGAAGGTAACAAATTCTTGATACATATTTTTTTTTTTCAGTGTAGTAGTTGCTATAAAATGAGACATCTTCAACTGGTACAATTTCGCGTTTACACGTTCGGTGCGTGTGATCGAGTAAAGCTCGATAAAACTAGCACTCCGCACGATGAATACACTCGCCGAAATCACAGAATAGATAATAGTACTACGTACAGAACGGCCACTCACCTCCCCGCACTCATTTCAAATACCTCGTCCTACCCGGCACTTCGCTGTAGACATCACTGACACGTAAACAAGGGCGCGCGCGATCGCTCGGACGAGTAGACGCGAGCGCCGGGCGATAACAGAGACAGCGCTATGCGGGTGAAAGAGAAGGCAGTCGCTGCACTTTCCGCGTCATTTCGATTGATGACCGCACACCCAGCCCTACTAGATTCCACGCACACATTTGCGCGTGTACGAACGTCATTTGTTTAAGTAGTAGTAATAGGTAATTGATTTGCGAATGTTGTATGGAGTGTCTGGGGTGTGCCGAAATGCAACCTGTAGATTAAAGAAAGGCTTGCGACTAAATGATGATGCCCAAGGCTGTGAAGCTTTTTGGATACATGTGATTCATCGCCGATCATTTTCTTTTATACAATGTTTCTTAAACTCCCCGTCCCGTTTCGCCCGGGAAAAATCACGTCCGACAAGTAGCGAGTTTAACTTGTAGTTAACCCAACAAACGTCGTGCTTTCACAAGTTTTGTTTTTGATACATGTCATATACTAAAAGCTCGCCGCATGAAAACCTACGTATCAGGGTACAGATTGGGACTTGAATTTCTACATCGCGGTTACATATACAATGATAACTACATACCAGCGACACAATTACCCATTTCGGTGAATAAAGAAATGAATATCTTTTTTATACCAAATCTGCGTTTTTTTTTCTTTTCTCAGTGAGTTTCTTGGGTTTGTATTACAAATACCTATCATGATTTTCCTCCTGATGCCCAAGCAAAAGTTATATTAGTGCCGCTTAAAGCCTGTCAAAACCTTACAGTGAAATTGCTGCAAGGTAAGGTTGCTTAATCAAGAAATATAATTACTCTGTAAAATACACCTTAGATAAATACAAGCAAAATTCACACATACAGAACAAGTGTTTTATTGTCACACTAAAAATTTCAAATATATCTTGCCAAATTAGCGACACAATCTTCACGGCACATCGGCTACGTCTCACGTTCACCCGCGATCTACTAAGCAAGGTGGTGCTAATTGGCACCACATTTTTTTGCACTGGACAGCACGTCTATAGGCAAAATATACGTCATTGCATACAAAACAAAGTACTCTTTGCACAGAACTGCCATACAACGAGTAAGATACACTCCTCAGAGTAACTAGCTTGATGACACGGCCTCCGTCTGTGGCAGTGTATATTGCGCCTACTACAGGCAAATATCGACTATTGTGATTGAATGCTGTCCGGCCTGCGCGTTGCTGCCGCAAGGAGGGAAGACTTTTGTTTGATTCAAATGAGTAATTATTTGTTTCGAATAAAGCTAATGAAAATATCCTCTAACAAAAATATGTTGTCGTAAGCATCTGAGTCTTGTTCAATATAAACAAGTCTCTTCTTTGTAAGAACTATATGTCTTCTTCTTAAGGTCTTCTTAGAATCGAACTTAATAAAATAATTGCCTCAAGTATGTCGAATTGATTGTTTTATTAGTAGATATAAAAAAGTGACATAGGTGTATCAATTAAGTGTCTTATTCAAAGTAATCATGGTAAATTATTGATACAATAAATTATAATTTGGTAATTTTAAATATTTAGCTAATATTTAAAGTAAATATGAATTAATTGAATGAACAATTTCTATGCAATCAAATCAATAAATCTACATTATTGTTCCAATTATTAGATCATATAGTAGATTTGAATATGTATAATGTATAATTCAGTCAAGAAATTTGTAGAAACAAATATAAATCTGATTGTATCTAATAATATGAACAGGCATTGATTTAATTAAACTTCACAAAGTTAAATTGACCAAGCCGCTTTTTTGCATCTATCAATATATTTATCGATTCAATCACAAACACGCCAAACAAGAGAAAATTGATCTTGTTTGGCTTTTTGTTTTCTCAGTGAAGACTGTGAAGCTTTTTGATTACATGTGATTCATCGCCGATCATTTTCTTTTATACTGTTTCTTAAACTCCCCGTCCCGTTTTGCCCGGGAAAAATCACGTCCGACACGTAGCGAGTTTAACTAGTTAGGTAACCTAACAAACGTCGTGCTGTCACGAGTTTTGTTTTTGATACATGTGGTAGAAGTCATATACTAAAGGCTCGCCGCATGAAAACCTATATATCAGGGTACAGATTGGGACAATGCGTACCGATAGAGACTAATAGGGCGCAAACGAGCAAAATGTTTTTTTTTTCAAACTTTGTTTGCATCATAAATTTGCTACTTACCTGACGAACTCATTCGGACGCTAGTTGTTCCTGTCACAAAAAACAAAACAGGAGACATCACGAATATGGCGAATTACAGACCGATCTCGCTGGCCACGATAGTGGCCAAGGTGCTTGAGCGCGTCATCCAGGTACATCTTGGGGCGTTGAGTATTGACGATGGACAGTTTGGATTCCGTGCCCAAGTATCAACGGATATGGCTGTATTTTCGCTGAAGCAGGTTGTTAGTTACTACAGACAAAGAGATACCACTGTGTATGCCTGTTTTTTAGACCTTAGCCGCGCCTTCGACACGCTTAATCACGGCCTAGTATGGAAAAAATTACGTGACGATAGATCTGGTGTCGCCTTAGAGGTAGTTCTCGAGTTCTGGCACAGTAATCAGAGCAACTGCGTTAGGTGGGGCTCTGAATTATCAGATAGTTATAAATTATCCTGTGGTGTAAGGCAAGGTGGGCTCACCTCTCCCGATCTGTTCAACATCTACGTGAACGACTTGATCGTGGAGCTGAGTGGTACCCCGGTAGGGCTTAGGTTGGATGATAGGTATGTCAACAACCTGAGCTACGCTGATGATATGGTGCTACTCAGCCCCTCGATCAAAGGTCTTAGAAGGCTCGTGGCTATCTGTGAAAAATATGCCAAGAAACATGACCTAATCTATAACATTAAAAAGACTGAAATGGTGGTATTCAGATCGGGAAAGGGACCCCAAAATGTACCGAACGTCTGTATTAACGGACAACTTTAGTGGATAGCTTTAGGTACCTTGGCCACATTGTGACTTCAAGCTTAAAAGATGACGCTGATGTAGAACGTCAGCGTCGGGCCTTGTGTGTGGTAGGCAATATGGTTGCAAGGAAGTTCTGCAGGTCATCGTCTTACGTGAAACTGACCTTATTTAGATCTTTTTGCCAGACTTTTTACACGTGTCAATTGTGGACCGACTATACCTGCAAGACCCACAGTAGCATACGAGTCGCATACAATAACATTTTCAGACATCTAATGGGCCTGAAACTGCAGGCTACTGCAGCTGCTACTGCAGTGCTTCTGAAATGTATGCGGAATCGCGTATCGACTCATTCAACGCCATACAGCGAAAACGGATAGCTTCCTTCATGTCCAGAATTGACACGTGTAAGAATGTCATCGTCAGAGGTGTAAGGGAAAGACTCATGCAGACGAAAATGTACCGTCGTTGGCTAGAAATCGCTGCCTAGTCCGTTTATCCATATTATGGTACATCAATTTATGTACTTTATAGTTATATTGTTAAATCTATATATATGTATACGAGTCTGTAATTTAAATAATAATTACTTACGGTTAGATATTTATAAGACAATATGGATCATTGTGTCTGCAATAAAGAATTTTATTATTATTATTATTATAAATATTTTACCCCACTTCCAGTGTAGCAAAACCATAACCCTGAGATTTGCGTCTTAATACTCGTATTCATTTTGATGTGTGAATTCCAAATATGAGAGGTTGGCCTTTCCAACCAGGTGGTTGCATATTATTTGATCGCAACCCCCTTTTTTAATGTTGGAAAATATATAACGCAACCTCATATCAGGATAACGTAAGGTTATGTCGTACTCTCCGCTGCCACCTGGGGGCAAAGTGCTACCTATCTATCGTCTAAAACTCAACGATGCCCACATACGCCTTGGTGCAAGCACGCGTCCATCGCTTCCGCGTCCTCCCCGTCATCAGACGAGGAGGGTACGCTGAGAGAGGCTTCGCTACCTGACAAGACCTCGTCATCGTTGACCGCAACACTTCAGCACCGTGCATGCGGATTAATTAGTGTTGGCACCTTAAAAATTTATATAAATACTAGGCAACACAAACTGTTCCATTCTGTACGTAGGATTTCATACGGCAGGCTCCGTCTAGACTCTAGACGGTTCACGACAATTGAAATTTTTAATAGTTTTCGATATCCCGTAAACAAACGGGATATCGAAAACAATTTACACATCTAAACATTTTCTATTAATAGGAACTCGAAAGAAAATTTAATTAATAAATCTGTGATTCCTACATAAACCAAAATACTGCAGGATAAAATTAAATATTTATACAGCCACAAATAAAACAGTCTTCATGATTATTATTTTCTCAGGCACAACAAGCATTGTAAAATATATCAATATTGCGGTATGAGGTCAAGATTCTGGTGTATGTTAAGGATATTCAAAGATTCGCCGAATTGTTAAAACGAACAGCTTTCTTCATTCACATAATTTTACTCACACATTTGTCATAAGTAATGTATATCGTTTTTACTATCACTCGAAAGTGACATGATATATCGCTATTTCTGTTTTTCGTCTATGGCGATACGAACGCACAAATAAACATTTCCGAAGCCGTGGTAGACGCCACGTGGACGCCATGTTTAGCTTTGTCAAAATAAGAGACAAATGGCGTCGTGACATTGTGTTATAATGTTTTGTTTTGTGATTATAAATAAAAATAACTGTTAATCAGACAAGAGCAATGGTAAAGTGTTGTGCCCCGAAGTGTTCTAACGCATCATATAATAAAACTCCAGAAATTACAATAAAATTAAATTAATATTGCTTGTGTGTGAGTAATGTTTACATGTGGTAAAGTTGCCACGCTTTTACGATACGTTTAGTCTGCGTCTCTTTATACGTCTGTGCTCCTAATAGCCATAAAAATAAACCTCAATTCCACTCATTGAACAGAAAATAACAAAACAATCAATTCGTGTTCCATTAAAACAGCAGAAAGATCGATCAACAAGTAACAATGGTCACTGCTCGCTTACAAGTTGCGATACCCCTATTGGTCTAAACAATACAATTAAAGCGTGCTTCCCTATCGGAGCGGTGCCCTAACACGGACAACTTAGCCAATACAGTAGAACATTGAACATTCCGTTGCGAAATACATGATTTGTTGAACACTGTAACGGAACGAATTTAAGTATGGTCGTGATAAGATTTGTGTGAAATTTAAGATATATTTACAATTGTTTTATTGCCGCCAAATGGTCTACAATTTTCTTGTAGTTAGGTGTTTAGGAAGATTCGTAAACGTTAATATTGCATAATTCTTACTCGTATATATATTGTGGGTTATTCGCTATAAGGTCTAAATCTGGAACTCCAGAAACATTGAAAATTAACTTGTGCTTATGCGAGAGAGCTAAACAGTCTAATAAAGTGATAATTTTAGTAGCCTTGTCACAGTAGAAACTTAAAACTGTCAATAAAATGTCAGACAATATAAATACCGCTTTAATATGACATAATCTTACAATGAACAGAATTGCGCAGTTGTGAAAATTATTGTATGTGCCGTGTTATATTACAAACAATTATCTGTACCTTCTCGTGGTATTCATCTTAAAAAATTAACTTGATAACATCTAATGTGGCTGCGAATACAAGCTTCGTCTTTGACAGGTAATTTAAGTCTTGAATTAGCTCATCCCATTCAACAGTTTGATTCGCACTGAGCGGCTGGTCTCAGCTTAAGCCATCTGAGAACAAGGATTGAAGGAAAATTTTAAACCTGAATAGTATGGGTGTGCAGTAGCCACATGGATCATATAACCTAGCTATCGTACTGAGCGTGTATTTCTGAAACATAAAGAAACTATTTTACCTTAGATTTATCGGAAAACACACAATCACACAATGTACTGATGACATTGTTCTTTTGGCAATAGAATTAGGCACGATTAGTATTGTCTTTCCTCGTTCCAAGGCAGGCAATTCTGCCACCATGGAAAACTCAAGATCAGCCACCGGATCTGAAATTAAAAAGACCAAACTATTAGACCACAAAGATATTGTCGAAGCTGTTTAAATAATATCTGATAAGTGTTTGAGTACCAGTAGAAAACCAATAGCTATCAAGTATTATTATATCTTTTAAGAAAGACAAAAATATTCACATAACCATAACCAATATTATTAAATAAATTAATAAGATCACAAACAATGATACATAATTTTATTACATTCCTCAGTTGCTACACCTACATTGACATTACAATATCGGTAAATGTAAAATAAACGAATTACCATACCAACACCATAACTATTTCACAAGCACGATACAAATGCCAAATGACACGGCAATGCAACAAATATTGTGTTGAGCCAAATCAAATACTTTGTACTTAACAAAGTCCTATTATCTTCTGTGGAAGTAATTAAGTGTATCGTTTTTCGTTTAGTTCTAAAATAATGAAATGTGGGGATATGCCGTTAAAAGTTGTATAATAAAAGTCAGTGTAAGTGAATTAGGACTCATACCTCAACAGAAGAAACGGAACCCTTATAGGATCACATCATTGTGAGTCAGCCAACACTCTTTTTCCCAGAAACTCGTAGAGATATCAAACTGATATCAAATACTAAGGGAACCTTAGGTCAGATCTAAGGTCTCTATCAGCTGTGAAAGTATCCAACTTGTAAATAAGTCAACGCGTCAAAAGATATAACCGTACCTAATAATTATGTCGCATGTTTTTGCATAGGAATTTCACAAGGGAATCAAGACCTATAGGATAATCTCCGTTGACCTAGATGGATAAAATTTAGCATGAAGCATCTTAGAATACGTGTTAAGGCAAAAATCCTAAAAATAAAAATATGTAGTTAGGAACACATGGACTAATTTGTACGAAACCAACTCCCGCATTTGCCTGGCTTTATTTCATTCATGTGTTAAGCGGAATGCTTAGGATATGTCTTCACTTACGCTAAACTTGGTAGGTAACCACGCTAAATAGTTAAGTTCTCTGGCGGGACACCTAATTATATTATGTAATAATAATCATCATCATCACCAACAGCTCATATACCTCGCTACCGAGAGGCTTGAGCCTACCCTATACTAGGGTGATTAGGCCTTAGTCAACCGCGTTGGCCAAGTGCGGGTTGGTCGACTTCACACACAGCCTGTAAAAAAATTCATTATAATCTGTTCTGTTTTACTGTTAATCTGTTTTGTACAAAACCACACCTAACAATACTGTAGGCGATTCATGGCTTTGTGACCAATAGGGTTGTGTCTCTTACTGCACGGACATAATATTATAGCAATACTCGATGGCTCACATAAGTGCCCTAAATGCATTTGGTTATTTAATTACATTCAAGCACTTATACGATAAATAGAATTTTGTTTCGGGATTCTATTAAATAATACAGTCAATACAGAGATTTAAATCTCTGAGTCAATACACTCTTGCGTCGTCATTGATTGTGATGTATTTGTGGATAATTGGTCATTATATTTTTATATCTGAAATTTTGAAACAGATTCTTGTTGTGCTTCTGCGTTTTGTATCACAATATATTGTGCTGGGAGCGTCTGTGGCGCTGTGGACTCGGCACTTGCCTTCCAATCGGGAGGTGCGGAGTTCGAGAACGCCATGTACCAATGTGTTTTTCGTTTCATATGTACATTTGTCTGACGCTCATACGGTGAAGGAAAACATCAAACAACCTGCATACATCTGCGAAGAAATTCAATGGTGTATGTGAAGTCGATCAATCCGCACTAGGCCAGCGTGGTTGACTAAGGCCTAATCACCCTAACATAGGGTCGGCTCGAGCCCCTCGGTGGGGACGTTTATGAGCTGTGATGATGATGATGATATTGTGCTGAATAATCAATATTGTCAAACTGTCATTTATGTATGTTGATTGACAAAGTCCGTGTATGTAATAAATAAATGAATAAATAATACTCTTGCACAAAGTAGTTTTCATTGCTCGATTTTAGCCACATATCACATACTTTTTTATGGAAAGTTCTAAAATAAAGTCATAGAAACTGAACATAGATAATCACAACACCTCACATAAAATCCTGATAACTAAGTACGTCTAGTTATCTTATTGTCATAAAAGGGAAGCTCTATTTATACTATTAAATAATGTACTTAAATTCTCACGAAAAGATATTGTTAACAGCCGGTTGCACCAAGTTTTACGTTATACGATTTTATAAAAAATAACTTAATACCTAAAAATGGGTCGTTTCAATATTAAATATATGATTTGCGCCGTACATTTAACCTTTTTAAACGTAATTAAGATAAAATAAAACTACAATTTAAACTAGATTATGGTGAAATTCTTTCGTATTTATATTGTTACTTTTACGAAGTCGTAAAGCGTAAATTTGGTGCAACCGGTCGTTAGTCTTGCAACTTAAAGTCTTGCAACTTAAAATTTTCTTCAGCCGCCGATAAGTACAAACGTCAACATGATTTGACTATCAATGACGTTTGGCTCTATCGCTCGATTCCACGTCGATTCTCACTAGCTAAATGTATCATTATAATTATTTACCTACCAAAAAATATTTAAAATAAACAATTAACCTCCATTTATACAAACAATTATAAAAACGTTGAACCGTTAATATTTTAAAAAATACTTAATAATTTATTGACAAATTATCTAAAAAAAGTGATATCTACAGGTCAAAGTAAAAAACCAATGATGAACTGTTGACATCCTTACACAAACTGTATCCACGAGCATGGTTCACAGCGGCCCTACATAATTTATTGTTTTAATTCTGTAAATGTCTCGGTTGCATTTCGTTTCATTTTCCCGCTCAATTAGCCCAAGGACAGCTTGGAGTTTGTATCGACAGATCAAGAAACGTGACGAAGATTTAATCGCAGATATTATGTCCTTTCAAAACTAGAAAAACGGCTAAGAAACATTGTTTTCGAATTGATTACCTAATCGTTTTCTCAAAAGTCACAACATGTACATTTTTCCTTAAAAGTAAGATAACATGTTGCTTAAAAGAATTGCATGTCTATCTATAATAGTTCAACAAATTTTAGAATAAAGTGAAGAGTCATAATAATTAATTGTCATTTTTCACATATCAATCTACAAATGAATATCATCTATTTTAATTTTAATAGTATATTATGCAACTAGTGAATAAAGGACGGATTTAAAGCGAGGGACACAGATGAATCACGAGCAAGTGAAGGATTCTAACGACTGAATCACGAGCGTAGCGACTGATTCAAGTGTTAGAATCCTGAGCGACGTGAGTCATTCACGGCCCTCGGTATAAATCCGTTTTATTCGAGAGTTGTATACTATACTTTATACTATGACTACGAGAAAAAGAAAGATTAAAGCGAAAATAGACATTTAATATCGAGTATTATATTCGTAATTAGTCCAAGGTATAACTATTGTAGTAACGCCTTCTTCCGCTACTAAATACGCGAATTTAAAAGACACCATTAAAAATATAAAAGAAAAATACACCTGGCAACTCCACCGTCACCATAGCTCATTCGTTTTTTTCGCGCTCTACGCAGCTGACACATATTTTACATGTTGATGTTTTTTAAAGTGATTTAATTATCTAAATAAAACTAAAATCCAGATACGCAGTGATAAAAATGGAGAAAAGATGTCAAAAGTTGTTCGAAAGTAAAATGGTTATCTTAACATAAAGAAAATAACCCAAGATGTCGAAACAGTAAGTACCTACCTGTTTTGAAGATGCGTCGTAATTTTGATTTAGCTTGGCAAGAGGACCTAGATCACAAATTATATTACTGTTACCTAGATACAATTAATTTAGATAAAATTTTATAATAAGAAATATATTTTTTAAAACTGCCTGCTTTCCGTGGGAAAGCGTTACCTATCAAGGCAAATGAATTAGATGATGTATCTAGGTACCTACTCGATTATGAACTCTATTCATTGGATATAGGCTAAAGCACAAATACCTTTATAGGAAATTATGGTATATACGAGTAGTTTACATTTATGACCAAGTTTACAAAGAATTGCATTGCAAAATATTTTAATTGAGGTTGCCTATGTAGATAAAGTTTCTTGAAAACTGCAAACTGTTAGATGGTCCATAACATAACATGGAAATTCCTAATATCCTTCTAAAACTTGAGATAAATTACTCGAAAAATAAAGTCAAAGGAAATGAGCTTTGCAATAGCTGTAATATCACAAGTATTGACTTCAATTTCCAAACAATCTTCTTAAAATATCTGAGTGATGTCTTTAGATTACAATGCAATAAGTTTACAATGTCAGTACAGCAGGATCAGAAGGAAACATGACTATGCTTTTATAAAAGACCTAATAGAAGCTATTAAAAGCAATAAGAGGGATGAATATTTGTACTCCAATAAAAGTGTAAAATTATTTACAGTCATAAAAAGAATGATAAACATTCTAAAATATAAGCCATGTATAAAAACCTCAAAAATTTGCTTCTAATTTGAAAACCTACCAGCAGCCTGTGTGCTGCAATAATTTCTAACAATATCCTCCTCGGAGAGGCTCATAGAGAGAGGGCCAACCTCAACTATCATTCAGGTCACGAATGAACATGCTCTGTTTTCAGCAGCCAGTCTCGAACCAAGTATCCATAGACCCCATATTTTTACCCATCGTGGGAATAAATAACCGAGGTCAATTAATTTTAAAAGTGGATAAGAGACTATGTAATACATTTTGTTACTATTTTGAATCAAGTTTATTATCCACTGGACAATAATAAATATTGTGAAATGGATAATTATACAAACAAATTAACAACTGCATAGGTAGCAGAAATGCTTGGCCCCATGCAAAGATTTCTAGAGTTTTACCATTTTACTATTCCTAAAAGGATGGTTCCATAGATTTATTTCAAAATAAAATAATGATTTCTTAAAATAAGTTGATAATAAGTTTATTGAAAATCTAAACTTTCAAATGAAGATTTCTTGTTATAGATTTGATTAAATTAATGCATGCACTATTTACATCCAAATTATTCATAACGAAGAAAATTGTTAATTTTTATGTTTGAATAATTGTATGAATACAATTGCTTTTACCATGCGGGTTAAATACAGTACATACATACCTTAACCATTTGTCTCAATTCAATTTCAGGTATTTTTATTAAAAAAAAAAAATGTGTATTTTTATATTGTAAAAAATATATATATATTTAAGAAAAAAGCTGAATAAAGAACATAATAATTAAAATTAATAAGTGTTTGACGACTTGATTAAAATATTGATAAATCAATAAGAAATGTTAGTTATTGTAATTTTAAACTATAACTTATAACGGTTTACAATAGTTACGCTTTATTTTTTAAATAAAAATAAAATTTTACTAATTTTATTCAATGTAAAATAATTTGTAGGTTTTAAAATATATTCCTTGGATATGACTTTAAAGATTAAGTGCAATAGAAAGGAAATGTATCACACTATTAGTCATCATCACTTATAAATAAATTTGGTATGTAATTTTGCTCAATGTTTCATTAGGAATGGCAGTTTAATTGTTTACACTTTGAGCTCAGATAGATATAAGTTTATGACTTTGAACGTTGGGGGGGCAATTACAACATGCTTATGTATCTGAAAAGTATTGTAAAATGATTCTGCGATATGGAGTACTTCCTAAACATTTTCTTTAGATATTTTCTCAGGTGTATTATCAACTGACAGTAATTAAATGGTAAAAGCAAGACAGTATCAATTTCTTAGAACTGTTAGATACATAATTATGCATTAAGATGTTTTGCTGACCTCTCAAGTAGATGTGATATTTTATTAAAAATAGATAACACCACACTTTCAATACATTAACAGAAAAAGCTCAGTTTGATATCAATCCAAATGATCTAGCTAAACATTTGGCTGTGGTGTGAAACTAGCAGCATTTGATTTTTTGCTTAATATATAAAATTTCAAAATATTATTAAGCTGATTTTAAATCTTGTAGTCTCAATGCAGATGTAAGTTGGAAACTATCGCAGGACTTCTAAGATTTGTGATGCATTGTTCATTTCAATAAAAAAAATAAAAATGATTATATGATAAATAAATTATATTTTATTATATACATGTAATCATGGCGTCGTCTTATGTTTCAAATGTTGATACTTTTACCATAGGATTAATATTTTTATAAATGAAGAAGAAACTCCTTTTCTTTGATTTTGAAATTTTTGCAGAGTTATAACTGACAGAGCTTAAGGAATCTAAGTATTTCCTTTTTAGACCATTACCACTCAGGCTTACTGCAAAGAAATAATGTTTCATTCAGATCTATCCAATGTTTTAATACCAAAAAGTTTCTTTTTTCAAATCTTATGTTTATTTTTAAAGCAGAAGCATCACATCAATGATTGCATTTTCACTGTTCAGCTCTTACTCCAATTATCTAACTATAGGCAATAGAATAAGGTCAGATGATAAAATAAAAAAAATGGATAAATCGAGTTAAAAGACTATGTCTGGCAAAGCCAATGTATGTCAGCATAATGGAATATGGCATATGCAATCCTGCCATAGTTTTATATTACCTTAAGCATGGGTCATCTAGAAACCTGACATTGAAATAACCTAGACTCAAGAAAACTGACATTAAAAACTGCTATTATTAGCAAAACCACTGCCCAAAAAGTCACAAATCCTATACATAATTAGTTATGTATTAATTATAGTTTTCTCAAATTAAGATGGCTATTTTAAGAGATATTAAAAGTTCTATGACAGCGACACTTAAGCAAGTTGTCTCTTCTCTATTTAAAGATTATTCCAGATATTTTACTTGTGAGAACTTTGTTATTGCTTTAGAAGTAACAAATAATAAAGGACCATAGAAATAAATTTATTTTAGACTTAAAATACTACTACTCAATCCATTAGTAGATGACTAAAGCAAACAATGGAGGAAAGTTAATCTAATTGTTCATCTTTCATATTAATATTCTATTTATTCATCAGCCTCCAAACAATATGCTTCAAATTATCATGCATATAGGGCAGGACTAACTGTTTATAATATTCTAAAGGCGAATAAACATTTTCAGTAAATCACTATTTTACATTTTCGCGTGGCGATTATGTACTCTGTCCGTGGGACAGGCTGAAGGACATATATCTTTCAAAGCACATAAAAATTTTTTTTAGGGAATCGTTAATTCTACATTTTCGCGTGGCGAGGATGTAGGTACTCTGTCCGTGGGACAAGTTAAAGGACAAATATATGTCCAGGCATATGAATGATTTTAAGGAATTGTTAATTCTACATTATCGCGTGGCGATTATGTACTCTGTCCGTGGGACAGTCCTAAGGAATTGTTAATTCTACATTTTCGCGTGGCGATTATGTACTCTGTCCATGGGACATTCCAAAGTACAAATAGGTACCTATAATGGTAAATGATTGATTTCAGGATTTTATTACTATTACATTTTCGCGTGGCGATTATGTAGTTTGTTTGTGGAACAGACTAAGGCTAAATTATTTTTAATGTATTTGATATTCATTATTAACTTCTGTACTTACAAATATTTCACTAAGGCAAAATTAACTGAGTCTCTGTACTGTACAGTGAAATCCCATTAGGTTTCAATCTGGAAAGGGAACCGAAACTTACAAAGAGTTAGATAACACATTGGGTGGCATATCCCCACTATTGGATGATCTAATAAATTATCGATATTTGCTAAATATTATAATATACCACGCCAGTTAGATTGGCAAAGCTTTTTGCCACGGCTGGTAGTTCTTGAAATTTATAGTTATTATATGGTTAACATGAAACTGTTAACACTAGTAAACGTTATCTACATTATGAAATAAATATTGAATGTTATTGAATACCTATTGATAGTTAGTAAATAGGTACTAATGTTTACCTATTTATCAAAAACTCTAAACATCTACAATAGTTATACCTTGGACTAATTACGAATATAATGATAGGATTAAACGAACTTACCTAAAGTGAAGTTCAATCCATATTATATGAAGTAATTAGTCCAAGGTATGGAGCATCCCACCCTTCCCTTATTTGAAGTAATAAATTACTAACCCAATTATATATACCTAATACTCTAAACTAATGAGCTATGGTGACGGTGGAGTTGCCAGGTGTATTTTTCTTTTATATTTTTAATGGTGTCTTTAAAATTCGCGTATTTAGTAGCGGAAGAAGGCGTTACTACAATAGTTATACCTTGGACTAATTACTTCATATAATATGGATTGAACTTCACTTTAGGTAAGTTCGTTTAATCCTATCATTATTTGTGCAAGTTGGTTGTACAGCATTGAGATGGAGGTCAAATATATCGGTGTGTTCTAAATTCAAACACCAAAATAGTGATAAAAAGTGGTTTTGATTCACTGATTTCAGTGAATAAAATAAGCTTTTTAGAGGGAGAATGGTATAAAATTATTTTATTGTTTCGAACTCGTACTCCTGAAACGGAACCTTTACAGGATCACGTATGCTTCAGTCTGGCCTTCTGTCATAGCCGTTTGCTCAGAATCCACGGGACTGATAAAGTCAGTATTTGGTTAATATTAAATTAAAGCTTAGACGTTTATTTTAACAAAATTAAAAAGTTTGGTATATCACAATTATTGTAATTTAAAAGGGAAAAAAATTTACCAATTCTAGCCTGTCCCTGAAAAGTAATTGCTCATAGCTTTTAAGACTTTTTATTCATGTCTCAGCTTATCATGATCTTGACCGCCTTTTACATCCTGGTAACTAAACTAAATCAATATTAAAATCTCGCTTTAATCGTTAGTTAATAAATCATTAACATAATTCAATTTTGTATCAGTAATCGTGATTGTTTGTACTTATAGCATAACTTTATGTTGTATTGTAATCGTAATTGTTTGTTATTGATTATTAAGTTTATATTTTATCAACTTTTTGCAAGTTCTAATAAATTATATTTGACAGCAAATGAAATAAAAAATAACTGAAAATAATGAATTGAAAAACTATTTATAATCAACTTATTTAAACTACTTAATAATAAATAAAAACAAATCTTAAATAAAAGTAATTATATTATTTAAAAAACAAAAAGTGGCTGCGGCATGGTTTTGTAGATGCTTGCAAACATTTCCCCGCTGTATTACAATTTTTTTTGTAAGTATATTTTTATTGTTTTGATATTCTCGAGGTAGTGCGTACTACCACCAAAAATACTAAAAATGTATAAAAATTCAACGAACTAAATACTAATACCTGTTAAGTTATCAATTAGAAAATTTTAACAAAAGAAAGTCTATACCCGTGAAGGCGACATAAAAATATTTGTGTTTCTGTCTAAGCATGTTGCTTATAGCGCAAATACGGGGGTCGTAGGAGAAGTTGATTGAACTTGAAACTCAACAATTTTTAAAAAAATCAGTACTGTGTAACCGCTACCGCTATGACACCTCCTGACTTCTCAATTTTAAATATCTGTGCTTCGGCTGTTTGCAATAATCTTTTCCGAATCTGTTCGAACCCTACTTTACATACAGCCCTCATATTCTGATAGAAACTTCGAGTAAACAAGCATACTCTGGTACTCGTTTCATTTGTTTTTAACGACGTCATTGTTTCTAAATGCCCACAACGTTGCAAAGTTACATAAATGACATTGATGTAG
Organism: Schoenobius gigantellus; assembly: GCA_963935595.1. NCBI lineage: Eukaryota > Metazoa > Arthropoda > Insecta > Lepidoptera > Crambidae > Schoenobius > Schoenobius gigantellus. The sequence goes on along the minus strand of OZ012547.1, from coordinate 31,870,882 downwards.
CTTTTAAAATAATGGATATGGTAATTGCGAGACTAGGATTCAATTACCAATACAATGCACCCATCAAGCCAGCGCTGTATCATATCCATCTTTATCATGATACCTGTGTTTATGTGCGGAAACTACTCTTGATTTATGTCGAACCCATTGTCTTCATCGCCTACACGGGGTGAATCTCGCAGTAAGTATAATTTCGCCTACCAATCACTAGCATTGTTAGACTTTCAAAACACAAGTGATATGTTTTTCCATTATAGTTAAATTACATAACTTTCCCGTATGATCATTTGTGATTTCGCAAATATTTTATTTCAATATTCGTCTACTTAAAACTGAACTAAGAAATTAAATCATATTGATTGGTTACAAGAATACGTTAGGCGTCGACCTTTTTCTTATTAAAATTATGGAGACTTTACAAGCGAAACTGGGTATCTACTCAACTCGGTTTATTTACGTAGGTACGTGAAAAGATTTTTTCTGTTGTCAAAAGAGCTCATAGATATAATCTGGAGGGAGACTCTGTACCAGGGTCGTCTGCTTAGGTACCTCTTTCTGCCGCAAAGCAGCAGTGCTTGCATTGCTGTGTTCCGGTTTGAAGGGTAAGATATGGCAGTGAAATTACTGGGTACTGTGACTTTACATCTGGTGTCAGAAGTTGGCAACGTGCCCTGTGGTTCTTGTGGGGGTTGCAGTTTTGCTGTGAATCTCACAAGAGCCACATGTATTATAGGTGACTGTCACCACTCACCATCAGGTGGGCAGTTTGCTTGATTGCCAACTTTCTGCAATAAAAAAAATCTACTTTCATAGCAATACGTTTTAAATTTGCCCCATCATTTAAGTTCATATAAGTTACACAAATAAAAACTGAAATTACAAACAAATACAAAGCTATTTTGAAGACAGTTTTCTTTCAATGTCATTGATAGAACAATTTTCAATTTATATTCAAAAATTATAGTATAGTCAAATATAGTCGACCAATCCGCACTGGGCCAGCGTGGTTGACTAAGACCTTATCACCCTAACATAGGGTAGGCTAGGCTCGAACCCCACGGTGGGGACGTATATGAGCTGTGATGATGATGATGATTCAAAAATTAAATTAAAGTTGTCACTTTAGGGACAGAAGTGCGGCGGCATGCAGTGCAGGGGCTCTACTACTGCAGCGTCTTCACAGAAGGAGGCGAAAGCCCTATATATTACGCAATATATTATGGCCGGTTTTGTTTAGTGTTTAGTGCGAGTGGCTTGTTTAGTGTTAAGTGTTTAGTAAAAAACACGTTCGGACAGCTTCTGTTTAGTGTTAAGTGTTTAGTGTTAAGTGTTTAGTGTTTAGCGAATAGGAACGCGTTCTATTTTTCTGCGAGTCGCCCCTCCCGCTCTCCCGCCTTCACCCCTCACTTAACACTAAACACTCACTAAACACGTCTGGACAGATCTGTTTAGTGTTAAGTCCATATAATGAACAAATAAACTAAACACTGTTTACTAAACAGTGTAGGGACAGCACCTACTAATCACTTAACACTAAACAGTCTACTAAACACTAAACACTAAGCACTTGACTAAACAAAGTGTATAACGGCCATTACGCTCTGGGGTGCAAGGTCAGGCACTCCACACGACGGTGTGCTGTGTGGTGGTGTGCTCGGTGGTATGTCTTGCTATAATCATCATTATGTTAATAAATGGGAAAATAACACTTCAAGGTATTTAAGCAGCGAGTCAAACCAAACCCAACTAGCTTATCCTATGGTGCGTCTAATAATAGTGAGTGAAACGGAACCACTCATTTGATTTCTATTAATAATGCAAAAAATAGTGCATGTGTGTAGTATGTGTGTGTGCCCATATGTGTGTGTGTGCATATATGTATCCGTTTATTTTGAACATAAAACGATATTAAAAACTTTGTAAAAGCTAATTTTTTTAAATAAAAAACATGACTTTTGGGGTACATGTCTCAAAACCTAATAACGGAAAAGGATTTCTGTTTTCTAATTAAAGTACACACTTACAGCTTCTGATTGTAGTTGTAGTATTAGTAGTTATTAATATTTGTAGTCATATAGTATTAGTAATGTAGTTGTAGCATTAGCAGACGTGGCTACTTTTTTTTTGGACCAACACCCATATTCTTGCTATTTGTTTTTATTTTCGTGAGGATTTTTATATTTTTTTCGAAATTTATTGGAAATATCGTAAGATTCAGTGTTTTCAGCTTTCAAAAATTTATACATCTTATTTATATAAATAAGCTACAGTTTTAGACAAAAATTTATTTATAAAATTACGATTGCACTGATTTTTTTTAGTGTTATTATGAAAATTATAATCTTTTCCCAAAAATACTATGCACAGTCCCTAATTATAGGGACTTTTATTTACAGAGAAATAAGTTGTTTGTTATTAAACTCATATTTGAAAGACAGATTTTCCCAAACCCCAATCAATTTAAACTTCCTGCAGTCACAAATCATAGCGACCATAAGAATATTAAACTAGATAAATTTTTCAAATTAATTATTTTTATACTGTCTCGAATGACTCTAAAAGTTATTATTATCAATCTTTTTGCGGAAGTAGAATGCGACCTTGATGTTTTTTATTGTTAAAGCTAAACAGATCTTTATCGCATGTTAGGAAGCAAGTTCAGATACAAGATTAATGTGAAAGGCTTTGTTTTATTCATGAACAACTGCCTAATATTATGTAACATGTTTTTGCTTGCAGTGTCACGTCACATAAGTGATTATCGGCATCAATCACTATTGGCCGCTTATTAATTTTTTATAGCATGTGTAGGCAGTATGGCATTTACTTCGCAAAAAAATATTTAGGCCTTAGAACCGAAACCAGGGGTCTGTGGAATGGTTCGTTTGATAAATTAGGTCTTTCTGATCCCGAACGAGCTCCCCATCTCCCCTTGCATTGTATAGTCTCTCAAAACACACACACACACACACACACGCGCGCGCGCGCGCGCTCACACACACCTACTCACACACACACACACGCACAAACACACACACCCCATTTTTCTTATTCTTATATTTTTTGTATTCATAATTTTGTATAGCTTATAAAAAGATTTTAATTTCATTGTCTCATTATTGTTCCTGCTATTATAATTATAAATTGTAAATTATGTATAAAATTGTAAACTTGGTGACAATGGAAGAGCGGTGTCTACTGGCACAGGCATTATTAGACGCCATTAGACGCCATTCACAAAGAGTTTATGTAAAAATGATTTAATGAAATAAACATATTATTATTATAATATGAAGAGCGGAGAGGTTCCGTAGGATTCTAGCCAGGGATGGGAAAGTTGTTAGTGGACCAGAATCCTATACGGTATACCCTAACTAATGAGCGATCTAGTCAACTGAGCCGCTTGGGTAGATTATTATATTGGTAAGGATAGATTGATACAGGCTTCTAGTACTAAGCATTGATTATTATCGCAATTATAAAAATACTTTTGTATACAGACTTTGGGAGCTATTACGATTCTAGTATTTGCAGCGGGCATTGCAGCGCCAGTTTTGTAAGGCTACTCGTCGGTATTCTGGATTAAATTGAAAATCTCGAATTATCTAGACTTTCTTCGTTATTAAGATTTTCAATCGTGATATTTTTCCATTACCATGCATTTTGGGTTCATTAAATACTTTTGAAGCTTTTGTGCATTATGTGTTATCGTATATTGTAATAATAAAGGTTAGTTTATGTCCAAGAGCTTAATTTTAAATCTACACTTAATTTTTCAAATTATAACTTTAATTGAATAATGTACAATAAAGATACTATGTATGTGGGTAACAGTTTAGCTTCTTAATTGGTATGATTCTTTTTTAGTACCGGTATACGTTAATATATAGCTTTTGTAAAATACCCCGCAGATGGACCCAATGTTTAAGGTTTTTTTAATAATTAGCGTTATCACTTACATTAGCTCAGAGCTTTATTAACATTTGAAGAAATATGAGGGTTAGTCCAACTGGTTGTACTATTAGTACAAAAAAAGTCCAAACTATTATACTCATTGATTTACTACCAAACGTAGATAGAGCACTTCATACAAAAATATATACATTAATAATCATATAACAGATAGGCACCTAATCGACTATACATTTGGATGCTGTTAAGTCAGGTCAGGATTTCATCCGCCATGGGCGGGTGCGGGCTTCGGGCATTTGATCGCCCCTTGCCCGGGCATCTTCTCGGCGAGCGGCAGCTTGCCGGTGCTGGGCACGTCACGTAGTGACGGGCCCCTCTTCTCCACCCCCCTGTGCTGCGACTCCGGGATCGATGCACGGCCCTCCGCGGTCAAGCACACCAGGTTAGAGGGTCTTGCCCCAGGCCCAGCGAGCGCCGGCGAGCAGGCCGCGGCTTACACTGCGCCCGGAGGAGCGGTGGGGGGAGGAGGGGGCCATTGGTCTTCGTGGGGTGGTGGTGTCATGTCCGGTGGTGGTGTCGCGTAGGCGAGTCACGCGCGCGAGCAGTGGGGTCCCGCGGCAGACTACAAGCCGTAAGCGACACGAGGTCTGGTCAGGTGGTGGTGTCGTCAGCGAAGTCGCTGACGAAGCGGAGTCTTGGCCGGGGTGGGTCGCCTCGTCGTGAGGATGCAGCTGGTGATGGTGGTGGAGATGGAGGTGGGTCACGGTCTCTCTCCGCCCTGGGCGACAACAGGTCGCGGGGCAGCGCTCGTCCGGAAGAGTCTGGAGGCCTGGGAACATAGGGAGCAATGTTGTGGAGGTGGAGGTGGGGCCCGTTGTCGGCGCTGTCGAACATTCGACCCGCCAGGCGGGCGACGAACTCCTCCACCATCGGCATCCGAACATCCCGGGCAATGACGTCATTCCTGACGTAGCGCCCCGCGTTCGTCACGACACGGAGAGAGACGTTCTGGACCACCTGCAGTCTGGAACGCTGGGTCGGGGAGCACAACGCATACCACGCTGGGGCAGCGTAGGTGAGCCGCGAGCGAACGTAGCGCTTGTAGACCATCAGTTTCGCACGCAGCGGCAGCCGGGATGCCAACACCGGGCGCAGGATGCCACGGGCCATCTTGGCCTGGTTGACGACATGGTCAACCTGGGGCACCATGCGCAGTTGGCGGTCGATGCGGCATCCGAGGTACGCAACTGTGGTCTGCCAAGCTACGTCCTGTCCGCGGAGTGTCAGCGGCGGTGGCATGCGGCGCTGCGACTCGACCAGGATGGCGGCCGTCTTACCCACGTTGACGGCCATCCTCCAATTGTCCAGCCATGTTGGCAGGCGGTCCAGCAGTTGCTGCATCCGGGCGGAGGCGAAACTAACCTTCCGCGACGAGGCGAAGAAGGCGCTGTCGTCGGCAAATAGGGCCAACACCACGTCCCGCTGTCCCTCCTGGAGCTGGTCTCGGAGGGTTAGGATGTCGTCGGTGTAGGCGGCGTACAGGCACGGCGAGAGGCAGCTGCCCTGGGGCACTCCTGCGAGGATGGGGCGTGGCTGGGAGGTGGCGTCCTCAACCGAAACCACGAAGCTCCGACCCTGGAGAAACGACGCCAGCAGTCCCACGTGGGCGGGCGGCATGCTGGTGGTGGCCAGCTTGAAGAGGAGACTGGGATGCCACACACGGTCGAAGGCCTTCTCGATGTCCAAGAAGACCCCTACGGTGTGGTTGTCCCGGTTCATGGCGGCCGCGAGGTGGTGGAGCACGCGCGCCAGCTGGAGCGTGGTGGAGTGGCCGCTGCGGAATCCAAATTGCTCATCCCGTAGTGGGACGAACAAGCGGATCCTCCGCAGCAGCAATCGCTCGAACAGCTTGGCCACGTGAGACAGCAGCGTAATGGGTCGGTAGCTGGACGGGAGGCTCCTGTCCTTACCCGGCTTGGGGAGGACGATGATACGCCCCATCTTCCAGGCCACGGGGAAGTGGCCGGTGCGCAGGATGCCGTTGAAGAGCCTGGCGAGGGACACCAAGCCCCTGCGGGGCAGCTGCCTGAGAGCCGCGGAGGAAACGGCCCGACACCCGGGCGCTTTTCGCCTGTTGAGGCGGAGCACCGCCTTACGCAGCTCTGCGGGGGAGATAAAATCATCACCCCGCAGCTGCGGCGCTGGGGCCGACAGAAATTGGATGCTGTTAAATAGGTAGTTGAATATGCACACTCGAATTAAAATTACCATAAAGAAAGTACCGTATTTATCGAATTCAACCTTATTCTTTATTATTACGGCAACTATTTGAAGTACAACCGTGTGCAGTTACATCATTTCATACCTAGCCATATTAAATTTGACGTTTTAGTAATTGCTACAAGAAAATATCAACTTTATACTCTCATACATAATGCTCAAAATTGCTTATCGCGTTGTCGCTCCAACGCATGGAAAAGAACTGCACGAGGCCCGATTGGGCAGTTCTTCACCGGCCCACTTTTCGAACGTTCATGCGTTATCTGCGTTTGGTAGTAAATCAATGATTATACTGCTCAATATAACAATTTGGATACGAATAAATTTGGTCTCGTTTGTCCATCTAGTTATACTTATGTAGTTAATATCAAGTCTAAGGACTTCGAAGATCAAAGATAAGCATGACAGCATCTCCAAAATTGCGAGAGGATTTTTTGATGCGTCATTATCATCGTTTTAACCTAAACTAATGCTATTTATATTAGCCCAGATAACGCCCACGCAAGCTGCAACTCGAAATCACAATATTTAGCGTGAACAATAAATTACCTACAATCAAAATATTTTGGCAACACCTTTGTGCGAATAGTATCCTAGAGCTATGTTGTGATTTATGTTACAGCTGGCAGAATCGAAAGTTGTCGGAGGATGCAACCCACATACCATTAATCGCTTAAGGCGTTACTTTCCAGTTTTCGAGTAATTTCAATTAACTGTACCGCCCCAAACATAAAATATAAACTTCTCTAAATATTGTTGAACATATAAGTATTAATAGCCAAACGTCGTTAAGGATATAAACATGATGTTTTTTTTTCATTTCATTCGATAGAAAAAAGTCCGTGACTGTTCAATTCAGGAGCCGTACCATGATTGTTTATAGCAAGGTTAAAACAATATTGTAACAGAGACACCGCTTTTGCTGCGTATAGCGCCATCCCGCTCTCAGCGCGGTTTTAATATTGTTTTGGCCGATCATGGTTAGGGGGCGGTTAAGCTGCGAAATGCGGAGCGTCGGTGGCGCTGTGGACTCGGCTATTGCCTTCCAATCGGTAGAGTTCCGGGGTTCGAGACCGCCAGGTACCAATGTGTTTTTCGATTTCGAATTTCCTATAAGTACATTTGTCTGACGCTCCTCCGGTGAAGGAAAACATCGTGAGGCAACCTGCATACATCTACGAATAAATTCAAAGATGTATGTGAAGTCGACCAATTCGCACTGGGCCGTCGTGGTTGACTAAGGCCTAAACACCCTAACTTAGGGGTAGGCGTGAACCCCTCGGCGGGGACGTATAGGAGCTGTTATGATGAAGAGGATACGTTTTCGTGTGATCACAGCACGTAAGCAACATGGATTTTCAAACGTCATCGGTGCTCGATTCCTATTGATTTTTGTTTCCCTTGCGATGAAAATCAATAGAACATTACGACTAAGATCACTATTGTTTTGATTTTCGTCGAAAACAAAACGAAAATAAGTAGAAATCAAACACTGACAAGCGCTCGATGCCGCAAGAATGATTAAAAAATACGGCCGCAAGTAAAGCTCGCATCCACATTGGCCTTATCGTCACTTAGGTACCATCAGGTGAGATGAAGGCCAAGAGTGTCCCTATTGTATATTAAAAAAACCGGCCAAATGCGAGTCGGACTGGTGCACGAAGGGTTTCGTACCATTGACTAGGTAAACAACAGTAGGTAGGTACGCAAATTTCATATTTATTATTAAAGTAAATATACAATTAAGTATTTTGTGAATATTTCAAGTGACTACCTGTTACCATTTATTGGTATCGAACAAAAAAGGGGCAAAAAATAGCATTTGTTGTATGGGAGCCCCCCTTAAATATTTATTTTATTTTGTTTTTAGTATTTTTTGTAATAACGGCAACAGACAGAAATACATAATTTATGAGATTTCAATTGTCTATCTAGCTATCAACGGCTCTTGAGATACAGCCTGGTGACAGACGGACGGACGGACAGACAGCGAAGTCTTAGTAATAGGGTCCCGTTTTTACCCTTTGGGTACGGAACCCTAAAAAGCTAACACGGTTAGACCTCTGATTGCGTCTAAGTCGACATCAACCTGTTTTTACGATCAATTAATTGTCACATCCACGCAACTCGGACGTTTGATTCTGTTCTTAGAAAGTGGAACCGAAATGTATTTTGATAGGGCGACATGAATATTATACCTACTTAATTATAATGTCGTAAAATTCACGCTGACACTTTTACGTGTGTTGACTATAGTGTTGTTTTTATGCTATAAAAAGGTTTCGTTGAGGAAATCATAGACAATGATGATACTATATATATGAAAATTTTGGGTTGAATGACATTACGTATAAACACATTTTAATAATTATTTTTAGATAAGGAATTGATTATTTATTGGTTATTATGAAACACCGTGTATATACGTATAAAGATTATTATTATTATAAGTGGTGTCACCGTTAACATCTTTTGTAGTAAGTTCCACATAGCCACTATTTAACTGTTCATCTCAGACATAATATGCCCATTGGCGATGGCTGTAATATTGTTACAGATACATGGGTTGAAGGTAAAGAGGGTGTGTGTAAGTACTTTTTAATAGCTTACAAAAAAACAGGTAAAGCGGTTATTTGCAGCAAATTTTCTAATAATGTTCTAATAGAATAGTTGCCCCATTTCCTATCTTTACAACAGAGAATACTCATTAACCTATCTATATGCTTATAAGGTAATAGCAATATACAAACAGCAAGTTTCCATATTTGTAATGTTACACTTGATACTAAAACATTCCACGATTCTGGTAATAGACCGGCCACGCTATTCCTATATGGAGCGACAATAAATTGAACAAATGCGCTAGTTGACATTTTTATAAACTAATTTGGGAAATTTGCAACGCAAGAGATTACGAGGGGCTTGTGTAAATGTCTTACATGTTCTTAATACATTATTGTGTAAAGTGAAATAACTTCACTTGCGAAAACTTAATGCTTGTCAAATTTTTATGAGCTCCGAATAGACGGAAATTTGGTTTGCAGGTAATCAATTTAAGTAAGCGTAACTAAGCAAATTTCAATATTAGTGTGCGAAAATTATGTTGTAATTGCTTTAGCACTGCAGTGAACCACGTTAAACATGTATGGTAATTTTTGGGTCGACTTCTAATAGGACAACTCTAACATCGTAAAAAAATATTTGTTTCAACCGAAAGCTCAAGACCTACCTAAACGTAATGTATGACGCACCTGATTCAAAAGTATTGATGCCATTGAAAATATATTGTATTTCATTTTCTGGACTATCCGACCTCGGGATTCATCGACATAGGCCTCTCCCAGGGATCGCCAAACCAATCGGTCCTGCTCCTGCCCCTCCTGCATCCAGCGGCCTCCCGCGACCTTCACCAGGGGTCTAATCCCGCTAATCTTAACGTCGTTATCGCGTCGTGATAGCGTTTCAATAAAACTGCTTTTGTCGCTTTTATGCGCATTTTCCGGTGCAATTTATTTGTACTACAATTTCTTGATAAGTTAATAGTGACAAATGTTTTTGTTAGTATTCGGTTAATCAACAATAACTGTCTCAAAAAGCGATGCTATTGAAGCGGTATTGACACGCCACAATAAAGGTCTATTCACACACATCCGGGCCGTGCCGGGCCGTGTCCGTGGCAAGACCGGAGATTCGTGCCACGTCAGGGCCACCAACTTCAATCTGTACCTCTTAACCACCATTTACGAAAACCAATATGCATTATGTCTTTGTTTAAAACTGCAGAGATGCATATCGCTTCTATTAATAACTCGTCATTCATTTTATGTAATAAAACTTGGACGTGCACTGGTAATACCGGTGGACGGGCGCACGTCACGGTGTCGGCTCGGGCACGGAAACTCCGTCGCCGGCCCGGATACGGACGTGTGTGAACGAGTTCATATAAAAAGTACGCAATGATATTTTCTCAAGCCACTGACGGAACACGTCCCGTCCACGTCCCGGGCACGACCCGGAAATGTGTGGATTGAGCTTAAGGCCCCAGATCGTCAGCCTACTTTGGGATCCAACATACTCGTAGCAATGTTTTAAACATGTTAATTACGGCGAGAGACTTAGATGGTAATTAGCTATGCGGGTTCAGAAGCTACCATCAAACAAACCAAGCGGATTTCTTGAAGAAAAATCTGTATACCTACAGTAGAAACTGTACAGACAGAAGTCACTTATAGCGAATTTTTGCATACATACCACACATAATACATGAAGATCTGCTCATCTAAAATTGTACTTTTTTCCCGGAAGAAAGTTCTATCTAATTGGACTATCTAGTACGTAAACTATGTATGCTCGATGTATACCTACTCGACTCGAGTTTCATTAAGGCTAGTTTCTATTGAAAGAAACAAATGAAATGCGACAAATTAGACAAAATGTTGGATATTTTTTGCGTGAAAATTTGGACGGTCCCTATAATTATTCCGACGTATTTCTTATGTTTTTTTTTCTGTCCTATGGTACAAATTTCATAATGTGATACTTCACATTAGAGTTGCAAAACAATCCAATTGAATAGCAGTCACATTCAAACACCTGGGTTCTTACTTCCTATCAGAGAAAACTCAACTTATACATTTAAGAAGCGGAAACGTTCTAAAATCAAACCGATAAGCTTCGTTTTCGATTTGCGTACGTTGCGTCAGCGTATCGGCATACCGGAGCAGTGACGTCATCCCTTTACCGTAACAGCGAGACAGAGTGGCAGTTTCTAATCATTCGTTGGATCACACGTGATCTACAATCACGTGACAATTGAAAGTGCAAGCGAATACAGTCTGAAACTTGTTAGCAAAATAAATACTATGAAATATTACTGACGGTCATTGCTGGCAGGGTTGTTGTGAATGTAGGTACTAGTGCTAAAAACTAATTATAGTCGTGTAATTACTATTGCAAAATTCTAATTACTGAACAAATTACGTTAAAAAAATTCAATGTTCTAGACCAACTGTTTATTTGCCCGGGGTTTGGTTGTACATAAGACTATCGCACTAATACGAATGTTGATATTATTGTTATCATCATCATCAATTAACGGAACAAAATCGGACATAAATATCAATGAGATAATACTCTTCTCTAATACAATACGGTGAAGGAAAACATCGTGAGGTAACCTGCATACATCTGCGAAGAAATTCAATGGTGTATGTAAAGTCGAATAATCCGCACTGGGCCAGCGTGGTTGACTAAGGCCTAATCACCCTAACATAGGGAAGGCTCGAACCCCTCGGTGGGGACGTATATGAGCTGTGATGATGATGATGATGATGATACTCTTCTCTATTTATGGATATTAGAAATCCCATTTCCAACAACTAAGAACTTCTTATAGTTAAGGAATTATCGCTTTTTTCAATAATTTATTGCTGAAGTGTTCTTCTCGTCACTCTGATGCCTTTCACACTTCTTTCTTTGTATAATCGCTTCCTTTTTGGAACTGAAAGAGTCTTATCCCGACATTGCAATGTCTTAACGTTTGTTTACATTTTAAAGGAGACCTAGTATTTTTGACGTAAATAAATAAAAAGACTTAAGTTTTTTTTGCGCAGCCTCCGCGGAACGAGAGAAGAGAATACTCTTTCCGCCACTGCAGTTGAGGTGGAACGATACGTGCCTTCATAGGTGCTCTCCAATTATTATCCTATGCAGCTGGGGAGGGGCTAGTCCAGTCGGACCGACATCTAATTGGGAGACATGGTTCTTACGCGGTTACCCGTCTGGGCGGTCATAAATGAGTTTTCTTGTTTATACGGCTGGGCCTACTCTCAAGGGGTGCGTTCGATAAATTGGCATTCCCGAATCCGAACGTACCTCTTTCGGGGGTAGAGGTAGGTTTTGGATGGAAGTTTGGCCGGGTATGTATGTAACAATTTATTATAGATTGTTTTAATTTTTGTATATTGTTTCTCATTTTTTGTTTCCGCGTCTAAAAAGGAAAAACGGAACCCTTATAGGATCACTTCGTTGTCTGTCTGTCTATCCATCCGTCTGTCTGCCAAGACCCTTTTTCTCAGGAACACGTAGAGATCTAAAGCTAAAATTTATATCAAATACTCTAAGGTCTCTTTTAGCTGTAAAAAAAAACAAACTCGTAAGTCAACACAATCAAAAGATATGATCGTCTGTGTCACATATTTTGCGATTTCACAAGGGAATCAAAACCTCTACGGTACTTCCCGTTGACCTAAAATCGTGAAATTTGTCAAGAAGCAATAGCTTACAGTGCACATTAAGGAAAAGCCGTAAATATGAAAGGAGTTAGGAACTTATATAGTAGGTATGTAATGTACTTGAATAAGTTTGTGCGGAACGTCCACCTGGTCAGTTTTTTTAAGTTTATAACCTTCCATTTAGAAAATAAAGGTTTCCACTTTGAGCGACATCAAAATTCTACTCTACCCAATTAACACTATAAGACTCTACTTAACAGTATAAAATAACAATTTTCCTGAGTGTTTCCGAAGTTTAACCAAATGTTATGCAATTTTAATATTCATTTCTAACTCGTTTTCCGTAAGTTCTTATAGGGAAGTAACAGCTTTATTAGTAGATTTAATAAGATTAAATTATTGCAGTTTAATTTTAATTTGAACTAATATTTATGCCAATCATTCATCATTAGAATTATAAATATAATATAATTACAAATATTTTCACACACATATCATATTTTGTTTTTTCGAAAACCTTGCTTTTGAGTGTTGTAGCTCAAAAAAATTAATATGATAATTTTATTTATGAAATGTATAATTAACTAACGTTTTGTTTATTTAAAGTGTAATTTAATTACGCAAACTGCTTAAATACGAACTTTGTTTGTACTATATTACATCTCATTATGTTCGTGATAATTTATGTAGTGAAATTATACAGGATGTCCCAGAAGCCGGCGTCAAGCCGAAAGCAGATGATAGTCTAACTCATATATGTTATCAGAAAAATATAAAAAAAATCTAAGTCACCTATTTAAAAAAAATCTAGCATTAAAAAAAATGGATAAAATTTACATCCTGTGACGGTTTTTTCACTGTTGTTGCTACAATTCTTGACTTTTCTAAACATTTTCTTTTGTTTTGTAATCCTGAATAATGTTTCTGTATACTCTAATCTAAAATTTAAAGCCAGCTGCTCCAAATTAGAAGAATATGCCATTTTTATCTAAATTAAATATTCAAATATAATTTTTCGCATAGATTTAATAAGCTGTACTGAAAAAAAATTGTACTATGCGAGTTTGGCAAGTAACTGCAAAAGTTGGCGCATTCAATAAGGATTCCAAAATGGTATGATACTTGGTAGATAATTTCTACGATTGCAGACAATATTTTTTTGTCCAAAAACAGGCAGTTTTCAATAAATGTTTCTTACGTACTTAAATTTTTTTCTAATGTACCCTTGGTTTGCTTTAAGGCCGTAACTTTAACATTCTAGTTTGAGTGAGACCTGGAGAGTCATTTTACGAAGTGTGAGAGAGACAGATAGTGAAATAAATTAAATACACAAAAATTGTTTAACATAATTTATTTAAATGTCAAGATTTACAACAGGTGTTCAAACTGTCTTCCTTCAGCTCTAATGCAGGCTCGACATCTTCTTAAAAAAGATCGGGCTATCAAGCGGGCGAATCTTCCATTATTAACAAAATCATTTGCTTCTATTATTCTTTGCCGTAGGTCAGTCACAGTTTCGATCGGCTTTGCGTAAACTTTTTCTTTCACCGCTCCCCAGTAAAAGAAATCTAATGGATTTAAATCTGGGGAACGGGCTGGCCACGAGATAGTACCAGATCGTCCTCTCCATCTGCCTGGGTCCTCATCCTCATCGAAATATTCTCTTACTGAGCTGGCATAGTCAGCTGGGCAACCATCTTGTTGAAACCACATATCTCTTAGAATGTTAAGTGGCACATCTTCCAGTAGATTTGGTAAATCATTTTGTAAAAAATGTAAATAAACTTCACCAGTCAAGGCGTCTGGCAGCTCAAAAGGACCTATTATTTGTCCATTTAAAATTCCGGTCCACATATTCACTTTAAATCGATATTGTGATCTATCTTGCCTCATCAAATGAGGATTTTCGATATGCCACTCGTGTAAGTTGTGTAGGTTCATGTAACCATCTTTTTTAAATGTCGACTCATCTGACCACAAAATTTTTTCGAAGAATCGGCAACACGGAGTCGATGGTCCCGGGGTAGTAGAGTTTGTACTCGCTGTACGTGGTACGGGTGTAGCTGATTTCTTTGCAAAAACCGATGGGCTGTACTTTTGGGTACTCCTGTGCTTCTCTCTATTCCACATACTGAAATACTCCCATCTTCTTCGACAATGTCTAGTAAAACGTCCTCGTAAGGGGGACGAAATCTTCTTTCACTATGTACTTGGTTCGGCAGTCGACCCTCTGAGAAGAGTAATCGGTGCACATTTGTAAAGACTCGATGATCCGGAAAACGAGCTGCATTTGGGTACCTCTCACGATAAAGTCTAGCTGCAGCGTTGGCATTGCATCTACATTCCCCATAAATTAAATGCATGTTGGCGTATTCTTGTGTCGTGTACGCAGACATGGTGGCACTACACAATTACACAATCAAAGATAAGTAGTCCGGAGCAAAGCAAAGGTCGTCGGTAGAGAAACTAAACAGTCCGAATCCAAATCACAAGCAATCAAGTCCAATAAACGAAGCAGAAAGTGGTAAGCACGAAATCAACACGAACGAATACAAAAAGATGCGCAGTAACGCCGGTAGCACACCTCCGCCGCGGAACTGTAGTAGCGAAACCGCTGAACGATTCTCCCGCGTTGTCGTTTGTATGGCGCTCGAGCTCAGGCGTGTATAGGCTGTTCTAACACGCATATTTAACTATGGCGCTATCTCTGTCGTGCGCGGATCCGCCCGATCTGCTTCAACGCCGTCTACACCTCCGCGTTGGATTCGCCACCTTGTCTGTTCCGCTTTTAGTTTTGTGCGCGATCTGTCGAAGTCGACAGATTTTGTAGGCGAAACCTGTAATATTTTTATAAAAATGGTGCCAAATTCATTAAAATTCACAGAGGAATTAATTGAAGAGGTCCGTAATAGACCTATGATTTATTTTTAGGTCATCCTGAGCATAAAAAAATACAAGCCTATGGAGGCAGCTTGGACGGGAATTAAATGAATAAGTTATGTAATAGTTTAAGAATATTCAATATATTATGTAGGTATTATAATTAAAATTTACGTCAGAATACGTCATTTAAGTTAGTATTTTCTGTAAAGTACTCAATTTTATCCCGTTTCTTTTCGTTTCTAACTTTTTAAAATCTTGTGTTTTGTTTTTTAATGTGTCTTTAAGATTATGCAATCTTCGAAGTTTTGCGGGGTCATCTGAAAATAATCATAAAAGCGGTCTTCATGTGACATAAGTTCTATGCATAATCTGTTTTCTCTTAACTTTTTATCTTTTGATTTATTTTGTATGCCCAAATTCTTCGTCTTTTTAAAATTAAAGACCTGCATTCCTAGCACGATTCATAGTTTATTTACTTACTATCACATAACGATTGAGATATTAAATGGAAAGTTATCGTAAGGCTGCTATAGTTTTCATACAAAATAATACGATTACCATAACCATAAATTAGGACTGCATCCGATACCGATACCGATGCCGATATATCGGCGATATTTTGGCTTTGCCGATATATCGGCATCGGCGATATTTTTATTGCCGATACAACGACATTTCAAATTTTGCGCTTTAAAAAAGTAATGAAAACGCGCATCTTGTTTGATCTAGTTCGTTGCAAACGAGGCACGGACTATCTATGATCGGAGAATCCCCGCATTTTATTCAGTGTGTTGTCTCTCTCACCCGCTTTGCCCCCGCGTATGCCATTTCGCTAGACACTTTTGTTGGCTTTTAACTGCTATCGCGCGTAATATTTTTTCAATACTAAATAAAATACAGAATTACATATCGTAGTAACTAATGAGTTTGTGTGTGTATATCGTTTATTTTATAACTCGTTGGTTGAATTAAATAAACAGCAAGATCATGTCGACTTCAAAACAAAAGTGCTTTATGGAATCATTTTGAAATTTCCACACTTGATAATTCACATGACATGACACATCCATTATTATATAAAAAATGAAATAAAAAAAATCTCTAAAAATGCTGCTCTCAACTAGTGCAGCATTTTTTGTATTTTTTTGAAAATTAATATAAAATTAAGTAAGCGAGTTATTTTTTTTATTCATATTTAAATCATTCTAATACCATGTCGTGAAGCGTCCCTTAAATTTTCCATGGTGATAAAAAATAACCGTGTATAAGAAATTAAAAATATTTTACCAAAATTTAGTGGACGTTTTGCGAAGTTGATGTAACGCACACAAAGGGTTTTATATAATTTACGTTAATTTAATTTTAATTCACTAAGCGTTTGTATCGGTATCGGTATCGGTATCGACGATAATTTTAAAGAGTATCGGTATCGGTATCGTATCGGCAAAAAGGCGTATCGATGCATCCCTATCATAAATATAGTGGTTCGTGCTTGGGGCACAGAGCGACGACGACATTTCACTAGCTTGCCGCTGGCGTAATGGCGCCTGGCGGTTCACTCACGCTCACGACTGCGAACTTAGCGTGTGTGGCCTGGTTTCGCTGCGGAACTAGCATAGCGGTTTCGCCTTGTTGGTTTCGCGGCGGAGGTGTGCTACAGCCATAAGCGAAGGAGCGAAACGTACTGATGTGTATTGTTTGTGCGTTAGCGAATAATTGGCGTCACTATCTGTCTCACTTCCACTTCGTAAAATAGTCATTTTACGAAGTGGATGTGAGACGCGCCGTCTCTGTCACGTTAGCGTCACTCTGTCTCGCTCATACTTCGAATCTCTCCGTCTCTGGCACGTTAGCGTCACTATCTGTCTCTCTCACACTTCGTAAAATGACTCTCCCGGTCTCACTCAAACTAGAATGTTAAAGTTACAGCCTTAAAGCAAACCATGGGTACATTAGAATAAATTTTAAGTACGTAAGAAAAAATTGTTCAGAACTGCCTGTTTTTGGAAAAAAAAATATTGTCTGCAATCGTAGAAATTATCTACCAAGTATCATACCATTTTGGAATCCTTATTGAATGCGCCAACTTTTGCAGTTAATTGCCAAACTCGCATAGTAATTTTTTTTTTCAGTACAGCTTGTTAAAGCTATGCGAAAAATTAATTTTGAATATTTAATTTAGATAAAAATGGCATATTCTTCTAATTTGGAGCAGCTGGCTTTAAATTTTAGATTAGAGTATACAGAAACATTATTCAGGATTACAAAACAAAAGAAAATGTTTAGAAAAGTCAAGAATTGTAGCAACAACAGTGAAAAAACCGTCACAGGGTGTAAATTATATCGATTTTTTTAAATGTTAGATTTTTTTTTTAAATAGGTGACTTAGATTTTTTTTTTTCTGATAACATATTTGAGTTAGTCTACCGCCTGCTTTCGGCTTGACGTCGGCTTCTGGGACACCCTGTATAACAACAAAGGACAACATTATATTACTAAAGCGTTTAGAAAATAAACAGTATATTATAATTCGCAGATGAGATTGGCTTGGGTCCAGATGTTATTCGAAACATACTGTTTTGCATTTCAACCAGTTCAGTAGTTTCTGCCAAAATCTCTTTCTGTTACAGTTGCTTTGGTATGATTGCTCTTGTATGTTACTAACCATGAGCTTCTTCGAGAGCTTTTCATATACAAGTAAGTTACCAAAAAATCAGGCTGCCCACCTGATGGCAAGTGGCAACAGTCGCCTATAGTACACGTCTTACATACCTATAGCACATGTCTGTCTGAAGAGCTTTTTTATCTAATCCCTCCCTCTCCATTCCTTTTAAGGACTGCACGTGCTGGTCTGCGCTGTCACCGTCTTACTGTGACTACAATTCCAACGCGTACAAAGAAATTTGGTAACTCATTTCTTTGTCGCACAATCAAAAAAAGGAATTCGCTGCCAGCACACGTGTTCCCTCCCTCTTATAATCCCGGGTCCTTTAAAAGAGGCGTGAAGAAGCACCTTGCAGGTCGGCAAGGTGAGGGTGGCTAGTGCAGCGTGTTTTCTCTCTACTGCACTAGCTATCTTCGCATTTGGACCCCACTTCCACTTACCAGGCGTAATGGAGTCATTTGCTAGACCCACTATAACAAAAAAAATGTAGTGCTTCTAAGACTTGCAAATTTACAAGCCAGGTCTGTGCGCCGAGTAGAATCGGGATGCCCGCTATCGATCCTGCCATGTACTTATGTGTTTTTCGTTTAACGAATTTCATATGTACATTTATCTGGCACTCCTACGGTGAAGAAGAAGATTGTGAGGAAACCTGCATACACCTGCGAAGTAATTCAAAGGTGTGTGTGAAGGCCTAATCACCCTAACTAGTTGTTTTGTTCTAGCTATATGTTGTTTTCTTACAGAAAGTACAATTCGACACAGCCATCGCTAAACGCTGGCTAGGAATTTGTTTTCGTTATCTCAGAGACGAAGACGACTTTCGTTATCGTTTCGCTATGAAACGATTGCTACTTGTCTAACGGCTGAACCCAATATTGTATCCGTAGTTTAAGATTAAAAACAATCTCGGATTATTGCGTATCGCTCAATCGATCTCTAATCCGCGTGCCAATAACTAAAGACTGCAATCCTAGGATTCTTTTGACACCGGATCGCCAGCGATCCTTTCCCTCTTGGCCGTTTCTTTATACGCAAAATATTCGATTGTGCAATATTATTACTGTATGTTCTATGAAAACAAACTAGCTATAAATCTTTTTAAATAATGTTTCTTATGCTTCTAACAATAAATATAATGTTTAAAAACACTTAGAAATTATTCTGTAAATAATAATATATCAAATACAATATTATGCAAAATATTAATTTTTAGGAATGGAACGTGTATAAAACTGACACGAGCAGCGTTGGATTTCGTAGTATAATTATACTATTTGTACCATTATTTCATGATGTGTAGTATGTAGTATCGTAATGCCAGGATACTACGCGAACGTACCATAATTTTACCCTCAGCTCGATTGACAACTTTTCTTGGTTCGATCATTCTCCTTTTTATTAATTAACAAATAATCAAAGTATCTACCCTACAATATAAGTAAGTTCTGTATATATGGTGCCATACATATACAATGTATGGCACCATCGAAACAGCCAGCGACAAGCTCCGGCCGGGGATTCCTTGCATAGTGTTTTACTATCTCATCTCGGTTGTTCTGACAGAGAAAGACGGAAGTACTTTATGTATGTGTGTGTGTGTGTGTACATATCAAGCAATCATTATTTTCGTTTAGTCGGCACTCGACAGGGGGGGGGGTACGCCACTGATTGGATCTCTCCATTTAGCCAAAAAAACGAAACGTAGTATAATTTTTGACAAGTAGTAAGTATATTTTTCATTTCCATAGACAATAATTTTGTGAGGGTCTGAATCCAACGCTGGACACGAGCACGCGAGTGACATTATATTTGTTTGTTAGCTAGCTGTGGTGTGGTTGGTTTGATTTGAACGTATAATTTGTGATTTGAACTAATATAAATCAATAAAAGCAACGAATAATCGTATAATAAATACAGAAGTAAAATTTGGGGTGAGATATTACAGAAAGAAAAGGTGCCTCTCCATGATTACTAAAAAGAAGAGGTGGATTTTTATATGAGTGTAATGTAGTAATTAATGTAATGTGTAAACTATTGAGGTAACGAAATGTAAAGAGGAAAATAAATGACTTATTTATATTATCATCATTTATTTCAAAAAATATCTTAAATTTAAGATTTTTACAATATCTATACAAGAACAAAATAATATAAAAAACTTAATACGACAGCGAGGCAAAGCTGAAGCTATTATTTTCTAAATATAAAATGTTCGTGTCCCAGTTTGTTCTCGTACCAAACTGTTTGTTACCAAACTCCTCCAAAACGGCTTGAACGATCTTTATGAAATTTTTTGTGTAAGTATGTTCGGTAGGTCTGAGAATAGGCCGTAAACTATTTTTTATACACCTAGGTGATTATTATGGCGAAGCGTAGTTCGCCGGCATAGCTATTTATTATAGACTAGCTGTGCACGCGACTTCGTCCGCGTGGAATAGTAACAGCTGGACCGATCTTGATAAAAAGCCTATGTTATACCTTATATAATTAGCTATCTATTAGTGAAAGTCCCGTCAAAATCGGTCCAGCCGTTCCGGAGATTAGCGGGAACAAACAGACAGACAAACATTTTTTAAATTGTGTTTTTGTTATTGGTACCCGATATACATTCATACCCATTCATTAAAAACTTGTTATTTTGACAATACAAACAGACACTTCAATTTTATTTATTTGTATAGGTAGATTTCAAACACATTCACATCACATAGGTATATAGCGCGGCAAAAAGTATTTTATTCACTGTTTTGATATGTTTCTTTTATGTCTATTTTCGTTAAACGTAATTTACGACAGTTTTGTTCAGTCGGAACCAAAAAGTAAATTCGTAGTTATTTATTGCTATTGTTGATATTTGGTGTTAATTGCGACGTTGTTGTTGTAACACTTCATCATCATCACTGCAATCACGTATCGAAATCTGATATTGTATCGGCTCATAACTCCAAATCACTAGGTACTATCACATCTTCCAAAAATATCGTCTTTGCCATTGCCATTTCTGACAAAAATACAACAATTATTTTCAAAACATGTAAATCAATCCAAATTTTGACAAGTAAACCTTGAAAATAGGAAGATTGCCAAAAAAAGATTGTGTAGACGTCAATCAATCCCTTTTTAATCAAAGATTGATTATTGGGACACGTCAAACAATTTTCGAACAGAGGTCTATCCAAAAACACTGATCGGACCTCTCATGGATGGTTGCCTTTCAGAGATTACAAATGCAATCCTTCGATTGGTTATAGAGACGCAAAATGGTACTTTTGGATTGAGTTTGCAATCTCAATCCGGAAAAAACGGATCAGGATCGCATATTGGGTTCGGGCGTAAGTCCCCAGCGTCTACACTTACTCGTAGTTCGTAGACAGTCAGTCTGTCGAAATTGGCCGCCATTATCAAATAGTCGGTTGGGAAGTTCTCATTTTTCCAAGAAATAGTAAAACCCATTATCCCAATTTTTCTTAGTTGTTATGACAACAGTTTCTTTGTCTACAGCGCGACGCGTGCCGCATAAGCAAACATTATCCCGTATCTATAATCTGATATCAAAACATATTCAAATAAAAGCATGCCCTGCGAGGCGTTCACGGATTTGAATACAATGTCCACACACAGAACATACGTCGATTTCGAAGATAGCATCTACAGAGCACGACGTATTAGCACACAATAAAAACCGACAGTGTAAATATACGCAATATTTTGTCATTTCGTGGGAAAAGTCTGTCTGAACGCCGCCCGTAGGTAGTTTTTTTTTGTATAAGCCTTGTCGATCATGTAATGCTTCGAGTAGACTATAGAATGTTGTGTATTTTACTGTTTTATATTATAATTCCTTATTAAGCCTAAGCTGTGTTTGAAATTGTGGGATAAATTAAATTAAAAATGGAAGATATCCCCGAGGATTTGTTGCCCGTAGTCCTACTGCGTAGTCCTACTGGTAGTACCACGGGCACTTATTTCTTGCCAAATTTTATAATTCTAGGTCAACAGGAAGTATTTTCATCATAACAGCTCATATACGTCCCCGCCGAGAAACTCGAACCTATCCTAAGTAAGGGTGTTTAGGCCTTAAGCTCACTCCACACATTTCCGTGCCGTGCCCGGCACGTGGGCGGAACGTGTTCCGTCAGTGGCTTGAAAAAATATAATTGCATACTTTTTATAATGAACTCGTTCACACACGTCCGTGTCCGAACCGGCAACGGAGCTTCAGTTCCCGAGCCGACGCCGTGACGTGCACCCGTCCACCAATATTACTAGTAGACGTCCGAGTTTTATAAAAAAAAATGAATGACGAGTTATTAATAGAAGAAGTATGCATCTCTTTCGTATTAAACAAAGTCATCATGCATATTGTTTTCCATAAATGGCGCTTAAGGGGGTAATCCCTGATGTGACACGGATTGCCGGTGGTGCGACGGACACGGCCCGGTCACGTCACGGGCACGGCCCTGGTGTGTATGGAACTGTGGATATACCTGTAGTCAACCACGGTGACCCAGTGCGGATTGACGACTTCACATACACCATACACCTTTGAATTTCTTCTCAGACGTATGCAGGTTGCCTTACGATGTTTTCCCTCATCGTAGGAGCGTCGGACAAATGTACATCTGAAATTCAAAAAACGGAAAAACCCAATGGTACATGTCAGGATCTAACCCCGGACCTCCCGATCAGAAGGCTAGTGCCAAGTCCATAGCGCCACCGACACTATCTATACTATCATAAAGTCGTAATTCTATGCCTATTTAATTAGTGTCGCTAGATTCATTTCATGTCAAAAACCTTTTAGTGTTTGCATAATGCAACAATTTGCATACATACTTACGTAAATAATTTAGACATTAATGTTAATGAAATGTATATTATGTCGTTTTGATAAGACAAACTAGTCTGAATTAGGTACTTTCTATTACCCAATCTATACTTCACACCGCCATAATCGCCATTTGTTTAAGTTTGTTTTATATAACACAAACAATGCAAATAAGTGTTTAAATTAATATACCTATATGTAGTATCAACAATCTTTTATGTTTTTGTCGCAGGTCAGTCAGTAGTATCTCGCGCACAAAGCTGCCACAACGCGACCATCAGTGGCCGCATACGACAAGACGCATTTGAAAATAAGAATATTCGAATACGAATATCCAAATTCACTATTTTTGAATTCTTTTCGTGAATTCTGCAAAGAGTAGTCCTACCCACTCGTTTTTTATTTGTACTAGTAGAATACGTATAAACGGCCCATTTTAAGTGCGATTCATCGCCGGTTTTGTTTAAATTGTGTAGTAATTGTGTACCGGTTTTTGATTTTTTCCCGTGTAACGGAATCTAATATAGAGCTTATATACCTATAACATAATGAAGAATTTGTTTTTAATGACAACACTGAATTCGAGTGATTCAAAAATCATTAAAATCGGAAATAGTAGAAAATAAATTCGCACATGATTTGTATTCGTGTTCGAATTACATATAGTTATACTAGTTTTATACCGAATAAAGAGTCTGAATTTAAATTAGAGAATTTGAATTTGAATTTAAGATTCACTTCTAATGATTCAAAAATGAATGTTCAGGGTAACCTTTGAAAAAAAAATGCACAGTCCCGCACTTAGTCGTAGCGACCAACGGCCACAAGCAATCGGCCGCAGTGAAAAATGGTATTGTAGTGTAGTGTAGTGTAGGAGTGAAGCATACATTTTGTACGACGCTATCCGTAATCGTCAGTGTCAGTGATGTTCACTGATCTTTAGTTCTGCGTGATCCGACGCAAATTTCTCGGAGAGAATATTTTCACTGACGTAACGGACGATTTCAAGCATTTTAAGATTGATGACGAACAATTTATAGAATTGGTTTGATTACATACTGTTTTCTACTACCTTGCACATAGAAAACTCATGGACACTTATTTTAAAATTGCCTTCTATTCATACGACTTATCTAATAATAAAGCAATTGCTGCTAACTAGACTTTCGTAAATCGAGGCATTTTTGAAATAACAAAATCAAACGCTCGTGCAATTGCATCTGCTAAGGTCACAGCGCGCGTCGGCATTGATAAGTGCGTATAGCACGTCACGGTACTGATCGACACGGCACTGATCGTCACGTGTCAGCATCGTGACGTGTGCGGATAGAGCTTTAATGTTACTTATTGTCATCTGTGTAATACTGTTTACTGTTTTTGATCAAAAATCTGACCTAGTATATGCCACAACAAAAATTTTAATTGACAGTCAATTTCGTCGCCAATGTCATATCCGCCTGTACTGCGATATTGTTAACTATCCATCATTTTACGGTGTAGGTGAAATACAAAAAATCTATGCAAATCAGATCAGCCATAATTGTTGTTAACTAATTACTGTGTCGTGTTGCGATATTGATCGATATCATGCGTAAGCCTTAACAATACCTTTACATGTGTCGGAAGAAATTCAAATAGGAATTCGTGTAAATTATAGCCTTTACGCACTCATGGCCGAAATGAAACAATCAGCGCGACATAATGATTGGTAGGCCTGTTAGAGGTTTACCCGCAATATGGAACACGGATTTGAAATTAACAGTTTGACATTGATGCATTGCGTAATACTATCACGTAGGGCAGGAGTCGGTAACATTTCTATTATTCATTATAAGAGTAGTTAAACAATATGAAACAAAAAATAATGTGTGATAGCTTAACCTTTAAGTATGGACGTAATTTTTTCATAACACTATCCTGGACGTGTAGTCTCACAGGCTCCTATATTAACTAGTGTTTTTTTAACAAAATTATTTTAAATAGCTTGAATACTATATTTAACTTAAAGTATGGTTTAGTTATAGTAAAAATACGTGAATATATTAGCCTCTTTTTTATAATAATTCTAGAAACATTCAAAATTAAAAAATAATGGCACATTTTGGGTAATTTTAAGTACAACTGTTTTCAGCCGTAAAATCAACTAGAAATTATAAAAAATAAATATTTACCATACTCTCGTTAATTTTTTTACTATTCCAACATAAATAAGTTAAAGTTTACAAGAAAATCTAAAAAGAGAACAAAGTTGCTTACAAATATTTTAATAACACAACTATGGACGTGTAGCCTGACAGGCTCCAAAAGATTTTTAAATAAGTATTACTCACGTATTTTTCATTGAATGACGTAATTTCCTCCTTCGCTGGTCGTTTTGATACTAAAACTGAAGCTACTGAGCTACTCAAGTGTGGGGAGCGGAGAGAAGTACACAAAACTTAGAAACTAACATTCACCCGGAGCCTGTGAGGCTACACGTCCATACTTAAAGGTTAATTATGTTACTGTACGCGGACGACCGAACCAGGTTTTTTGGCCGATTTTCTCTTATTTGGTCTACATACAAAACCGCATAATTACGAGTATAATAAGAGTAGACCTTCAGGTAAGGATTGATCACGCCGGCTAATCTCAACAGATCCAACAGAGACCAGTCAATTGATGGTGTCAGGCGTTATTTTTCGGAAGTCCATTACTAATTGTTAAGGAGTAGGTATATAGCAAAACTTCCGATAAAAAATGTCGGTAGTTGGTACTAAATACGCAGGCCAATGGTGCACCGCCCGCCCTCCCTCAATCGCATGCGAAAAGGAATATCAATAGTTAGTACCACACCAACATGCAAATACTTAGATTCGACGCGTTTCGCCACTCCACGTGGCATCATCAGGATGTTGTCGTCCGAGAGCAGCGAAGTGATGCGATTGAGGGAGGGCGGGCGGTGCACCATTGGCCTGCGTAGTTAGTACCAACTACCGACATTTTTTATCGGAAGTTTTGCTATTAGGTATACCTACTCCTTAACAATTAGAGACCAGTCATCTGTGCGGGAGATATTATAGAGTACAAAGTTTGCGCATATGCAAGTGTTCCTTGCTGATGATAGGATCTTATGATGGGATAACCGAAACAAGATCAGGAGACGCATTTTTGAATCACTTGAAATGAATCTCGAATCCGAACACAATTTCAAATCACGTGCGAAATTGTTTACTACTGTTCCCAATTTTAAAGATTTTTGATTATTTTTTATTACAATTGACAAACAAGCAAACTGCCCATCTGATGGTTAGTAGTAACAGTCACCTATAATACATGCGATTCCTATGAGATTCGCAGCAAAACTGCAACATCCACAAGAACCATAGTGTATGTTGCCAACTTGTGACTTAAGATGTAAAGTCACGGTACCCAGTAATCTTGTGACTTAAGATGTAAGAATCACTCAAATTCAATGTTGTCATCTATACATATTTATATACATATAATAAAACTGTAGCGGTCGAATGTCTGTACATAGAAAAAAATGCTTAAAACCAAGTCAAGGGGATGTAAAAAGATGGAAAATACCAAAAAATGTTTTTTTAATTTTTTTTGTTTCTCTGTCTGTTTGTACGGGCTAATCTCCGAAACAGCTAGACCTATTTCAACGAAATTTTTGCATGGTGATAACTTATATCCCTAGTCAACATCTCAGATACTTTTTATTCTGAAAAATTATAGGGTTCCCGTGGGATAGTTAAAAAAACATAGTAAGTTGGACATCTTAGTACACACAACTTATGTACTTACCTTATGCTGATACTTTATATTACCGCTCGAATTAAGTATATATCGTATAAATGAAAGTGACGGGATTCAGCGGGAAAGAAAATTGCTACGGATCCCTATTCAATGCGTGGCCCGACACACACTTGGCCGGCTGAACTTGAACAGGTTTAGTAACCTGTGAAAATCTCAAACCGATCTTCTGGCTTTCCCAAATCGATTAAAAAGTATTTTTTAGTTCCATTCTACACTACAGAATCATTCTCTAAAAATATGATAGATGGCGCTGTTCGTTTTTACAAAGCGCTAACGGAATTTTTCTGCGAGTTCTAACGTGGGTGACATCTATTGAAAATTTGCCGTAAAGTATAGGGTAAAAAACCCTATACTTTACGGCAAACTTTCAATAGATGGCGCTGTTAGGTTCTAGAACGCGCTATTGAAATTAATCAAAAGGGGAAGAACTTATCTCTTCCGTGTATGGTGAACAAAATCAAATAACAAACCATGAGAACTCGTGGCTTTGCGAAAGAGCAATTTTGACTCCGCGAAATGACCAAGCCGCAAGAATAAACTTTGATATAGTACTCAACAATGTTGAAGGAGAAGTAGTTGAGTATACTTCTATCAACAGAGTAATGGAGCAAGATGACGCTACCAATTATCCCGTTGAATTTCTTAATTCTCTGAGCGCTCCTGGACTTCCAGCACACAAGATTAATTTAAAAACTGGCATCCCAATTATTTTGTTGAGAAATTTAAGACCCCCAAAATTATGCAACGGGACAAGACTGAAAGTTACTTCTCTGCAGCGTAACATAATAGAAGCGGAGATTTCGGCGGGATGTGGCGTCGGTGAAAGAGTTTTTATACCACGAATTCCACTGATTCCCAATAATTACCCATTCCATTTTAAACGTGTACAGTTCCCGGTGAGTTTGTGTCATGCAATGACTATAAACAAAGCCCAAGGGCAGACGCTACGTGTTGCCGGCGTGGACCTCAGCGTCGGCTGTTTCTCACACGGTTAGCTCTATGTGGCTTTCTCCCGTGTTATTCAACCAAACAAACTGTTTGTTTATGTTCCGAACCAAACCACGTCGAACGTTGTCTATAAAGATATGGTAAGGAACCCTTCGTGCGCGAGTCCGACTCGCACTTAGCCGGTTTTATTTTTGCTGATTGTGTCGATCAAACGACCTCTGTGGCACAGTGGTCATTTATGGTACCGCAAGTGGCCTGCAGGGATCCGGGTTCAATTACCGGCCAGGTTAAGTTGGAAAATAATCTGTGTCCAATTATTCACATTTTCTTTTTATCTACGATTTACGCATTAATACAAACTTTGTATTTTTAACCGACTTCAAAAAAGGAGGAGGTTCTCAATTGGATGAGTATGTTTTTTTGTGTATGTTACTCGATTACGCCGCCAATTGTGAACCGATTTGCAAAATTCTTTTTTATTCGATAGAGTATACTCCATGGGTAGTTCCATGGTCACTAAAGTGAGGATCTGATGATGGGATCCCATGAAAATCGAGGAAAACCCTTATATTTTAAGGTGTGTCCAACGTGTTTTGTGTGTATGTTACGCGATTACTCTGCCAATTGTGGACCGATTTTCAAAATTCTTTTTGTATTCGATAGAATATACTCCTAGGGTGGTCCCAAGGTCACCAAAGTCAGGATCTGATGATGGAATCCCATAAAAATCGAGGGAAACGCTAATTAAAATCCAGCTGGTATTTAATTAGGGTTTCTTTCACTAAAAAGTTAAAAATAAAAAATATTTTACAAAAAATAAAAACCGACTTCAAAAACACTGAAAAGTAAAAAAAATATAAGAATAGGTACAGACAACATCACACTTCTATATTGAAGTCGGTGACAAGTTAGACTTTCTAGGAGATCATCGTTTGGCACCGGCTTCAATATAGAAGTGTGATGTTGTCTGTACCTATTCTTATATTATTTTTAACTTTTCAGTCTTTTTGAAGTCGGTTTTTATTTTTTGTAAAATATTTGTTTTGTTTTATTTTTTGCTGTATAACAGTTAACCGCGGGATAAAATCAAATAAACGCGGACGAAGTCGCGGGCAACAGCTAGTTAAAAATAAATTCTATATTAGATACCGTTTCATCGAGAAAAAATAAAAAACCGTACGCAATAACTCATAAATTTAAAAAACCGCACGTAAACCGGAACGTAAATTCTACTAGTAGAAATTAAAAACGAGTGGATAGGACTACTCGTCGCAGAATTCACGGAATTCATATTTAAAAATCGAGAATTTGGATATCCGTATTCGAATCTCGCAATTTCGAATGCAACTTTCAATTCGAAATTTCAAAGTTTTAGGTAAGATAACGGCTGGACCGGTCTTGATAAAAAGTTGCCTATGTTATACCTTATATAATTAGCTATCTATTAGTGAAAGTCCCGTCAAAATCAGTCCAGCCGTTCCGGAGATTAGCGGGAACAAACAGACAGACAAAAAAAAATTGTTTTGTTATTAGCACCTGAGACCTGATATACATTCATACCCATTTAGTAAAAACTTGTTATTTTGACATTACAAACAGACACTTCAATTTTGTTTATTTGTATAGATCCCATGCACAAGAGCCCGAAATATTTCATGTTTTTCGGTGACCCACCATAGGTCTGACCACTACCATTGTAACATTGCTTAACACATGAAAATATTAACAAATTTATATTTAGCGCCAATCGTGTGCTAATGAATAAATTGCTGAATTTTAGCTGCAGCTAAGGAAGCTACGGTCGTAATGTTCAGTGGAAATATATAACTACCTCAATCACGTCCTTAAATTATAAGGAAATCCTCTTTCGGTTGAAATGAGTTTGCTTAAATTTCCAATACCACTCGAAATATACATACAGGACCTACATTTATTGTAACTCTTATAAAAGGGTGAATTTCCCAAATGACTTTTTTTTTGTCTTCGGTGAAATTAGTATTCGAAAAAAGGAATATTGTTCTGAATTATTTTTTTTAGTATTCAATAGGTAGTTATTGGGTTGTGGTAAAAATATAATTTGCCTATATATAAAAGTAGAAATAAATACATAAACCTCTATTTCTTTCAAATCGGTGCTGTCCCTCTACTTTTTTTACAAACAAAAAAGCTTATATACTAATAAAAATAAGTAAGTTAAGTATAAAACTTATTCTATTTCATAGAATATTAGGTTTATTATTAATATATATCATATTTTATTACTTAATAAAAGATTATTATTACTGAGAGGCACAAACGTACTTGTCCTGCAAAATGTTCTCATATCGCTGGACAAAAGTAATTTTTAAACCTGACGAGTCCGACAGCGTCCCCACCCCACTTTTATTTGCCTTGTTATGAGTGTTATGACGTGTGCTAGTGCGCAGTCAGGAAGGACGTGTGTCAAATCGCTGCATATTCCCGCCAATAACGTAAGGTACGCCATTTTAGTTGCTCCCGGATGGGTCCCGGACAATTATTTTATATTATCGGTGGTTGCTTTTTTCTAGTTTAATGAGTAGTTTTATTATTATTGTTTGGTTCTAACAAAGGTAGTAAGTGAATTAGCTTCATTGACTGTTATTGAATTTATCCTAGATATTATGCATTTTTTATAATTTTCTAAAAGTGTGTTATTTCTCATGTCGCTGTTCTCATATCGCTGTAATCGGTGGTCTTTATTACAAAACCGATATGATAATTTACACCGAAATGATAAGAAAAAATCAATCGGTGTCTAATATCGGTGTTTTGATTCATGATCAACGCATAGTTTTGTCACATCGGTGGATTGCTTTATCACATCGGTAGATCATTTTATCATCCCGGTGAGTCGTGTTATCATATCGGTAGATCCCGTGTCATTTCGTTAAGTATACAAAGAAACAATGGAACATACAAACAATACATTATATACATACATACCTATATACCTACATACAAACATTAATACATACATACATTGTATACATACTTACCTACATAGACTGCCAAAATCATTACCACGATACCACTGGGTAGTAGATGTATAAATGTATCATTAGGGGAGGTCTGTATTCGGTAATGTACGACTTTAGGCTGAAATGATGATGGTGAGGTGGAGCATTAGTTAAAAAAATAGCAAGTATATAATAATAAAAAACAAAATAATAAGTAGGATAAAAGAAAACATTCATCATCATCATTATCAGCCTTATATGTTCCCAC
The DNA here is from genome assembly GCA_963935595.1 of Schoenobius gigantellus. Lineage (NCBI taxonomy): Eukaryota > Metazoa > Arthropoda > Insecta > Lepidoptera > Crambidae > Schoenobius > Schoenobius gigantellus. The sequence goes on along the minus strand of OZ012547.1, from coordinate 31,840,080 downwards.
TGCTGTTACTTCTAAGATGTTCCCACTGCTGTTACTTCCACACTTTTAATTCTAAATACCTATAGTAAATATAATAAAAGAAGAAAGTAAATATAATAAAATAGGTACCTATATAATTTCAAAAAATATATTTTAATTGGTTTTCTAAGAACTCAGTTCTCGTTGGATGTGATCTACTTACATAAGACCCTCAGTCCAGGTCTTCAGTTATAAGTCACCCTTGTAAAATATATAGGTACCTACCTACTAACTATTTCCTTTTTGATGTTCAAAGGTGGATAGATTATCATATCGCTGGATATGTATATCATTTCGGTGGATAAACTTATCATATTATATACCGGTTTGTCACATCGGTGGAAACCAGAATTCAAACTAAATTTACTCCTTAGTCTTAAATACGTTGATGATATTAAATTTGGGGATATTTAATATCCCAAAGATTACTTCAAACCTGAAAAATATACAAAATGAAAATAAATGAAAAAGTTCACCGATATGAAAAAAAAGGCATTTGTTGAAAATCACCCATAAATTAATTACGTTATAGGTATTCTGTCTGGTGCAGAAATATAGCAATTCTTCTCGTGAGACTTAAGTATATCAAGATTAAACTTTGCTTTCCTACCTACCCTCTCCATTCCTTAACAGAAACACGCGTAAGGGCCTTCGGAGTCATCCTTACACTGTATCTTCCTTTTCACACCGTACTAAGAAATTCCAAGATTCCTTCTTCTGTCGTTCATCTCACACTTGGAATTCTCTACCTGCGCACGTGTTTCCTCCATCCTACAACATGGGTTCCTTCAAAAGAGGTGTGAAAAAGCATCTTTTAGGCCGGCAAGGGGCGGGCAGGTAGGATAGTGGATGTCGTCCCTACTCTATCTGTCAACTCATTTGGGCCTCTTTCACCGCTTAACATCAGGCGGGAGGAGGTCATTTGCCGGGCCTTACATAAAAAAAAAAACCTACAAGATCACACACAAAAATAAACGTAATATTTTACCCAGAGTAAACTCGACTCTGTGTGTAAGTGTAGAGAAATGGTATTTATTGAAACACTGCGGCAGTGGACCGAGCATCTTACTCGCACGTAGCATTTAAAACGCTGCCCAGCATTTGGATTCGTCAATGGTAAACTCTACTGAAGTCTTCGAGCCAATGTCTTCAAAGATCATAACCATGATATCATCAGAAAAACGAAGGTGAGTGACGTACTCACCGTTTATGTTGATGTCAAGTCCTATTCAGCTCAAAAGCTTAAACAAATCCTTCAATGCAGCTATGAAGTATCGGCGATAAAACATCGCCCTGTTTCACACCTCACTGAAGCCGTATTAGTATTTCGTTTAATTATTTATTGCGCCCCAAAGGAGGATTGCCATGTTGGCGCTTTTTTTATCCAAGTTTTTTTTTTCGCCGGGCCACAAAAAAAACGTCGCCCCACACTAGGATTTTCTCCTGTGTCGTGGGTGCAGTTACAAACATAGAATATCACATGCACATACGCCCAGATCGCAACAAATTTCTGTAGGCCATATAAAACATTTGTCCCGTATGGGAATCGAACCCGCGACCCGTTGCGCAGTAGGTGATCACTCGACCTCTTCGCTAAAGACTTATCAGAGAAAGTTTAAAGACTTATGACTACAACACTTGGATATCCGATAGTCGTTTCACACCTCTGAATAATTTAAGTGTTTATTGTAGGTTATTTTATTCAAAAAATGTAAAAAACACATCGTTTCAAACGTTATAATAAATTGCTTATTATGAACAACCCTGTTTTTTACTATTTCTTTTCTGTATTACGTACAACTGATCGGTATGGAGATCTTTGGGGGAGGCCTATGTCCAACAGTGGGCGTCTCTTGGCTGAAATGATGATGATTACGTACAATCTCATCGCAGAGTGGGTATTTTTGAAATGAAAGACTAATATGGAAGAAATTATTTTAAAAAACCTGACGTAACTACTCGTACAAGCGTGTCATATGCAAAATAGGGACATAATTATCCAAACTTTCGAAATTCAATACACGAATATCAATTAAAAATTCAAATTAATAATGCAAGCAACAAAACTAATATGCTAATGAGCGAAGGAGTCAAATTTCCGGACTGATATGTTACGGCTATTAAGCTAGTTATTAAACAGTTTATTTGAAGTAATGCAGGATATCGCTTTCGACATTCTTCGGCCAAGGACCGGCGGAGGAAGAGGCGGGGTTCCCCAGCTCAGTTCATAAACAACCACATTCGGAATCCCCAATTTTGTCGCCCCGCGCTGACTATGTTCGGAAGATATTTGAAACGGCCGGTTTTTCTACGATGATACACGAATTTTTCACCTTGTTCTCTTTTTTTTTATTTAGTTAAAAACCCACAAATGAGCGCTGATGAGTCAGACTTTTAATTGTATGTATATTTGTATCGTTAGTAAGCCGGCTGATCGGTGTTGTAAGTTATTACCCAATGAAGTTAATTTCCTATATGAGTCGGTGTGAATCGCTAATAAATATTGATGGTTTACTTTTTAACGTCTTTAATATCATGCGCCAAGTTCTGAGAATTATTATATTTTTCGTTTGAAACAAAGAGTATTTTGAAACATTACAATTATTATTTTTGTTACCAACATTGTTTTTGTTGTTATGTTGATAACATAATTTTTAATTGGTAAGTACTCGGTTCCATTTAGTATTATTTTCGCATATGTATAGCTAACTTAGCTATCATATTATTATTTTCTATTAACAATTTTGTTGAATGCCCATCGGGACGTATAGGGGCTGCGGTTATGATGATGATGATGATGATGATATGTTGGAAACTATGTTGATTTTGCCTTTACAGCAAAGGCAAAATCAACATCGTTTCCAACATATCATCATAGATAAAATGAGAAAAAGATAAATACGATTCGCATTATTCTACATGCTGTATCCATTGAAATTTATTTGCTTTCATACTAACTAATTAATGCGGTCACCCAATTTACACTTACGTACGCATAGTAACCAATTAATATCCGGGTGGCCTCAAGCCGGCCTTGTCAACCGGACACTTTCTACAGGCAAACCTACGAAAATTACTTACAAAATAATATTAGAAAAGACATTTAAATCGAATTCTGTACGGATTAAAGATGTTTCGTAAGTGGTCTGTCTATCAGATCGCGGAGGCGTGTTGCGGAACGTCGCAGTTGGGTGACTCTCTAAGCATTTAATTTGATATAAATACTTATATTGCTATACAATTCTACCATAGTACGTACTCTTGCTAACGAGAGTATAGAATACGCAGCAATGTACAAGAAATGCCGTATTCTGAACTTTGATGACGGACTTAGAGTGTTACCCCTCACAAACTTCCCGAAAGGCTACCGAACCGATAGAAAGTATTGAATTATTTGTAGAAGTCTCAAGGACGCTCTAAATTTGTAATAGGCAGAATATTTTAGGGCATTGTCAATAATCTACAATTCACAATGTCTATTGAAATCACATCAAGTCATTTTTATGACGAAAAGAGCTGAACGAATTGCTATGCGATTGGTATTATTGTATTAAATATACTAGAGTTAGAGCGGCTATAATAATAATATAATAATAATAATATATTTATTTCTCCACCAATAACATTACAATTTCTTGTATTCTGACAATCAATATTAGTATACTACATTCGTTCCTACTTATTGGCGGAGACTGAAGCCTGAACTAAGGTTTTTTGCAAAACCTGTTTTACAGGACTCCAGGCATCCACCTAACAGATCTCGGTCTATGTTACAGTAGGTATACTCGTACAATATGTGGGAATATAACAGTGTATTGATATATCATGCAAGCTATTAACATAAAATACTATATAGATATATACATTTGTATAATTATGTATATTAGTTGAAATAAATATATAATATAAGTAGGTATAATCTTCAATAAGTGTGTCTGTATTTGTTGTGTGTGTGTTTGAGTGTGTAAGTGTGTGGTATTTAAGAGTATGTTTACTAGAAATGGGCATTATACGGTCGGAAGGTGCTCACAATTTATTGTTCAAATTAAACGGGAATTGATAGCAATTGTTCTGTATCATCATAGTTGATTTGTTGGATCCAGTTCTTAAGTTTTCGCTTGCATTCGAATCGCGTGAGGGGATAGATGTTCAAGTTTTTATTAATTTTATTGTAGAGATAACCACCCAAGAAGACATAGAATTTTTGCGCAAAAGCAGTTTTACAGAATGCCGGTTCACAGACGGCATAACTACGTCTGATATTAATAAACAGTTCAGGTTTGTATTGTACTTCTGAGTGTTTTTGAGTAACTGTGTGCAAAATGAATAATTGGCGAACGGTAAGTACTTTACAAAGTTTATATAAGTCTGCTGTTGGAAAGAGAAATGGTAGGTGTAGACTGACTTTTAAAACTGCTCTTTGTGTCCTCTCAAGCTTGAGCAGAGTTGTTTTAGGAGCTCCACCCCAGCTTGTAATACAGTAGGTCAAAAGACTTTGTACCAGTGCAAGATACACGGTGGTAATTAGTTTTTTGTCTGCAATCTCCCTTACTTTTTTAAAGATACACATCATTTTTCTAATTCTGGCGGAAAGTAAATTGATATGTTGCTTAAAACTTAGAGTATTGTCAATCTGTACCCCAAGGTATTTAATGCTTTCTACTTTCTCCAAGTAAGGGCATGAACATGGCTGGGTTTTTGAACAGAGACCATCATGTGATTTAATACTGTGCATTGTGTTTGCATCTTGTTTAAAATTTTTAATAGAAAAAGCAATATATTTTGTCTTTGTCACATTAAGTGTCAGTTCATTACTAGCCAACCACGTCGAGACTATGTTAAAACCCATTTGGGCAAAGGAGTATGCTTTGTCCCAAGTATCAGCATGAAATAACAGGGCAGTATCATCTGCAAAGGTGATCACTTTCCCGTTTTGCAATTTTAAGTTGCATAGGTCATTTATATAGGTCAGGAACAAAGTAGGACCTAAGATACTGCCTTGTGGCACACCATGTTTGACGTGAAGGTCAGAACTACGATTATCTCCTATCCTAACTCTTTGGCAACGATCTGTGAGGTAGTCTTTGAAGAGACTTAGTTGTGTATCCCGTATTCCGAGTCTTTCTAATTTCTGCAGCAAAAGAGGTACAGAGACAGTGTCAAACGCTTTGGCCAAATCTAAAAATATAACTATTACTTTTTGTTTCTTATCAAATTTTTTAACAATGTGGTTTGTCAGCTCACCAACAGCATCATTACACGAAATCCCCCTACAAAAGCCAAATTGCGAACTTGATAACATTTTATTACATTCAAGATAGTTGTATAGACGGGTGGTCATAATTTTTTCAAATATTTTAGATACTGTAGGGAGAATAGATATAGGTCTGTAGTTATTAACACTATCTCTGTTACCTCCTTTGTGTATCGGAATTACCTCAGCCTTTTTAAGTATTTCAGGAAATCTGCCAGTATTAATACAGAGATTGAAAATGTGTACAAGCAGTGGGGTAAGTAAATCTTTATGTCTCTTCAGCAAAGCAGCGGGTATTTCATCACGTCCGACAGAGCAATCATTTTTCAATTTGCGTATTATTAAATCAACTTCTTTACTATCAGTATTTAGAAAAACAAAAGAGTGTAAAGTGTGATTGATTAGGTTTTTATGTGTGGTGTTATGCAAACTGACTTTTTCCGCTAAATCTTTGCCAATGTTGACAAAATATTTATTGATATTATCGATGTCCTGTTGCACGTTGCCTTCAGTCAAAAGTTCCAATGGTGGTTCTTTAGGTTTATTTGTGAAAGTTGTTGTTTTAATTAATTCCCATAATTTTTTATTACTTGTCATAGAAGCTACCTGGATTGCGTTTTTATTGTATTGATTTCTATGTTTTATAATTAAGTTTTTGCAGAAATTTCGAAATCGTTTATATGTGCTTTTTATTACCTCGTTATTAGGTTCTTTTTTAGATTTCAGGTGTAATTTATCACGAATGTGCATGCATTTAAGTAATCCAGGTGATATCCATGCAACTTTGGTTCGTTTTCTGGAGGTCATCATAATGTTTGTATTGGACTTGATTATATTTTTTAATGATTCTATTAGAAACACCATTGCGGTGTTAGCATCGTACAAATTATAAAGATCTGAGAAGTTAAAAGTTACAATGTCCTTGTCGATCTGACTATGATTAGTTATTTTTAAAAGTTTAGGTGCCTCCTTTTTAGGTAATGATTCAAGTTGTAGGGAAAACAGTACCGAGTAATGATCCGTTACTGTGGTTTCAGCAACACAACATTGGGCTGGAAAAACAGTCTTAAGCATAACGTGATCTAGGCACGTCTTATTGTGTGTAGGCAAGGTATGAGCTGCCAAAATACCATATGATGCTAAGAGGTTTACGTAAGGGGTGGAGTTAAAGTCAGTATTATGAAGTATTATATCAATATTAATGTCGCCTATTATTGCAATATTTTGAAATGAAGAGTATTTGTTTAATAAATTGTTTAGGGATTCTATGAAACGTGTGGTATTCTTAAAACCGGGAGGCCTATAGATTGCGAAAAATATGGTATTTTTATTTATTTCAAGAGTTAAACAGTTAGCATCTAGCATTAGGTATTCTTCCGTCTTAATATTAAGTGAAGTTTTGCAATATACCACAACTCCTTCATTTTGCGTAATATTGTTAAGTGTACCCGAATAAGTATATCCGTTTAATATTGGTATATTATGCACGAAGCGTAGCCAGCATTCGGATAATACAACGATATCCCAATTTGTTTTAGTTCGAGTTAACATTATCTGCAAGTCATTAAAATTGCACCCAATGCTACGTATGTTTTGACATAACACTTTTAATGATTTTTTGTTGCTGTAAATTTGTTCATCGCAATGATCGATTGAACTTTGTAAAGAGGAAGCAATGGTAAATCTATCTAGATTATCGAATTTTATTTATTTTATTGCTTATAAAGTGAGGTGAAGAGTAGGTTAATAAAACACTAAATAAAAAGATACTCGCAATAAAAACATACGCAATCAGAAACTCAGTCTGACAGACAACTACGTTATGATTATATTTTACAAGTAAATAGGAATAGTAATGTCGGTTAGATATATTGCTCGACGGAATTGATGTTTTTGTTTGTGCGATTGGTTTGTGTGTGCAAATCTGGTAAATAAATGTAGCATGATTATGGGTATATATTTTTTTTACAAATGAGCCATTTATGTGGGTATTTACAATAATATAATAGTTTGTGTGCATGTTCATCAGTGCAAGGTCGGGCTCGTGCGCCGCGTACGAATTCGCACGGCTATTTCTACTTAAACAATAATAAACGGTTCGTGCTGTATTTACTTTCTTAACAGTAAAAAATGCATATATTGTAAAAAACATGCTAATCCACGCTGTGGCATGCGAACTCGGCTGAAATGTGTGGGGTTTTGATGATGAATATAATATATTACTATACAAAAACAAATAAATGTGACTGAAAACAATTGGCAACAAGTTACTTAAAGCAACTGATTTATATAAACTAATTATTATTGTACAGAAAGAAGTGTAGCTTTTTACTATTAGTCAGATAGTTATCCCACGAAGTTTATTTAGTACTAAGGTAATTTTTTTTTAATTTGAGGTAGAAGCGCTTCGTCATCACCTCATCTGATAGATTTATGATGTGGGGATAAAAAATGTATAAATTGCTTCATAAAGCACAAGGAAAATGCGTAACGGATCCACCTTCATATTGAGTCTTCTCACTAGTGTTTAGTTCAGGAAATTATTCTAAACTACACCAGAAAGGAGCAGTAGCCATTATTGCCTGAAAAAGAAAACAGAAAGCTTGGCTTTTGGTCGAAGAAAAGTTAAACTTTCGATGGAAAAGTATATTATAACCTGCATGCTTTTTAAATTTTAATTTAGTATGAGAACTAAGCAGATCTCGAAAGACAAACGACATCAACGAGCATAAAGGGCTTTAATCTCCCGGAGAAAAGTATAATATTGAGTTTCAATAATTGTAATAATTTCAATCTAAATGTTAACTAATTCTATTTTTTATGTTCCTTACAGGTGTAGTATAAAGCACTATGTATCACTCGGAAGATAGTGCGATTCCCACCTCGACAAATAGAATTAAGTCGAAAAATATAAAACATTACCTACACCCTCCTAATACATCTTATATAAAGAATTTATATAATAATAAAAAATATTTATTTGGCAAATATTTTTTTGACGATGGCAAAGGTCGCGGGAAGCCGCTGGATGCGAGCAGCACAGGACAGGACCGATCGTTGTGGAGATCCATGGGGGAGGCCTATGCCCAGCTATGCCCAGCAGTGGGCGTCGTGCGGCTGAGATGATGATGATGAATATTTTTTTTTTCATCACACAGAGATCGCTATAAAGAAATAGAAAATTGAATTAAGTAAATTTTAGTTTTATTACAAAAAAAAAACAAGTAAAACGGTCAATCAATCAGTAAATTCAAAAGTACGAAACAATTCTTTCATGATTTGCCCCAAAGACCCTACCAACTTGATAAACATCAGTTACTATTGCAAACCGGACAACGTCATTTGGCAGTATATTAAAAGTTTCATTATTTTATACCATTCTTATCGCGTTAATCACTTAATGGGGGTAATTATTAGGTCCACTGCTTAACAGCGACCTTCTCATTCTTGTGCTATTGAGATTTAAGTAGCAGGCGTCTTATGAAGCAACACTATCACTGATTGTTACAGATTATTTAATATCTTCCGATTGATTTTGAATCGAACATGACTACTGCCTTTAAAAGACTCTGTAAAATAAAAGCATCAAATCTTGACATCAAGTTTAGCAAGGGTAAGCAGGTATGATTAAAATTTTATTTGGTTATGAAAGTTTAGTTTAGTTTAATTTAGTAAAGATTAAGTTTAGTTTAGTAAAGATGAAAGTTTAGTAGTCTAGTGATTTAACCGCCGGCGCGGGCTAGTGGTTGAGGTCACCGGGTGATGATCGGAAGTTCCGGGGTTCGATTCCCCATGGGGACAGAAGTTTTTCTACTCGATTTGGTTGGTGGTAGTTCTTCTGAGTCCGCTTGGCTAGCTATACCACCGTCTTACCTAAGTTTGTCGCCACAATAACAATGTTAATAGCATTGTTGTGTTCCGACAATTAGGGGTGAGATAGCCAGTAGTTAATCTCGCTTTCTTTTAAGATCACTTCATCGTCAGTCTGCCAAAATCCTTTTTCTCGAGAACTCGTTAGGTTATCAAACTGAAATTTATATCAAATACTTGGGTCTATGGTCTCTTTCAGGTGTGAAAAAAATTATATAGTTTGTACAGAACCCTCGATACACAAGTCCAATTTGCACTTGGCCGGCTTCCGTTGTTAGTTGCTTAATTATATTCAGATCTAGGGATACTGAACGATTGAGACAGTCCTCCAAGTTTCTCTCTGAAACGTGACTAGAAGCACGTAAGCCACCGAACTGATTGGGTCAGTTGAATTACATTAGAAATTGAAGGTAAATCTGTTTCAGCATGCCCTCAGTTGAAAGTACACGAAAAAATAAGCAGCAGACTACTGGGACAAAGTTAAAAAGCGTGATTTAAAATGCAAATAAATGAACACTAGCTGTGTCCATGAAGTTCGTTTCGCTTTAATAAAAGTCATCACTCTAGTTTCCTAATCTTTTGTATGGAGTTTTCTCAGCTTTCTGTAGGAATTTTGAAATCTCCTTCCTTATAGTAGATGCCTAGATAAGCCAACGAACCCCTCCTGTACCAAATATCATAATTCTAACTCGAGAAGGGTGGGCTCTACGTTGGTACCTCAGTCAGTCACTCACCAAATAATTTATACATACAGGAATATACATTTGCAGTTTTGTTGTCATGGTATTAGTATTGTTAGTAGTTTAATGAAGCCATGAAAGGTTTAGTTCCTTAGAAATCAGGAAAAAGAGTTTAAATATCATAGGAAAATTGTGTTTCTTTACCTGTTGCCGAGAGCGTAGCCATGCATTAGATGGCATAGCAAAACAAGACCAAACACGAGGTATAAACAGAAAACGCAAAGAAAACATGAATTAATAAGTTAATACTTAGGTACGAAATAGTATTGACTCATTTTATTATATTGAACCATTTTAGGTTCTTATAATGTAAATGGCGTATAAAGGTATATTGATTGTTTCCATGGAATTCTTTGTTTTTTCGAAAGTTCTTTACGTAGGTTTACATTACTATGGTATTGTAAAACAGCATTGAAATGATTGAAATAATGAATATTACATTTATTTCGTAGGATGCTTGAAAATTTCAAAACTAATTAATTGAAGTAAACAAATAAAAGGGGATTGTCAATTTTGTATGAGACTTTGGCTAATGATGAACATTCATTTTCAACTAAATTTTTACAATAATTAATGAGGATATGAAGGAATTTGAGCATGATTTAGTATCAAAGTGTTTAAATAGATTTTTCTAGCGCTTACCAAGTTGTAAAATGTTTAACAAACAATCTTCCGTTCGGTGTCCTTAGCTGAGCCAGAGTCAGTACGAGACCAAAAATCGATGTCCTTGGGATTGCAAAGGTTGTCGGATCCAATATGAATAAACAAAGTCGGCATTGCACAAATCACGAAAATAACACTCACGATGCAGAAAAACAAAGCGAATGATAGTTGACACGACATTTTTTTCTCGTTTTCGTATTAGTGTTGCCATGTGTCAAAAATACTAAAATCATTGTCAGAAACAGTTCATATTTATTTTTATTCATACCTATTATTGTATTATTTATTATACCTATTATATTTTTTTTTATTTCCACTTAATAGACCACAGCATTTAGATCTTTTGCACACTAGCAATTGTTATTGGATAGAATACCGTGCGCTACGCCGGAAGATTTCATATTATTGATCATATAAGTAAAATAAATACTGAAAAACATATTCACAAAAGTGTTGTTTGATACAAATTTGTTGGAGTATAAGTTTGCTAAAATAATAAGATCATTAGTTTGCAAATCAATTTCCTTGTAGCATTGTGTTCCCTGATAGCCAAAAATTTTGCCCTTCAAATCTACCACTTACTCGGAATACTGACCTCCCCGAGAATACTGAGCCAGAATCTTGGGGGTTGCTCTTTTCAAATATGTTACATATTTCAAATCTTAATATACAGGAAAATAAGCTGACATGGAACCAAGCAGGTTACATCCGTAAATAATTATCGTTAAGATAATCCGATAATCCCTATGTCCTAATATCTTTATATAATAATTTATTAGGACACAAGTTTTGAATATGCATTATGAATCTTGTTGCTAGACCGAATGCCCAATGCCTTGAAAGTGTTCCCTGCTCTGCGAATCCTCGTTTTTTAAAACAAGGTGCTAGTTTTTAAACACAACTCAATATCTTTCTGAACATATAAAACATTTCCATAAATATAATTATTATTAGGACATCACATCACAAAGAGTATCACGTACGTAGAATGTAGATCAATACTGAAATAGACCACACGCCATTTTCGATGATGTCAAATTATACTTAATACATTGAAATTGCTACCGCCATCATTATTTAAATCGTATCAAATCACCATATCTTATACTATTTTGTAAGAATTACCTACTAATGCGCTTGCTTTCTCTGATCATGTGGTACCTATGTGTAGTTTTCCTCTTGTATGTTTCCTCGCCTAAGGTGATTAGTTCATCTAAACGAGTAGGTCTAATAGGCAATAGGCAAAAGAGGCAAAATCTACAATTATTAATAGAAACTAAAAGAAGCAAAAGTACTGAAATAGAAAACAAAACGTTTTAAACATCGATGACAACCACTACTTGCTTACGATCAATGATAATATTATGAAAACACGAAATCGTCCTAATTGGGATGATGACTGAATTCTAATTTTCAGTTTCGCGCAACGAGTATATTGTGGCATTGAAAAATAATGCCAGATTTTACCTTTGCAAACCATGAAAAAAATATTTTACAAAAAATTAAAACCGTCTTCAAAAACACTGGAAAGTTAAAAATAATGTAAGAATAGGTAGGTAAAGACAACATCACACTCTATATCGAAGTCGGTGCCACACGATGATCTCCTAGAAAGTCTTAAAATTTGCTACCGACTCCAATATAAAAGTGTGATGTTGTCTGTACCTATTCTTACATTTTTTTTAACTTCTCAGTGTTTTTGAAGTCGGTTTTTATTTATTGCAAAATATTTTTATTTTTATCTTTTTAGTGAATTTAATACCACCTCATCTTCCTGACCTGACCTTGGATCTGTATATATATATTCCAATCTAAGGTCAGGTCAAGTCCAACAATTAAGGATCCTTCAAACATCAGCTCGGTTCATGATTACCAGGCGCAAATACGTGAATAACTTCCGAAAAAACATGAAACACGTTCGACGTACCTATAAATTTAAGGGTTTCCCTCGATTTTCATGGGATACCATCATTAGACCCTGACTTTGGTAACCTTGGGACCACCCCAGGAGTATACTCTATCGAATACAAAAATAATTTTGTCAATCGGTCCACAATTGGCGGCGTAATCGCGTAACATACACACAAAAGAAACATACGCATCGAATTGAGAACCTCCCCCTTTTTGATGTCGATTAAAAAGGTGTTCCGATTATTTTCACTGTCCAGTTGATTGTTTCATAGTAGTTATGTAAGTATTACAAGTTAAATTAGGTATGATTATTTATTACCCTCTCCCAAATTTCTAACAGGGGGTAAAGTAGGTATTTCTTCCAATCCTATTTGTTTATGTTAAAATTAAAGATTTTTGAATTTGAACCAAAAACGTGGGATCTCATATTACATGTAACTGTGACTATGTCACAGAATAGATAACTATGTACTATCGTTGTGTTTGGTACACTTTTTTCAGTTGGGGTGTAAGCATTATGAGATATTTATAATAAAACTAGCTGTGTCCTCGAACTACGTTTCGCCATAATAATCACCTAGGAATATAAAAATAGTTTACGACCTATTCTCAGACCTACCGAACATACACAAAAGTTTCATAAAGATCGTTCAAGCCGTTTCGGAGGAGTTTGATAACGAACACTGTGACACGAGAATTTTATATATAAGAAGAAGATATTCATTACGATTAAATAATTATTTACGATTAACGGAATCAGACATACCTACCTAGCACAAAAAATCACATAGCAATATGCAGTCTAGATAAAGCTGACGGACGGAAACGAATAAACTATGCAAAATTAATGCGATTAATAACGCACAACTAACTCGACTGTAAACAGCGCGACCGCAAAGTAAAAGTTAGTCGGATTAATCGAATTTGATTATTCGAGTCCGTTTCAAGGGCGGCTACGACCCGATTCTTTGTGCAAGCCGACAATCGATGGAAGTAGTCGATTATGCTCGTATACCCTGCTATCGTTTTAGACAATGCGATCGTATTATTGACTTTTGAACTTTGTGCCGCTTTTCAATCACAAAAGCTGGTTAGGCAGCCGCGGCGAATACACAAATCAATGTCAATTCTCTAAGCAAGATTTTACTGAAATGTATGTTCAATATCATCAAAGTTATTTGTCTTGTTAAAAACTTTATTCTTATCTATTTAATTTTCTTAAAACTCTACTAAAATAAGAGATGCCAACCTAGACACCGTTTCTTAAATCATATTTTTATGCGTAAAAATATCATCTATACTCTTACTAATATTATAAAGCTGAAGTTTGTTTGATTGTTTGTTTGTTTGGTTGAACGCGCTTATCTCTGGAACTGCTGGTCCGAATTGAACAACTATTTTTGTGTTGGATTGTCCATTTATCGAGGAAGGCTTTAGGCTATGTAATATCACGCTACGACCAATAGGAGAGGAGAATTAATGAAAAATTTTGCTAAAACGGGAAAAATATAGAAGATATTACTATGAACGCGTTGAAGTCTTTTACAAGGCGAAACGTAGTTCGCTGGCACAGCTAGTTACTTATAAATTTAATATTCAGTATTTACCTACGAGTTTATTTTACAACAATTCTTAGTAGCTTATTTTTGCCGGGGGGCAATCCTGAGTATACCAGAGTCGCCTGCAGGAGTACCTAGTCTATCTTACCTATTTCTGCCGCCAATCAGCGGTATTTGCATTGCAGTGTTCAGGTGGGTTATTGTCTAAGAAAAAATCTATCACGATCGCTATTAATTTCGCAAACATTACGGTGTGAACACAAGACTGCGCCGACATCTATATTAAAAGGAGAAGTTCCCATCTATAGACGCTCGCACAGTGGTAGAAACGTGAAATTTAGACAGTTATTTTAATTCAAAATGTGGACGCACACTAAGAATGGAATTTAACCCTGAAGGGATGAAATAGGGGTTGCAAGTTTCTATGGATTTTTAAAAATTTGCAACGATTTTGATAAAATTTGAGATTCATGCTCTTAAAAATATTTCATTGAATACGTGTTTCATAGTCTATTGGAATTCACCCCCTTAGGGTGCAAAATAGGGGTTGTAAGTTTCTATGGAAAATATTTAAAATCTGCTCCAATTTCTATGAAATTTCTTATTCGAGCTTCTAAATATAAACAACAGTCTTCTATATAGGCTACAAAATTATTTTTACGGGAAAATATGAAATTTCCACGGGAAAACAATAATAGCGCGGGCGAAGACGCGAGCGGAAAGCTAGTCTTTTTTATGTAGGAGTGATGGATGAACTGCAATTGTGAAATCGTATAATTGTGAAATTGTGTTGTATTGTATAGGCGATCGCGATAGATTTTTTCTTGGACAATAGCCGCTCCGGTTTGAAGGGTAAGACAGGCAGTGAAATAACTGGGTACTGTGACTTGACAGCGTATTAACTTGACAGTTGTTACAAGTTGACAACGTCCATTGACGTCCTTGTAGAGTGGTAGATTTGCAAGTCATAGTGAAACCACGTGTACTATAAGCCACCGTAGCTACTTACCTTCAGGCTTGTTTGCCAGCTTAGTTGTATAAAAAATATTCGTTGTTAAAATTCATCATCATCATAATCACAGCTCATATACGTCCCCACCGATGGGCACGAGCCTACCCTGACCAGTTATGACAGGGCGATTAGGCCTTAGTCGAATCACGCTGACCCACAGTGCGGATTGGTCGACTTCACATACACCTTTGAATTACTTCGCAGGTACTTACGAAAAACACATTGGTACATGGCAGAATCGATCGCGGGCCTCCCGATTCTACTCGGAGCACAGTCCAGTAATGAGGCCACAGCGCCACCGAAGCTCGACCTCTGTGTCTCTTTTTAAAATTCGTATATCCGTCCCCACCGAGGGGTTCGAGCCTACCCTATGTTAGGGTGATTAGGCCTTAGTCAACCACGCCGGCCCAGTGCGGATTGGGCCAGCAGTTGAGCTCAAACTTTTGCTTTGAGGTCAGCTTCCAATTGACGATTCTGTAACAAAACCAAAATTGTAAATGGCGATTTAAAAGAAGAGATAAAAAATTTTGACCTTTCGTGTTTCCTGCCTGTTCTTCTCGAGAAGGCTCTCCAAATTTCCGAACAGGTGTAGAGTCAACTTTTTCATTCCTACTTGTATTTGCAGACATCTTGAGTATATTCAGGATGTATGCACATAAAAGGTTAATATGGTTTCATTATATTAGACTGTTTTGTTTTGTTTTGACGTCAATAAGTGTCTGTAAATGCCTATGTTGAATAAAGATTTTTGAATTTGAATTGGTCGACTTCACATACACCATTGAATTTCTTCGCAGATGTATGCAGGTTGCCTCACGATGTTTTCCTTCACCGTAGGAGCGTCAGACAAATGTACATATGAAATTCGAAACGAAAAACACATTGGTACATGGCGGGTCTCGAACCCCGACCTCCCGATTGGAAGGCAAGTGCCGAGTCCACAGCGCCATCAACAAAATTAAAGTATTGAAAAACCTTAAATATTGGGACAATTCTACGCTGAATTCCCATATATAATTTGTAGTTAGTTACACAATGATGTCGTTAACTTCATTTTATCACATTACTAACATAATGCATAAAACCAAACAAGACATTGATTGGTATGAATATTTGTGATAAAATCGCATATGGGCCTAAAGCTGCGTGCATCTACTTACACCATTGTACAAGATTTCACAATTTTTATTGCCAAGGAATTTTTATACACAAGCAGTATACTTAACAGCTGAGACGACTACTGGTAACAACAATCGCCGTCATTTACACAACTACGACGTAAAAAGACTAATTATAGCTGTTGTTTTTCCCATCAGACCCATATATTTATAACACATAATATTCTATGTACGATTACAGAAAAAATTGCCAAATAAAGGATTTCTCCAAGTTTAGACATTAACGTTTTTAACGATTAGCAATCACATTTTTAACATATTCGTGAATGGTACAGTTTAAAACTTTTGCCAATCTGCTCTTCGCATTACGTAAGAATTATACTTACCACACAACATCTGACATTACCACTTGAGCTACCTGGAACAGATCTCTCCGAGAGATAGCTCCGCCGTTATATGTTTATTTTATGTATATAAAAGTTTTTTTGGAGACTATAAAAACAATAAAGAATTACCTATATAATATTTTACATAAATATTATTTTACATAAATATTATAATAAGTGCATTTATGATTCGTATGAATACAACTGTTCTTACAAAGGCATTCCTTGCCATTTTAACAGCATGATAGTCTTAAAAACTCCCTCAACTGGACTTTTTGCCTGTAAACGTCCAAAATATTTATTGCTTACGACCTATTCTCAGACCTACCAGGTATAAAAAAGTCCATAAAAATCGGTCAAGCCGTTTCGGAGAAGTTCGATAAAAACATTGTGACCCGAGATTTTTATATATTAGGAAGATTAAGCTAATGTCAAATACCTATCACTAGTAACTTAATACACAGATAGATAGAATATTGAAATCTGCCGTAAAAGAAAATGAATTATGTTTTTATTGAAGATGATTTAGATGTTATAATTTCTCTATTTTCTTTATTTTATTTTTTGTCTCCTTTTTACTAAAATGTGATTTGTAACTACATAATATACTTAATGTATCCGATGAGTGGGGTGACCTGGTGACCTGTAATACAGGTATATTTTATACTTACTTCAGGCACCAGCCTCTTTAAAGTGTCATAATGTAATGAAATCTATTTAACGAATTGTAAAGAGGAATTAAATGGATTTATTGAAGACGAGCTCTCTACAAATTATCTTGTTCCGTTCCTTTTAACAAGGTAAATAATTTCGCTCATATTAAGACATCAGGTGTTAATTTCACGCTAGTTTCCAAAATATGATTGTTGAAAAGAACGTTTGTGCTTTACAGCTCTCATGTTCCAATTATTTTAATTGATTCATTAAATTTATAAAGGTGTTAGTTTCGAAAAAATAAATAACTAGAATGAGATAAAAAGAAACAATTACTTACCGGAATTCAAGAAAATTACTGGTGTTTTTATGATATAAGTGTAATTGTATGTTAGTTGACGTCATACAATTCACCAATTTGTGTGCACGCTGTCAAATCGTCATGCTGGATGAGCTTCCAAAATACTAACTTTAAGTAAAATTATTTTTAATGTCAAGCCTGTGAAATGCGTTGGGTAACACTTACTTTGTTATGTTTTAAGCAACGTTAAAAATAATAATATGCTTTTAATTGTTTACTCAAAGTTGAGAAACTTTTTTGCCTTATATTTTTGGTGTGTGTAAGATTTTATGTCCTTGTGTTGTGTAGAGTTTTTCTGAACGTTTCAGTTAAATAAATGTTATACAAGTTATCAGAAAAGCTCTACATTTTATTTTTTATTAGCAAATAAGAAAAAACAAATCATGAGGACGAATAAATGAAATGGCATATTCACTTTGTTGGCTGGCTGTTATTGAGAAGGATGTGCTTGTTTTTCTGAGCATAGCTTCTCAAACTGGGGCTCAAATTTGGGAATTGTCACTCTAATCTCTTTCTCTTAATTTGTTTTCAATTTGTTCTTTATCATCATCAACAGCTCATATACGTCCCACCGAGAGGCTCAAGCCTACCCTAAACTAGGGAAATTAGGCCTTAGTTAACCACGCTGGCCAAGTACGGGATGGTCAACTTCACATACTCGTACAACCTGTAAAGAAATTCTTTCTTCCCAGGTGTGTGCAGGTTTCCTCACGATGTTTTCTTTCACCGTAAAACATATGAATTCAAAATTTGATAACACATTGGTACGTGACGGGATTTGAACCGCTACCTTCCGACGACCTTACGCACTACGACATCGACGCTTCTTTCTTTTTCTTTACTTACTTTCTTGACTCGGTCGCATTGATACAGACAGCCAAGACTCTACAATACACTACTTTGGATGCAGATTGTTACTAAAGGACATTTGGAGGAAATGTATGGCAAAGTACGAGTACTGTCAGTGGAACAAGACAGACGTTAAAGGTCACTAAAATAGTCGAGTCTCAGCAGAAACGACATGTAAATGTATTTAGTCTTACAAAAAAAAGCACTTAGGAAAGGACATTCAAGGACAACGCTCTGCGTCCATACATTTTTCGCTCTAATGCCATTAGCAGTGAAGAAATACCTACTTTTGTGATTTGTTTGAATTAGTGTTTTTATTTCGTTAGAGCAATGCACATATGTACCCCATACCTGTTAAATTATATAAAATAATCAAATCATTATTGAAATCTGTTGAGAGGCCGCTATACTATTAATGAAATTACTGTATCACATAACATCATATTTATTCTAAATAATTCAAAATATAAAAACAGACTTTCTTTTACTAATCAGAACATTGTATATCTTCTAATTCTTACACAATGACATACTTGTTTATACTTGACATTATTGTATCGTTTTCCAGTTGACCATAGATCTTCATCACTAACTTATTTGCAGAGGGACATTGTACATCAACACCCCCTCTCAATGTTCATCTCTTAATAACATTCCTATCATAAATTCAACAAACAAAACTAAAACATTCTAAACTACTTTATTACTATCATTTTATTATTATTAAACCCAATTCAGAAGCAAATTTGTCAAAACTACTTTTCGATAAAGGTTTAGTTAAACCATCAGCTACTTGTTGCTTTGTTCCTATGAATTCTACCTTAACAACGCCTTCTTCAATTTTCTGATTAATAAAGTTATATTTTACATCAATGTGTTTCATTCTCTTTTGGTCACAATTCTGTACACTTTTGATACAACTTTGATTGTCTTCATAAATTAGGATACTGTCAACATTAACATCTAAATCGTATAACATCTTTTTTAACCAACATGCCTCCATTGTGGCTTCGCATAACGACACTAGTTCTGCTTCAGTAGAACTTAGCGCAGTTGTAGTTTGTTTTCTAGATTTCCAAAATACTAAATTGTTAAATATTTTAAATAAATATCCTGATGTTGACTTCCTATCAGTTAAATCACTAGCATAACTAGCATCTGCATAGCCTATAATAAAATAAGAAATATCTCCACTACTGCATCGAAAAAACAACTTATAATTCAATGTTTGCTTTACATACCTCAAAACACGCTTCAATGCTTTCAGTAAACTTAAATTTGGTTTCGATTGAAATCTAGCAAGATAAGTTGCTGTAAACGCTAAATCAGGCCTTGAACCACACGTTGCATACATAAGAGAGCCTATGATAGATCGGCATTTCTGTTCTAAAGTTAAATCAATATCCGCTTCAATTTTAAAATTAGTTTCCATTGGAGTGTCTACGCCGTTACAATTATCCATTCCATTTTTCTTTAATACATTTGACAAATATTTTGTTTGATTAATCAAGATTCCATCATCCCTTTTTTCAATAGAAATACCTAAATATGTTAAGTTTTTGTCACCTAAATCTTTCATTTTAAATTTTGAGGATAAAAATTGTTTTATATCTAAAATATTAGTCAATTCGTTACTTAATATCAGCAAATCATCGACATATAATAAAATGTAAGTCTGCCCTCTTTTATATAAACAATAATCACTAACCGATCTAATAAAACCACAACTTGTTATCGTTTCATGAAATTTTTCGTACCAATATTTTGGCGATTTCTTTAGACCATACAAAGACTTAGTCAACTTTAGAACTTGTCCTGGCGGTACATCATAGCCTTGAGCAGGTTTTAAGAATACATCTTCATTAATGTCACCATAAAGAAATGCACCTTTTACATCCATCTGATGTATAAAATATTTTCTTACTGCAGCAACCGAAAGCAAAATTCTCAATGTTTCTAATTTTAATACAGGGGAGTATACATCACCTACATCTTCTTGCTGTTGAAAGCCTCTGACAACTAATCTGGCTTTGTAAATTTCCTCATTACCTACATATTTCTTTGCAAACACCCATTTCGTGTCAATCAATTCCTTATCATTCGGCTTTGTCACAAATTTCCATGTTTGATTTTCTTCTATAGTTTTTAGTTCTTCTGCCACTGCCTTTTCCCATTTCATTTTATCATTTCTTTCTTCTATTTCTTTATAACACTTAGGAACATCTTCATAACTCGTCAACAGTGCTACTAAAGCCTCATCTTCATCTTCGTTATTTAAGTCAACTTCATAGTCTTTGTGCCAAACTGGTTTCCTTATTATTCTCTGCCCTCTTCGTGTTTCTTCACCATTAACTTCAATGTGTTCAATATTATCATTCTTACCTTCTTCATAAACTTTTTTATCATTTCTGTTTTTTATTTCCTCTTCATCGTCACCTTTATTGAAATTGATTGGTATATTTACTACCTTTTTATCTATTTCTTCATCGAATATAACATTACGTGCACAAAAAGCTTTTCCTCTCTCTTCATCATATAATTTATACCCTGATTCGCAATATCCAATCATTATCATTTTCTTTCCTGGACAATCTAGTTTTTTTCATAATTGTTTGGGAATATAGTTGTAACCAGCACTGCCAAAAACTCTCATACAAGACAAATCTGGCTTGTAACCATACCACATTTCACTGGGTGTAACTTCCATTCCTACTGTCGGACTTCTATTTGTAGCATATGCAGAGTAAAGAACTGCATCTCCCCAAAATTGTTTTGATAATTGAGATTCTAACAAAATTGATCTTGTCTTATCCATCAGGGTTCTGTTCATTCTTTCTGCCACCCCATTTAATTCAGGATTATACGGAACAGTATATTTTATCACAATACCTTTTTGAGCACAAAATTCATTAAAACTGTTGGAAACGTATTCCCGTCCATTGTCACACCTCAACTTCAATAAATTCATATTAAAATGAGCCGTAACATAATAATAATATTGTTTGAATTTGTCAAATACTTCAGATTTCTCAGTGATTAGATAGACTATTACAAAATGTGTATAGTCGTCAATAAAAGTCAAGAAATATCTATAACCTTCCCTGCTTGGTGGATCTATTGGTCCACAAACGTCAGTATGAACCATTTCAAGAGGTTGCCTAGCCCTAATTCTTGTTCTATTGAATGGTTGTCTAGTCATTTTACCCATTATACAAACCTCACACAATTCATTATTAATTTTGTTTTCTTTCAAATCATCTAGACCCCTGACCATATCTTGATTAATCAAAACTTTTAAATTATTCATTCCTAGATGTGCTAATCGCCTATGCCACAGTTGAGCAATATCATTATTATTAGAAGTAACATTGCATTCTGGTTTAATAATACAAGTTTCTATAAAATACAAAGAATTATGTGAATCTCCTATCATAATTAAATCATTTCTATCATAAACTCTTACTTTATTTCTGTAAAAAGATACATTCAATCCGGCATTTTCTATTTTGGAAACTGACATCAAATTTTTCCTAAGTTCCGGTATATATAAGACATTCTTTATAGTACAAACAGTAGATTTTCGACCTACCAAACAAGTTAATTTAATATTGCCGATGCCAATAGCTTTTAAGGTTATACCATTCTTGGCTACAGCAATAAATTTTGGATGTTTTAGCTCAATATACTCAAAATAACTACTTCTATTATTTGTTAAGTGATCTGACGCACCTGAGTCAAGACACCAGGTTATTCGTTCTGCAGCAGCGGCCAGTTAAAGCCGTAACGGGCAATACCACTCTTGCCCCGCCGGCTAATTTGCCAAAAGCGGCAAGAGTGGTCAAGAGGAGGACGGCGCTCCCAACACCTGCGGCGGTCCCCTCCTCGTCGGAAGTCACGGTACCGGACGAGGGCTCCTGGTCCGTGGTCGTACGGCGCGGCCGCAAGAAGCCGGCAACAGACGGAGCGTTGCCCATGAACGCTGGAGCCCCTGGGGCCACCGCAGCGCAGAAGGCGCCGAAACTGCCCAAGGTACCGCGCTCCCTAGCGGTAGTGGTGGCCTTAAAACCTGAGGCAGTGGCGAAAGGCCTCACATACGGTGAGGCCATTGCTAAAGCCAAAGCATCGGTTAGTCTCAGCGCCCTTGGCATTGGGCCAGCGAAGTTCCGGACAGGGATAACCGGGGCCCGAATTATAGAGCTCCCGAAGGAGACATCCCCGTCCCAGGCGGACACGCTGGCTGCAAGGCTAGGGGAGGTTCTTGGCGACGAGGCCAAGGTGTCCCGTCCGGTGAAAACGGCGGATATCCGGATCATAGGCATCGATGACTCGGTGTCCGCCGAGGAGCTCTGCCAGGTCCTGGCACAAGCCGGCGGCTGCCCGGCCCACCACATAAAGGTGGGCCGCGTCCATACGGGGGTGCGTGGCGTTGGGGCGGCCTTCGCCTCAGTGCCAGTGGAGGCCGCAAAACGCCTGGCTGATGCCGGGCGCATCGAAGTTGGATGGAGTTCTGCCTCCATCCAACTTCTAGAGCAGAGGCCCATGCGATGTTTCCGCTGTATGGGCATGGGCCACCCTATACAGCGGTGCCCCTCTGCTAAGGACCGCAGCGGCCTCTGTTTCCGCTGCGGGTCGGAGGGCCACAAGGCGGTCGACTGCTCGGCGGAGCTAAAATGCGCCGTCTGTACAGATGCAAAGCGACCGGCCAACCACCGCATGGGGGGTATGAACTGCAGCCCCCCGCCAGTCAGAGGCCGCTTGGCCCCGACACGAGTGACTGTGGCCCCGAGGAGCCCGGCATCACCAGCCCCTCAGACAGCACCGGTCGCAGCGGCGGCCCAGGAGGAGCCAATGGAGACCACTAATGCCTAGTGGTCCCATAAAGCTCCTCCAGGCGAATATTAACCACTGCGCCGCGGCACAGGACCTCTTATGTCAGTCCGCGGCGCAGTGGGGTGTGGGTTTGGCGATTGTGTCGGAGCCGTATTACGTTCCGCCGCAATCGCCCAACTGGTTGGTGGCGGCGGATGGTTCCGCCGCCTTAATGCGGGCGGCGCGTGGTACAGCCCCCTCTCTCGTTTTAAGAGAGAGGGGTACTGGCTACGTGGCCGCCATGTGGGGGGGAATGTTAGTCGTGTCGACTTACTTCTCCCCCAATCGCAGCCGGGCGGACTTCGCGGTCTTCCTGGCTGCGCTAGAAGGGGTCGTCCGGAGGACGGCCCCGGTACCGGTGCTGATCGCGGGGGATCTCAATGCGTGGTCTATTGCGTGGGGGTCCTCCAGAACCAGCCCAAGGGGTGGAGATTTGGAATCCTGGGTTCTGTCCCTGGGGCTCCAGATCCTGAATAGGGGCTCAACCCCTACCTGCGTCCGGGTGCAAGGCACGTCCATAGTGGACGTAACCTTCGCCACCCCCTCACTCGCCCGTCGAATTAACGACTGGCGAGTAGAGGAACAAGTGGAGACCCTGTCGGACCATTTATATGTTCGATATGAGGTCTCCTCGGCATCCCAAGGAGCCCTGAACCGCAGGGGCTCTGCAGTGAGCGCCTTTCCAAGGTGGGCGCTCACCAAGCTCCGCCCGGATGTGGCGGAGGAGGCGGCGATGGTGCGGGCGTGGGCAGAAGTGCCACCCAACCTCGCCGGGGATGTCGACGGTATGGCGGAGCTCTTCGCAGATGACATGAAGGTTGTCTGCCAAGCCGCCATGCCAAGGGCGCAGGCCTGCCCCGATAGGGGGCAGGTGTACTGGTGGACGCAGGAGATAGCGGACCTGCGTACCACCAGTATGAGGGCCAGGCGCGCCTACGTGCGATGTCGAAGGCGCGCCAGAACTGCACCCGACGAGGAAGCTGAACTTCGTCGGGTGTATGCGGCAGCCAAGAAGGCCCTGCGGAACGAAATCTGCAGGGCCAAGGAGGAGTCCAGGGAGCAATTCATACGGCTCCTGGACGACGATCCGTGGGGGCGTCCGTACCAGGTGGTGAGGGGTAAGTTTAAAGCTTCCGCTCCCCCCACCTCCGCTATGGACAGCAGGCTGCTGGACCGGGTGCTGGGGACTCTGTTCCCCGATCCCGGTCCGTTCCAGCCTCCCAGAATGGTCCCCCCGGACACTCCTCCGGAGGAAGTGGCTGTCGCCATCCCTCCCGTGTCGAACGTGGAATTCGACACGGTGAGGGATAGGTTCCGGCGCAAAAGAAAGGCGCCGGGACCGGACGGTGTCCCAAGCAGGGTTCTGGCCCTGGCCCTGGGGCACCTCGAGGAGCGGTTCCGGGCGGTGCTAGACTTGAGCATCGCCTCGGGCCGCTTCCCCAGTCGGTGGAAAGTGGGCAGGCTCTGCCTATTGAGAAAAGAGAGTCGCCCTGCGGATTCCCCGGCAGGGTACCGGCCGGTGGTGCTGCTTGACGAGGCTGGGAAGTTCCTGGAAAAAATTCTAGCTTCCCGCATCGTCAAGCACCTAGAGGACAGGGGGCCGGACTTGGCGAACAACCAGTTCGGCTTCCGCACCGGCCGGTCCACGATGGACGCGGTGGCCCTCCTCAAGAGGTGGACTGAGGGGGCCACAGCTCGTGGAGAGGTTGTTGTTGCGGTGTCTCTTGACATCCGCAATGCCTTCAACAGCTTGCCCCACGAGTGCATAAAGGAGGCACTCCGTTTCCACCGGGTGCCTCCGTACCTTCGCGCCCTCGTGGAGAGCTACCTGGACGATAGGTCAGTTCTCTACGAGGGACCGGACGGTCGCGTCCATACGTGGGCAATGGCAGCAGGTGTGCCCCAGGGCTCCGTACTAGGTCCCCTACTCTGGAACCTGGGGTACAATTGGGTCCTGCGAGGCGGCCTCCTGCCACGAACGGAGGTCGTCTGCTTCGCTGACGATACGCTCATCGCGGCGAGAGCTAAAACGGGGGAGGAGGCGGTCCACCTTGCGTCGGTCTGCACCTCTTTAGTTGTCCGACGCATCCGCCTCCTGGGCCTGGACGTGGCCCTCGATAAAACGAGGGCCATGAGTTTCCACGCCCCCCGTCGCAGGATCCCACCGGGGCTCCGAGTCCGAGCAGAGGGGGTCCGTATACCGGTCGAGTCGCACCTAAAGTACCTCGGCCTAGTTCTGGACCCCCGATGGAGTTTCGAGGAGCACTTCAAGCTCCTCACTCCACGGCTGTGTGCTGCCGCAGCCGCACTCGGACGGGTCCTCCCTAACGTGGGAGGGCCAGGATCGGCGTGCCGTCGACTGTATCACGGGGTGATACGGTCGATGGCACTCTACGGAGCCCCGGTATGGGCGGAGTGCCTCTCCCCCCGAACGGTGGCCCTCTTGCGACGTCCGCAGAGGGTCATAGCAACCCGGGCCGTGCGAGCTTATCGCACGGTCAGCCACGGCGCGGCCTGCGTGCTTGCGGGTCAAACGCCGTGGGATGTCGATGCACGCGTCCATGCGGAGGTGTATCGACATCGGGTTGCCGTTAGAGTGCGGGGGGGACGATTCGCTCCTGAGGAAGTGGAGCGGGTTCGTACCCAGGCGCAGAGGGAGGCTCTGCGTCGATGGGGCGAGGCACTCGCCTTCCCAGCTGCCGGCCACCGGACGATAGAAGCGATACGTCCGGTGTTGGAGGAGTGGGTAGGGCGCCGGCAGGGCAGTCTCTCATTCCGCATGGTGCAGGTACTGACCGGACATGGTTGTTTTGGTCACTACTTGCACCGGGTCGCGCGTCGGGAGGAAACGCCGCAGTGTCATCACTGCGACGCTCCCGACGACACTGCCGAGCACACCCTTTTGGTGTGCCCGGCCTGGCGACGCCAGCGCAGCGAACTCAATGCTGCGCTGGGAGACGGAGACCTCTCGCTGCCGAGCATGGTCGTGGCCATGCTCCGTGGCGAGGCGGAGTGGGGGGCTGTCGCCTCCTTTTGCGAAAACGTCATCTCGCAGAAGGAGGCCGCGGAGAGGGAGCGGGAGAATGATCCTCAAGCCGCTCCCATCCGCCGTAGACGGACAGGCAGGCGAAGGCGGGCATTCGCACAAGCGATGCCCGTCTAATGACCCTGCCGTGGAGGCCTGCATGCACGGTTGGCCCCGTGCACGCCGCCGTAAGGCCCTCCGTCTGGGGATTGCCCTGGTGTTCTCGGGCAATCCCCCCTTGGCGATAGCCTGACCAGTTGGTCAGGCTTGCCCGGGCGCGTGGGTAGTGGAGTCGCAGTGTGGACCTTACCTAGCGCGCCCATAAGGGCAGGAAGAACACCGGGGGGTTTTAGTGGGTAGGCTTGGCACTCTGCCGAGAGAGCCCCACACACGCTCGCCGTCTAGCCAACGGCGGGTACGGTGCGGTTACGCATTTCCCCCCGAAAAAAAAAAAAAAAAAAAAAAAAGGTTATTCGTTCACCTCCATCATTTACAGTATCATTGATGTCACTTGCAATAAAAGTCGTATTTGGACGCCTACCTGAAAAACCTGAAACATAAGAGTTTTGTTGTCTTGTGTTCTGATAAAACCTTCCTCCGTGAGTCTCATTTGAATTGTTTCTTGTCTGATAATTTTGTCGCAGTCCTTGAAAACTGCGATTTCCCGGTCCACGTCTTTCGTATGTGTATCTTCCTTGTTGTTGTCCTTGATCATATCTTCCCGCTTGTTGTGTTTGATCAAATCTGCGATGTTGTTGTGTTTGACCATATCTTCCTTGTTGTTGTCCTGGTTTATAATACTGTCCCTGTCGACATTGAAATTTTTTATGTCCTGGCTTCCCGCAAATGTAACAATTGAATGTTGTTGCTGTAGTAAAATCATCAATTTTCGTATTTTCGTTTTTCTTTTTCTCCTCTTCACCCAGAAGCCTGTCTTTAACCATATTTAATTTCACATCTGGAATTGTTTCTAGCGTCGCAACTACTAATTCATATGACTTAGGCATAGACATTAAAATGTAATTTATTTTCTCCTCTGCAGTCACAACACTGCCCGCATCCTTTAATTGTGTACATATATTTTCTATTGTATTAAAATGGTCAATAAGGGAAGACTTTCCATCGAACTTCGTGTCATTTAATTGTCGCCTTAAATAAATTTTTCCACGGGTACTTTTTTTTACAAAATTTTCTTCTAATTTTTTAATCATGCAATATGCTGTATTTTCCTCTTTTATATAATCTAAATGTGTGTCCGCGATGCTACTTATGATAATATTTTGTGCTTTAGCCTCCTTTTTTTTATTTGATGTGCTTTCTGAAAGTGTACTCTCTAAAATAGCCTCATCACAGTCGAACTCTTTTAAAATATTTTTTAGTCGAAAAATCCAGGTTGAATAACCAGTCCCATCAAATTGTTTTATATTGTATAATTTTGTCTCAGCCATTTGAATATGTACGTACCAATTCTTTTTTATCAATTTCTTCCCGCTACCACGCTCTGCTACCACTGTTGAGAGGCCGCTATACTATTAATGAAATTACTGTATCACATAACATCATATTTATTCTAAATAATTCAAAATATAAAAACAGACTTTCTTTTACTAATCAGAACATTGTATATCTTCTAATTCTTACACAATGACATACTTGTTTATACTTGACATTATTGTATCGTTTTCCAGTTGACCATAGATCTTCATCACTAACTTATTTGCAGAGGGACATTGTACATCAACAAAATCAATCGGAGATCCTTAATATAGACGCGTAGTTAAGAACAAGCAATCTCAAAACTATAAATCAAGTCAGACACAACAAACTAAGAAGCGAAAGCGCGTGAGTAGTCAATTTACGTGTATTAACGCAAAGCAAATGATGCTTAGATTACGTAAAAACCACTAAAAGTGGATAAGATTTGAAATCGATAATAAGAAGTGTCGATACTTAATAATAAAGTATTTTTATAAAAAAAATTAAGATCAGCAATTCAGACAAATTTTCATACCTACATACAAACGAATCCATACTATTCAATCTAGTAAAGGATTCTTTTATATAGTTTTATGACTGAAAGTGCTTTTAAATCTTTTTTTCTCATATTTATTTGTTTGTCGGATACATAGATATCTATGACCTTATTAGTGAGTATTATGATATGAAATATGCGCATAATTTTGACGTATCATGTCACGTTCAGTAAAACACTGCCAACACAACGGACTGTCGAAATTAGTATTTGTTTTAAGTCTAACTAAAAATCCGGTCTAGTGCAAGAGTTCCTTACAAACGAATTTAGATAGGTATATAAGTTCCTAACTGCTTACATATTCTTTCCGAATTTCGCGATTCTAGGTCGATGGCAAGAACCCTTTAGGTGTTCATTCTCTTAGGATTTTCACAACTGAAAGAGATTACGAGAAGATCCTGAGAACAAAGATCTTGGCAGACAGACACACGGCCAGACCACGTACCGTTTTTTTTCCTTTTGAAGCACGGCACCCTAAAAATATACACAAATATGCGATCGGGCGCCGTTGCGGGCGTTGAAAAATCCTGATGGCACTACTTTTCCGTTTTCGAACAATTTCGATATACCGCCGTTAATATAAAACATACAGTTCTAAAATTATATATGATGAATGTTGAAACTGAAAATATACTGACATCATTAATATAAATATTCAAGCATGTTCTGTTAGGTAGATAACTATATTGCTATGATTTGAAAATGTATCAATTTTATTACATAAATTTTGTACTTGTAATAATAATTATTGGAGTAGATTATTTTAGGTTTATTACAAATCAAATGTTTTATAGATCAGAAGGAGCGGGTCTCTCCAAACACAGGTTTTCAACTTAAATGGAGGGTCCCAAACCTTTATAATGATTTTTTTGTAATCAATAAAGGATATTTTGATTTTGATTTGATTTGATATGATACTGGTGTCAATTCTGTTGGCTTTAATTGGAATAGACTAAACTAAATTTAGTTTTAGTGCTGTCAAATCGTGTTTTTTGTTCGAAAATTTTAACAGAAAAGACAATTTGGCAGCACTAAAACAAAATTTAGTTTAGTTTAATCGAATTAGTGCCAACAGAATTGCTACCATTGTTGAACATTTTATCTAAACATTCCTAAAGACAAAAACTTGATCAATATTTTACTCGAGAGAAAAAAAATCCAAAGATCACTTTGTTGAATATTTTAAGACAGTTGTGAATCAGAAAATACTATTAAAACGTGTAAAAAGTAATGTTTTAGTTCGGTCACAGCGCGTAAGCGACATTAGAAGCTATGCAATTATCAACAGCTTGCAATAAAGTGCCATGCACGAGTAGATTTTCTAGAAAAGCTCGCCTTAAGTATTCCAACCAAATCATTGAAGTAAACCCATTTTGTATTAGTTATATCATCCATTTCATCATTGGAATAGGGCTCTCTATTTCTAGGCATAAAAATTATTGTCATAAAATCATATTCCATAATTTCGATTGAAATAATCGTCAAGAGGCATAATAATCAGGAAGCAGAATGGTAATAAGCATAATATTGTGTGGCAGAAAATCATTTGTCATAAGTATTAAAACCCATAAACTCGAAACACAGAACAACTTGACGCATAATTTTTCAAAGCATAATTAATGTTTAGCATATTAATTTCAACGAACAATACGATTACGCAGAATTTCTCTAGGCATAAACTTGCGCGCAAGAATGCAGTAATGTAAGCAAACATGCAACATGCAAGCAAGCATGCAACATGGAAGCAAGCATACAACATGAAAGCAAGCATGCAACATGCAAGCAAGCATGCAACATGCAAGCAAGTATGCACAGTACAAGCAATCATGTACCACGCAAGTAATCATGCACCTTGCAAGCAAGCATGCACATGCATGGTTTCTGTCACGGCTCCCACGCTGCGGGGTTCCGGCGGTCCCACGCGCCTACGCGGGTTTGAATTACACTCTAGGGGTAGGATAAACAAGACTACGTGGAGTCGGTTTTGCAGCGATTCGTTTCTGTCATAAAAAATCTATATATGTATACTATGAAAAAATTATATCAAATGAAAATATAGAATATTCGAGTATCATATTTGAATAAAACAATATATGAAATGTTGTTATAAAAAGTTTAGTAAAACAGAGTAACCATTGTATCCAATGAACGTTATATCCTCTAAAATAAAATCATTTCTAATTATAAGAAATGCCCCAAAATATTAGGGATATCATTAATTGCATGGTGCAGGTACTGACCGGACATGGTTGTTTTGGCCACTACCTGCACCGGGTCGCGCGTCGGGAGGAAAGGCCGCAGTGTCATCACTGCGACGCTCCCGACGACACTGCCGAGCACACCCTGTTGGTGTGCCCGGCCTGGCGACGCCAGCGCAGCGAACTCATCGCTGCGCTGGGAGGCGGAGACCTCTCGCTGTCGAGCATGGTCGTGGCCATGCTCCGCGGCGAGGCGGAATGGGGGGGCTGTCGCCTCCTTCTACGAGGACGTCATCTTGCAGAAGGAGGCCGCGGAGAGGGAGCGGGAGAATGATCCTGAAGCCGCTCCCATCCGCCGCAGACGGACAGGCAGGCGAAGGCGGGTATTCGCACAAGCGATGCCCGTCTAATGACCCTGCCGTGGAGGCCTGCGTGCACGGCTGGCCCCGTGCACGTCACCGTAAGGCCCTCCGTCTGGGGATTGCCCTGGTGTTCTCGGGCAATCCCCCCTTGGCGATAGCCCGACCAGCTAGGTCGGGCTAGCCCGGGCGCGTCGATAGTGGTAGTCGCAGTGTGGACCCTATCACGCGCGCCCATAAGGGCAGGGAGAACACCGGGGGGTTTAGTGGGTAGGCCTGGCACTCTGCCGGGAGAGCCCCACACACGCTCGTCGTCTAGCCAACGGCGAGTACGGTGCGGTCACGCATTCCCCTCGAAAAAAAAAAAGGGATATCATTAATTATGACACTTAAAATTATGGCAAAATATTTTAGGACTACCAATATTATGTCAAAAGAAATTAGGGATTTCATTAATTATGCTTCATAACATTATGCCTTTGGATAATTGTGCCTTATACAAATTATGCAAAGAAAAAATTATGTGACGTTAATGTTATGCTTATCGATTATTATGCTTAGTGATTTATGCCAAGCGTCTTTATGACAAACAACATTATGCCAAATGAAAGGTCCCCTTGGAATAGACCTTATCGAGAGCCTTCTCCCAGTTTACAAACAGGTGGTAACGTCAATAAGTGCTTGCGATTAAGATTTTTTAATTTGATTCGAATATATTAATATTGATTGTCATTGAGACAAATCTCAGGCCACCGGCTATGAAATGTGTTGGAATGTGTGCAATGTATTTAATTGCTTGACGCCAACATGGTACTGAATGATTTACTATGTTTCAATAACTTCAAACTTGTGAATCACGCGCTGCCGGCTACCAAAATGCTACCCATGTCCCAATAATTGGTTCAAATTCATGGTCGCTAGAATTTTGTTTCTGTTTA
Organism: Schoenobius gigantellus; assembly: GCA_963935595.1. Lineage (NCBI taxonomy): Eukaryota > Metazoa > Arthropoda > Insecta > Lepidoptera > Crambidae > Schoenobius > Schoenobius gigantellus. The sequence goes on along the minus strand of OZ012547.1, from coordinate 31,808,264 downwards.
AGTGTGGATTTTAATACCTTGTTGTCATTTAATTATGACACTGTTAAGGTAAGTGTTTACTTTCAAATTAAATACACGAGCATTATTGTGGCCTTGGTTTCATGCGTATATTTGAAAATCTATTTTCATTTTCATTTTTTTCATTTTCATTTCAAACTCTAAGGAATGGGATTTTGATCAATTTTTACTATTTTTCTTGAATCTAAGATGTTCTTCTACATTCTACTCAAATGTCAATTTAGGATATTTGGGAGTTGGGATGAACGAGATAAGGCTGAAGGTTTTTTTTAATACACTTCAATGTTTCAATAAACTGTTTGAGTTTTCTTATACAATTTTTGATAAAAACAATAAAAATATTTTACATCTTGTCAACAAATTATTACTTCTGTTACACAAATTATAATAACATTATTGTTAGTAATAATAAATAAGACACGTTTAATTCCACTTAGTTCTTGAGTTGATATAACAATTGTATTTTAAGAAGTAATAAAAGCTCTATAGCCAAAAAATGGTAACCAATGGTGATTACCAATAAATTTCCTACAATAAGCAGTCTATTGTAAGATATAGTTATTATTATGTCACGGTCGCGTTTTATTCTGGCGGGTCAGTTTTTATTGCGCACCTACAAGCAGTTACAAGTTCAATAAAACCATTTCCTCTTCTAATGGGAGTTAATCAAACTCACTTTAAGGTTATGATCAAGCGAACGCGTAAATTAAAACGAGAGTGTGGTTGTCCTTCAAACGTTTGTTTCTCACGCAGATACAAATTGTGGCAATAATTATTTGGGAAAAACGTGTGGAAATAATTGTTTTATTTGCTAGTGATAGTGAAATTTACCAGAAGAAGAGTCAGTACATTGATTGCGAGAGTATAGTTGTACTGGAAGAAAGGAAGAAAAAATCTTGAATCTGATGGCAAATGTAGAGCTAACGAGAGGTGATGATGTAGAGATGAACTTTTATAATAAGAACAGAGTTTTATTCTTGTGAAATAAAACACTTCAGATTATAAATAGTATTTAGATTACCAATAAAATGACAAATGATTTTTTTATATAATTACCCTTAAATTGTTCAATATGCTTTAGCTCTTCATCTGCTACCAGATTCTGGTACAATGTTCTGCAGATATATTTGCTGTTGGTCGAACTGCTAAAGTTCGTAGTCGAATAACATTACTAATATTCCAATATAAACTATAAAAGGTATTTAAGTTCTGAGTTTCTTGAAAGATAATATGAATAAATAAATATTTATTCATATAATCCCTCAATAAACTCAAAGAATTTTAATCATCATCTCATGTGATGTGAAGTAAATGCCAAACCTGGAAGCTAGCTTCACCTGGACTCCTCAACAACAGATAAATCTTTCCTCTAATTGTGGGAACCTAACAGCTATTATTATGGCTACAAATTCCGGTAAGACGGTGGTAGCTATCCCGCTTTATTCGAAGAATACCAGATTCTCAAAATATCAGATCCTCAAAATACCAGTTTCGCAAAATAGAAGATTTTGGACAGTCACGCCGGTAGCACACCTCCGCCGCGGAACTGTAGTAGCGAAACCGCTAAACGATTCTCCCGCGTTGTCGTCGTTTGTACGGCGCGCGAGCTCTGGCGAGCTTGCCTGCTCTAACGCGTTTATTTAACTATGGTGTTGTCTCTGTCGCGCGCGGTTCTTCCCGATCTGCTCAGATGCCGTCTACACCTCCGCGGTCGATTCGCCGTTTTGTTTGTTCCTGATTATGCGGTGCGGTTTCGCCTTGTTAGTTTCGCGGCGGAGGTGTGCTACGGGCATCAAAATCAAAATTTTATTAACATTTATTTATATGATGGTAGGTATTTACATAAAGTAATTATAGTCTCTTTTGTAGGTATGAATAAATAGATACATACTGTCTGATTTTCTTTATGATTTATTGACTATTTATTGACAATGTCACTGTCGTATAAAAGCGAAGTGAAGAACTTAATTTATTAACCGACGAGGTTCTCAATTCGATGCGTATGTTTATAGGGTTCCGTAGTAAACAAGGAACCCTTATAGTTTCGCCATGTCTGTCTGTATGTCTGTCTGTTCGCGCTTTTACTCAGAGACTATTAGTACTAGAAAGCTGGTAAGACACTATTCGTCAGATATTCGTCAGAGACTATTAGTACTAATTTGGTATGGGTATGTATATTAATCATGCCAAAAAAAGTGGTGGAAAAAACATAGCAAAAAAAAATTTTTTTAGGTTAGCTCCCATACAAGTAAAGTGGGAGCCAATTTTTTTTCTCAACTAACCCATCGTTTGGGATATTGTTAAATAGGTCTTTAAAAAATAATGTAAGGTTCAGAACACCATTTTTCGGTTTAGGGATCCGTTTCTGCAAATTTTTGTTAGAGGTAAGTGTCCCCCCCCCCCCTCTATCTGGTAAACGGTTATATATGGACACGTGAAAAAAATACAACAGTAGTATATATATAACGAAGTTTAAAGGAAAACTATCAGAGTTGAGTACTAAGTACAAACTAAAAGTTATAGACGACTAACTTATAAAATGTACTCGAAAAAGTAAAATGTCATTGAAAATTAGTACTGAATATAAATTTACGAACCACGTGAAGTTAAGCAAATATAAAATCATTTCAGCTTTAATAATAACGTATTTAGTCATCTGCGGCAACGTGTTGTGAGGTGTGAGTGTGAACTCAAAGTTGGCATTTGCAACTACGGAACCCTATACTGCGCGTGGCCCGACACGCACTTGGCCGGTTTTTTATATAATAACTTATTATCCCGGAAGCGTACCTGCCAATTAAAGAAGAGGCGCCAAAAGACAAGATATTCTCGAAATTTTTAGATTACTTCAATAGCTAATGGAAACAAAATCACAAATGAAGTGTACAGTTGTTATGGCGAAAAAATAAAACTAGGTACCAATGCTGTATAAGGTTTGCACCGCAGTAGTGAGTCTATCTGGCTGGCCCCAACGAGATTTATCAACAGGTGCTTTTCATAAAGACCTTATTTTGTACCTAAAGGAAATAAATAATAGTACATTGTTACCCCAGGGGTGAAAGTAACTTATTTAGTCCCGAGACGGTGTTTGGCGCCCGAGCGTAGCGAGGGCACCAATAGTTCGAGGGACTTAATAAGTCTTTAACCCGAGGTAAACACTGTGCTTTTCATTACGAATACAAGGAAAGTAAAAATAAAACAATGAAGTAGCTAAAGAAAAAACATGTAAATTTTATTTTACATAAATCAACAACTTCTGCTTCTGCGTTAAATATTTTGCCCAAATCTATGTTATCTTAAAGAAATAGTTGAAAATAAATTATAATAAAGTCATTTAAAAAATATATTTTTTAAATAGTTAACATTATGTTATTTCAATTTTACACCGCGCTGTAATTTAGTGGTTGTATAGAAAGTCAAAACATGGTTCAATAAAAATGTGAAAAAAGAACTAGTTTCTTTTTTAAAATTTGACAGCAGCTGTCAGTTGAAAGTGATTCTCCCTAGGGCTGAAAAGTATTACTTTCAACCCGCTCCTCAGGCAACTTCAGACCTACTTTCAGAGTATGAGTAATGAAAAAATATTTTTGTTTCTGTCTAAGCATGTTGCCTAAAGCGCAAATCGGGGGTCGTAGGAGAAGTTGATTGAACTTGAAACTCAACAATTTTTAAAAAAATCAGTACTGTGTAACCGCTCCCGCTATGACACCTCCTGACTTCTCAATTTTAAATATCTGTGCTTCGGCTGTTTGCCGAGAGTATGAGTAATGAAAAATATATTTTGTACCTCGACTACTTCACTTGATTTAATGACGTTTTTATAAAGCGTCTTATGATTGTTTTTATTGTTATATAATATTTTCTGATCGCCCAATAGTACTAGGAGTTAGACGCTATTATGTACCTTACAAATTCAAAATTTCAACTTACTGTGAGCTATAGATCTTCTTCTTAGCCATTCTCGACCAATTTGGTGTAGGCCTCCTTCATATTGCGCCATCTATCCCGGTCCTGCGCTACTTCCATCCAATTGCTCCCTGCAACTTTCTTGATGTCGTCTTTCCACCGCAATTGTGGCCTGCCTCTGGGACGTTTTTCCTCCCAAGGTCGCCATTCCAGAACCGCCCTGCCCCAAGAGCCATGTTTACGGGCTATGTGTCCTGCCCATTGCCATTTCAAACTCGCTACTCATTTAATGGCGTCCGTGACTTTACTTTGTTTTCTAAGCCAGCTATTTGTCTTACGATCTCTCAACGTAACTCCCACGAGCTTCCTTTCAAGTTTTCTCTGGGCAACTTGTATCTTAGAGATATATTCCCGTGTCAGGACCCAGGTTTCTGCTCCGTAGGTAAGCACCGGCAAGATACATTGATTGAACAACCTGGCTTTCTGTTCAGCTGTTATATTCATTTTCCACACATATTCTAGTTTTGAATAGGCAGCCCACATGAGACGTATGCGTCTGTCGATTTCATTCATCTGATTCCCTTTTCCCATCTTTATTTCCTGACCCAGATATACGTATTTCTCTACCTTTTCAATGACAGTTTGGTTTACTTTAATCACGACAGGCGTGGGATCATTGGTCATTACCTTAGTTTTACTAAGATTCATTTCCAAACCGACATTTAAGGAGGCTTCGTTCAGCTCATGGATCATAATTTGAAGGTCATCAGGGTTGTCACTCAGAAGAACGATATCATCTGCGAACCTAAGATTGTTCAGTCTTGCTCCTGGTAATTTGAGACCACGTTCCTCCCATGAAAGTGTTTTGAAGATATCTTCCAGAACCAGGGTAAACAATTTAGGTGAAAGAGTGTCCCCCTGTCTCACGCCTCTTTTGATGTCTATGTCTTGCGTTTGGTCTACTATTGTGACTTTCATGGTCGCGTTGTTGTAGATGTTCTCTATCAGTGTTGTATATCTGTGGTCTATGCGAGAATTCTGTAGTGCTTGAACAACCGCCCAGGACTCCACACTATCAAACGCTTTTTTGTAATCTATAAAAGCTATCCAGAGAAGCGTTTGATACTCGGTAGCTTTTTCAATAACAGTTCTCATTGTTATAATATGGTCCATAGTACTAAATCCGCTTCTGAAACCTGCTTGCTCGGGCGGCTGGTAAAAATCGAACTTATTAGTTAAACGAAGGGTGATGATTTTGGTAAGCAACTTGTACAGATGGGATAATAGGCTGATTGGGCGATAGTTATTCAGGTCTGTTTTGTCACCTTTTTTAAATAGCAGAATGACATTTGCAGATTCCCATTCTTTTGGTATTTTGCCCTCTTCGAGGCACTTGTTTAATATTATGTTAATAAAGTCTATCACCCGCTTCCCTCCTTCCTTAACCATTTCGACCACCACCCCATCCTCGCCAGGAGCTTTTCCGTTCTTCATTTTATTCAGAGCGGCTTCGATTTCCAAGTCAGATATCTCCGGTATGTCTATGAGCTATAGATACTTCAGTAGATATTCGTTACTGATTTTAAATTTACCAAACGCTCAACCAGCGGGCCCTGGCTGGACGTTTGAAGTTACAAACGTCGTCAATAAATAATTTGAATGACACATTTAAAACTATTCGTTTCATTTAATAAAATACTATATTACTCAAGAGGAATTATTTTTTGTCCATGCATTAGAATTTTAGATTGGCTTCATAAAAAACGTTTATCTTTTCACATTTGAGTCCGTTCGATTCCCAGACGAAGTAAGTAATTATTCGAAAATATTTGACTGCAGTATTACGTACTATTAAAAATAAAATAAGCTCTCCTTTCAGCCGAATATCCTACTTTTCCTTTATGACAAATAGCCTCGAGACACCCTGTATACATTAGATTTCATTTTACTACTTGATTCCAAACTCCCAAATAAAACAAATAATACATATATTTTAGTTAATGTTTTCAACTATACTTATGGTGAAAAGAGAATCTGGTATTTTGAGAATCTGGTGTTTTGGAAATCTGGTATTCCGCGAATAAAGCGCTATCCCGGCGGACTCAGAAGCCTTACTACCAACCTAACTGAGGAGAAAAATTATATTGCCCTCATAGGGAATCGAACCACGTACCTCCCGATTAATATCCGGAGGTCTCAACCACTATACCAAGACGGTTGAAAATGTGGTATTATACTTAAGTAAGTTGTGCTTTCTGTAAAATTACTGGGTACTGTGACTTTACATCTTATGTCACAAGTTGGCAACGTACACTGTGGTTCTTGTGGGGATTGCAGATTTGCTGCGAATCTCACAAGAACATACTATAGGTGACTGTTTCCATTTACCATCAGGTGGGCAGTATGCTTGTTTGCCAGTTAGTTGTATAAAAAAAAACGTTAATTCTTAATACCTTTATCACTTCCAAACCACCAAATCAATTCATAATAAAGCTGCCTAGAACTAAAATAGTCGTCTTAAATACGAGTATTCTATAGTAATTCGATCTTCAGATAGTTTCATATAATTGATGTGCTTAACTTATAATGATTGCAACTATAATTGCTGCTTTCACTATTCTGTTATTTGGAGTCTTTACACTTTTTTTGCTTAATCATACAGTGATTGATCTACGACATTATATGTATACTCTAATATTATTATTTAGGTTAATTTAAAGAAAACAGCGTGAAATTTTAGAAATTACGGCCTCTTCAGAATGTCTACTGGTTTTCTTTCTTCCCCTAAGTGCAGGTGCAGCAACTTTATAATGCGCACATTTATGATATGGGCTTCTAATAACCGGATGAATGGTCAAGTTGGGATTTTTAATTCATGACTGTTGCATATTTCGCTTGCTTAAAACATATATACATTGTATTCTTTTAACTTGTCTCTATAATATGTTAGATCTGAAAGTATTATTCATATAGTTCTTTTTAATAGTTTTAACTGCATTATAGTTACGTACCTTATATTATTATTTTTAGTTTTAAAGTTCATGTTTATCTCATTCTAATCATAATTGTAACGAAAATCCCTTATCAGCTCCAAGACTTATAATTGGCGTACTTTGCGGTGTTCGTGACTAAGCATGGAAGGTCATTTGGGTGCCTTATGGCAGGAACCTGTTACAATCGCTGCGCTGGTCAGCAGATAAATCTTAAGTCACACGAAAGTGATTGGAATAATTACAGCTTGCCTCCATTGTGGGCCGCACTGTTGACTATGTATGAATTTAAGATTTATCGTTGATAGCAAAAAGGGTACAGTGGAACTCTTTTTTCCACAACAAAAATATCAGTCTGACGTAGGACTGCACTTCAAATATATGAGATGTGTGTGCATATATAAGCTATGGTGATGAGGCTTAATTATAATTAAACCCGATTTTTCCGTCGTTGTCGTCTCTGCTCTAAGGTTTTAAACGCAACGTCAATTAGCATGATCTTCGCCTTATGCATGGTTATTATATGGACTGTTGAAAAATGTCGTCATTATATGACAAGTAAAGAAATTGAAAGTGGCTTTTAAATTCAAATTTCATTAAAGGTAAGCAAGACACAAGCTTTCAATTTTAATGTAAAATATTTTCGTCATTTAAATAAAACAAAGCTAAGCAATAATAAATTATTACACCCTTAAGAGTATGACAGAGGTCTACTAAAACTCTACTACGGTAATCAAGTTTCTACCATGATGTCTGAATAATATTGTTGCTACCATGATGACTGTGTAATATCAAAATAAAATCAAATTACTTCAGGAGAACAGTAAATTTTAGGTAAAGACTACAAATTTTATGTAAATTAGTAAAATAATATTTTCGGGAAAGCTCCGTAATTAATGACAGTGTAAATACTGAGAGTGTCTTTGTGAGATTGAAATACGAACCTAATTATAATAATGAGAATGTTGTTGTGAAAGTGGCTCTTATTCAAAAACAATAAGTGTTTGTTTGACATCGGATGTTTTAGCTGCAGCATAAATTTAAAATATACGCGCAAGCATACAGTTTACGTTTCCCACATCTTAATTATCCAACACTCTCCTCTTATAAATGAACAGGCGGCATTCTACGACTAGAATTTAGAAGACCAACTGCATCTCGTATTAGTCCGGCGCCTCCGTCACTTTAAATGGGGTAGTTTAAGGCACTCAGAAACAAACCAGGATTCACTTTTAAAAAGCGTATATTCCATTTCCGATTTCATGGTCGACATTGCAAAAAAATAATAACAAAAAAAACACAAAAAATAAATAACAGGTGAATAAATATATTTGGTAGACTTAATTTACCTGGGTGAATTAGGTATACTATTTGGTTGACCTAATGCAGCTAGGTGAATTAAGTTTACGAAAGGGATTTTTGACCTATTCATCATACGAAGACAACCAAACTGTGGAAATATGTTGTCTGAAATTTGCTGTGTATTTGAATAGGTCCAGGAAAGGCTTATAAGTACAACTGAAGTGGCGCTATAATAATTGGGCAGGATAACGTCTACCGGACCCACTGTTTAAAAAATGTGAAGAGAACACGATTAGCTTGTTATCGCATACATGGAGATGTGTAATATAATATGTCTCTTATCGCCCCCCCCCCCCTGTCATTTGTTCTAATCAGTTTCAAATTATCAATTTATAAATAGTACAAAATTCGCGTGCAAACGTAGTCATACACGTATGACACCTGCCACGGAGGTAAAAAATCATTACAAGACCGATGCCGTAGAAATTACACGATTAAAAGTAGCTCACGTTATAATAAATTTTCATTAAGATCCATTCAAAAACTTTTACATTAAATTCGTATCCATTTTTTCATGAGTCCCCACTCGCAGTAAATATCAGATGTTATTAAAGACAACACTTATTACAAACGAACGGCATTTCGTCAACGGCAGAGGCTCGTGTCGGCGACAGCTGTCAACGCTGACAACTGTAGGGCTAGCACCTCCAGCTAGCACGAACGTCAGCGTCAAAGTATTCGTATCGCCAACGTGAAATATACAAAACATTGAGAACTTTTTGCTCTTCTAGCATAAGCTTTGTCCGAAATTTACAATTATTAAAATTACTTTTTTCACGTTTAGGAAACGCTATCACTAATTTACTTGACACCGCCGACATTTTGTAACTTACTTCGATAACTTACTTTAATATTTACACTCGTATCTATAGTCAAGTCAAAGAAATTACTTGAGAAAAGGCGTTACTTAAGATGTGATTTTTATACAATAAGTACTGTGAAAATAAAAAAAATTGTCTTAATATTGCGTTCGGTGGCTCAGTAGTTCGTGCGTCCGGCCTGTGATAATGGCGATTACGCTTTCGCAATGGCCCGTCAAGAGATGGGTGACCAAAAACTTAGTATCTCGAGCTCCTTCGTTTTTCAAAAGGCTAGTTAAGCCGTTGCTCCCAGGTGTATTTGCAATCGTTAAAATGCACTAACCTGCACTAGGTGATTCACTTCTTTCAAATTCTCGTTTATTGTATAAAAATCACAACTTAAGTAACAACTTTTACTCAAGTAATTACTTTGACTTGACTATAGATACGAGTGTTAGTGTGTGATTGATTGATTACCCTTGATTTCAGCGTAGCATTTCGTCCATTACCTGTTAAGGGGCCACAGTACCTACTACTAGCTCCGCCATTCGTTTTTTATTAATTATAATAAATTAAAGACGTTTCTACAAAAAATAAATCAGTCAACTACTCAATACATATATTTCAGATTTTTTAAGCTATTTAAGTATAGATTAAATGTATAGGAATAATCATAATCCGAATTATTACTTAAAGTGCAAGCTTATAGCAATAATTCGGATTATGATTATTCCTATACATTTAATCTATGCCTGGATAGCTCAAAAAATCTGAAATATCTGTATTGAGTAGTTGACTGATTTATTTTTTGTAGAAACGTCTTTATTTTATCATAATTAATAAAAAACTAATGGCGGCACTAGTAGTAGGTACTGTGCCCCCTCTTAAATCCAGAGGCCTGGTTATAATCAGTACCTACTATTATTAGTTCCAAATATTTACTTTCAATAAATACACGACATCCGTTACACATTTTTTCTTTATTAATAACTTGACAAGATGTCACAAACAAGATTAGGTCTATATACCTCTACAGTATAAGAATTGTACAGCGCCCCTGCAGGGCGAATTTGTAACTAAGTTTCTCATACAAAAATTTACAATGACGATACGAATACCTTGACGCAAATATTCGTGTTAGCCCTACTGAACATAACACCTTGTAAGAAAGAGTTGCCAACCGTCCTGTTTTCCCAGGACATGTTCTAGTTTTTGTAGTGTCCTGGGATATCCTGAATTGTTTTCATGCAGCGTCCTGGGTATTTAAATTTTAAAATTCGCAATTTTATGATAATTTGTTTACTCAACTACAGATACTGAAAGAAATTGGTGGGGTTGAAAAGTCTAGTAAAAATTAATAAGATTGAAATTAGAATTTATTACATACTTAACCAATCTAATTTTGAAAAATTTCTTACAAACTAAACTGTTTGATTTATATTTTAATAAATAGTTTTCAAATCGTATAATTTTATTCAAAAACTTTTATTAAGAAATATGATAAGTAATTTAATAAGTTAAATTTCATTTCACCTTTTTCACTACATATTAATTTAACCATTGCAACTTTATTAATGCGTCCTGTTTTTAAGCTGAATTCTGGGTTTTCCAACTTCAAATCCTAGTTTTTTAAATTTGTGGTAGGCAACCCTTGTGTAAGACCATATTCCAGCAAATAAACGATTTTATTTATTACTAGCTGTACCCGCGAACTACGTTTCGCCATCAAAATACTTAACATAGTAATTAGTTTTTCCTCCATTTTATTCCATAATGATTCAACTTTATTCTGCCTTTCTTGAGCATCGGCCATTTCGAAATTAGGACAATTTTCGTAGGCTCGTAATGCTCTTTTTCTAACAGTCCACAAAATTAAATACATTACATATTACTATAAACACTAAGTATTATTATTGTTTTAGATACATTATTGATATAAATTCTTCTTCAGTAGAAAGAACTACACAGTTGCAAGAATAATCTTTATCGTATTCATGTTTAGAATTAAAATAAACAATTGTTAAATAAATTAGAACTGTATACGAATAAAGTTTAGATTTTATAATGGGTGTTGGTAACACCAACAAAATATATTTTTTGGATATGACAACTTGGCCAATTTAGACTGGTCGTACAGTAAGCTCCTTGTCAAGCTATACTGTTTGACCTTTGGACCGTTCTTATGTCGCTCGTAATACTGGCGGTTTTCGTAGAGTTAATGTATAGCATGAATGGGGGGGTTTCTGTAGAAATACGTTTTCCGTATTCGATTTCCGATCACGGAATACAGACACGGAGTTTCGTGAACGTAGCGCAGACGTTCGTTTCTTCTCATTCGGGATTTCTACCATTCTACCTAAACATACGTACAGAACGTGTTCCGTTCGTAATAAAAACGAACTTGTGCGGCAGTCAATGTGTATTTTGTATAGATTTGATGCATTTGGATGCCCGCATTCAGAAAACGAATGCGAAAAAACGTATTTATGCGGTTAGCCTTAAAATGTATTGAGACTTCCGTTTTTGTAACGTGTACTGTGCGATATAGTGTTGCTGGCATAGTACGGTTAGCAAACTAGCCGTGATGACTAACATCCAACACACAAACTTGGAGTTATCGTTAGTTAGTTCACGATCGTTGCATTATCACGCTCTCGAAGGACACTAAACACAGGTAACATCTAACATCGAACATCCAATAGGCCCCGAAGCGGTTCTCAAACTTTTTTGGTGAAGGAACCCTTTTGGAAAGCGAAATACTTGACGAAACCCTAAAATAAAACAATAGTTTTTAAAAGTTTATTATGATTAGTTTAAGATTATTATGTTTATTATGCTTTATTAATAAGCATAATAAAAATACGACCAGAGAGGGTGTTTTAATTTTTTCTAAATTATTGCGGAACCCCTATACCCCATTGTGAAGCCCTAGGGTTCCGCGGAACACACTTAGAGCATGGCTGCTCTAGGTACTCTTCAGGGCCTACTTTAATTTAATACCCCTATTGCTGGGTTTGAAAAGCAACTGTTATCCGTCTTTTTTGAGCGGCGGCCATGTTGAATTTACATCAATGTTGCTACGTTCATAGTGCTCTACTGATCAAGGCCTTTCATTTGATACCCATATTGCTGGGTTTAGAAACGAACTTTTATCCCTTTTTTTTGAGCAGCGGCCATATTGAACTTTGTGCTATTTTCCTAGGTTCATAGTGCTCTACTCTTGAAGACCTTTCATTTGATACCTATATTCATCATCATACGTCCCCATACGTCCCCACCGAGGAGTTCGAGCCTACCCTTTGTTAGGGTGATTAGGCCTTAGTTAACCACGCTGGCCCAGTGCGGATTGGTCGACTTCACATACATCATTGAATTTCTTCGCAGATGTATGCAGGTTGCCTCACGATGTTTTCCTTCACCGTAGGAGCGGCAGACAAATGTACATATGAAATTCGAAACGAAAAACACATTGGTACATGGCGGGTCTCGAACCCCGACCCCCCGATTGGAAGGCAAGTGCCGATACCACAGCGCCACCGACGCTCATACCTATATTGCTAGATTAGAAAATGAACTTTTATCCACCTTTATTGAGCGACGGCCATGTTGAATTTATGTGAGCGTTGCTAGGTTCATAGTGCTCTACTCATCAAGGCCTTTCATTTGGTACCCACATTGCTCGGTTTGAAAACGAATATTTATCCTTTTTTTGAGCGGCGGCCATGTTGAATTTAGATAGATTTTCGTAGGTAGCTAATGAAATTGTAAATGAATATTTGTATTAATTTGATGTGATAAAATATTTAAATGTTTATTAAATGTTGGGAGGATCCCACACTCTACTCTTCAAGGCCTTTCATTTGATATCTATATTGCTAGGTTTTGAAACTAACTTTTATCCACCTTTTTTGAGTGGCGGCCTTGTTGAATTTATGTCAATGTTTCTAGGTTCATAGTGCTCTACTCATCAAGGCCTTTCATTTGATACCCATATTTCTGGGTTTGGAAACGAACTATTATCCATTTTTTGAGCGGCAGCCATGTTGAATTTATAGCAATTTTCCTAAGTTCATAATACTCTACTCTTTTAGGCTTTTTATTTGATACCCATATTGCTAGGTTTGGAAACAAACTTTTATCCACCTTTTTTGAGCAGCGGCTATGGAGGGAGACGTCTGCTTAGGTACCTCCGTCTTACCTATTTCTGCCGCAAAGCAGCAGTGCTTGCATTGCTGTGTTCCGGTTTGAAGGGTAAGATATGACAGTGAAATTACTGGGTACTGTGACTTTACATCTGATGTCACAAGTTGGCAGCGTACACTGTGGCTCTTGTGGGGGTTGCAGTTTTGCTGCGAATCACACAAGAGCCACATGTATTATAGGTGACTGTTACCACTTACCATCAGGTGGGCAATTTGCTTGTTTGCCAACTTTCTGCAATAAAAAAAATGTTAAATTTATGCCAGTGTTGCTAGGTTCATAGTGCTCTACTCATCAAGGCCTTTCATATGACACCCATATTGCTGGGTTTGAAAACAAACTTTTATCCTTTTTTTTGTGCAGCGGCTATGTTGAACTTAGGTCGATTTTGCTAGGTTCCTAATGCTCTACTCTTCAAGGCCTTTCATTTGATACCCATATTGCTAGGTTTGGAAACGAACTTTTATCTATCTTTTTTGAGCGGCGGCCATGTTGAATTTATGTCAATGTTGCTAAGTTCATAGTGCTCTACTCTTTTAGGCCTTTCAGTTGATACCCATATTGCTAGGTTTGGAAACGAACTTTTATTCTTCTTTTTAGAGCGGCGGCTATGTTGAATTTATGTCAATGTTGCTAGGTTCATAGTGCTCTACTTATCAGGGCCTTTCATTTGATACCCATATTGCTGGGTTTGAAAACGAACATTTATCCTTTTTTTTAAGCGGCGGCCATGTTGAATTTAGGTCGATTTTCCTAGGTACCTAATGCTCTACTCTTCAAGGCCTTTCATTTGATACCCATATTGCTAGGTTTGGAAACTAATTTTTATCCACCTTTTTTGAGCGGCGGTCATGTTGAATTTATGTCAATGTTGCTAGGTTCATAGTCCTCTACTCTTCAAGGTCTTTCATTTGATACCCATATTGCTAGGTTTGGAAACTTACTTTTATCCACCTTTTTTGAGCGGCGGCCATGTTGAATTTGTCAATGTTGCTAGGTTCATAGTGCTCTACTCTTTCGGTTCTTCGTTCGATATCCATGTTCCTTGGGTGGATCCAAAAAAATGTGATCCGTCAATTTAGATATTAGAATCAAGAGTCCCGTCCCGTCCCTCTACACGTAACCCAGAACATTGCAGTCAGATATTTTTTTTTATTATCAATATTAATCGATTACTTTTAATAGTTTTAAATGGATGAAAGAGTTTGATTCCTTAGTCCTAATGTAAAAACATATAACACCTTTCAAAATACCTTGAAAAGGGTATCTTCACTTTTCAACATTTCAAATATTTCAAAAATTGTACCGATTTTGTGAAAATTTGTCAAGAATTAAACCAATCTACAAATTTTATTGTGACTCGATATTATCATAAAAAATGCTTTATACATTGGTTGTATGGCTTGATCCTTTTGCCTTACCACCACGGTACGACATAAGAAAAAGACAATTTGGTTGGCGAAATTCAGTTGGGCACAGCCATTAACAGAAAATATTAAAATTTGTACTATGTGAAACACTTGATTCCTGCCTTTCAACTTTCGAAATCCAATTACTTAAGATCAGGCTGTATGGCGTAGTTCCATTGCCTTTCCTTCGTGGAAGAAAATAACTTCTCTCTGTACTATGTGACAGGCTTGTCAAAATAATTCCACGTTCGGGCGGGAGTTTCGGCGGGAAATTTCGGAGTTTAAATTCTTTAAAAGCTAAAATTTATTTATTCTAATTAAGAGTAATTAGTATAAAACCTATTTGAAACCTTAAAATGGGTTCCGATAGTGGTGGCAAAAAAAGAAAGGCGGCACCTCCTGAACAAATTTCTTCAGATGATGATGAAGAAAATAAACATGTACCATACTTCAAACAGAACCATATTCGTAATTATCCGGAAAATTCAACAAGCTCAACTTTTGCAGTATACATACAAAGTACAAATGATTCAATAAAATTCGGTAATAAAGATCCAATTTATTTAAATAAAATATTTAGTAGATATATAAAAGGTGTTAAAGAAATTAAAAGAATTAATGCACTGAAGTATGCTATCATTTTCGATAATGCAAAGAATGCCAATTCACTATTAGCAAACTCTACTTTTTTATCATCGCATGAAATTAAAGCATTCATCCCGGCTTCTAATTCTGAACGAACTGGAGTCATCAAATTCATTCCTACGGATCTGTCTTGTAAGCACTTATTTGATAAGCTTGTGAGTTCACAGGAAATACTGTCAGTACGTCGCTTTACAAAGAAAACTCCTGAAGGCGTGATTCCGCTGCAGACGGTCTCCGTGACATTTGCTGGTAATGCGCTTCCCAGTCAAGTAAGTTATGGTTTATGTTCGTTACCTGTAGAAGAATATATTAGGCCTGTATTACAATGTTACAAGTGTATGGGATTTGGTCACACAACCAAATATTGCAAACGCAATACAGTTTGTTCTATATGTTCCGAATCACACTCATATAAAGATTGTACTAATTCAAGTAAACCATTATGTGTAAATTGCAAAGGAGAGCACATTGCTGTATCAAAAGTCTGTCCTGTCAAGCAAAAGAAAATAGATGAAAATAAAGCCAAAATAATGAGCAAACATACATTGGGTTCTTTCTTCCCTGAATTAAACAAGACTTTTGCGAAAGCATTGGGTTCACAGAGTCAAATTAGAAAAACTGTCAAAGAAAATAAGGATATTGCCAGTGATGTTATAAATAATCAACAAATATTAACAGCCATTGTAGATACCTTAACTTGTTTAGTAAGTAAAGATAACAAGTTGCCAATTAATTCTTCCACCATAAGAGAAACATTCATCAAAAAAATCAGTAAAAATGGATCCTAGGCATTTAAAGATTGTACAACACAATATTCAGAGCTTAAAACCAAAAATAGCACTTTTACATAAATTTCTTTTTGATAACAACGTGGATATCTGCATTTTAAATGAGACTTGGCTAAAATCCACAGATAAAGTTCATTTCACAGGCTATAAAATTTTTCGTAAAGATTGTACAAACGGGTATGGTGGTGTTGCTATACTGTGCAAAAATAATTTAAAATGTTTTGAGATTTCATGCTTAACGTCCGACAAAATTCAGTCTATTGCTATTAAAATCAAAACTACTGTAGGGTTTCTTACAGTTATGGGTGTATATTGTCCTCCACGTAATGGCCGTTTTCCTATTAATGTATTAAGAAATAGTATTTGTTCGTTGCCATCACCAATTTTAATTATGGGCGATTGTAATGCACACCATACAGCTTTTGGGTGTACATATAACAAACCAAGAGGAATTCAATTGTATGATATGTTAGATGAAATAAATATGTGCATTTTGAACACTGGTGAAGCTACTACTTTATCGAGACCTAATCAATCGTCGTCCGCTATTGATGTTAGTTTTATTTCCCCAAACTTAGCAGCTTCAGCAGAATGGTTTGTTCATTCTGATGACACATTGGGTAGCTATCATTTTCCTACAATAGTTAATTTAACCGTTACACCGGAATTCTACGTACTAGGACAAAATACAGGAAAGTATATTTATAGGAAAACTAAATGGACAGAATATACCATAGCATCAGCTAACTATTTTGATAAAATACGATCTTATGGAGAGTATGACGTTATAAATGCATATACCAAATTTTGTTATTTATTAAATAATCTCAAAAAAGATTTTGTTCCATTTTACAAGCCCACAAGCAAAGACAGAATAAGAAAACCAGTACCATGGTGGAATGATATTTGTGCTGAAGCAGTTAATCAGAGTAAATTAGCATTGTTTACCTACAGACGTTATCCTACAATGGAAAACTACATAATTTATAAAAAACTAGATGCATTTAAAAAGCGTACGATCAAAGAGCAAAAAACATTGAAATGGAAGTCATTTTGTACCAGTTTCGATAGGAATACGCCAGTGAGTAAAGTTTGGAATTTAGTTAAATCGTTTAGTCGCAAAAACAAGAGTTTGAATAATATTCAAAATGATAATTTTGTTAATGATTTTTTGAACAATGTAACTGCAAATCAATCGGGACAATGTTTTTCTGATTTAAATGGCATATTTAATTGCAATGATTTAAATACACATTTAATACAGCCTTTTACTGAACAAGAATTACATTTTTCGCTCAATAACAGAAAAGACACTTCTCCTGGTATGGATGATTTTCCATATGTTCTTTTAAAACATCTCGATCGTACAGTAAAATTATTATTGCTCAAAATATATAATGATTTATGGAAACATAACTCAATACCAGAGTCCTGGAAAACTGTATGTATAGTACCAATTCTTAAACCAGAAAAAGATCCCAATTTGGCAGAATCCTATAGACCTATATCATTATCATCATGTATTGGTAAAGTTTTTGAAAACATGTTGAAAAATAGATTGGAGCTTTATGTTGAGTCAAGGTTGATTATTCCAAACGATCAATTTGGGTTCCGTAAGGGGCGATGTACTACTGATAGTATAGTTAAATTTGGTGGTGACATTCAGAGTGCCTATAATAGTAACAGTTACTTAGTTAGTGTATTTTTAGATGTTTCTGGTGCATTTGACAACGTTAATTTATTTACATTAGTTAATATACTAAATAGTTATAATATCCCAGGTAAAATAAGTCAATGGATTTTTAATTTTTTTTATTCCAGAATTATTTATGTCAAATATAATAATTCTTTATATGGACCCAAATTAGCAACGAAAGGAGTAATGCAAGGGGCTTCCTTGGCACCACTTTTATACTCGTTATACACAGCCGAAATACATAGATATATTATTTTGGAAAATTTGTCATTATTACAATATGCTGATGATATAGTGTTGTACACATCAAACAAAGATTTGTTACTAGCACAAAATACTCTGAATCAGGCTTTAGATCTTTTATTGTTGTATTATAAAAATAAACTAAACTTGAATGTAAATCCTAGCAAAAGCTCTGCAATAGTTTTCTGTAAAAAGTATGACATACATTCTGTAGATATTAGTTTAAGTTATGATTGTGTAAATATAAATTTAGTAGATGAAAAGAAAGTATTAGGTGTAAGGTTTGACTCTAAAATGAATTTTAATTCTCATGTGTTGTATATATTGGATAAGATGCAAAAAAGTATAAATGTCATGCGTCACTTGGCTAGCGTTTCTTGGGGAATGGACCCAAAATTATTGAATATTATTTATAAGGCGATTGTGAGAAGTCATTATGATTACGGGTTGATAGTGTTTGGTAAATGTATAAATCCAACTTTATTTAGGAAACTAGATGTAATGCAAAACAAAGGCTTACGAATAATTACAGGCGCAATGTGCTCCACGCCAATTAATGCATTAGAAATTGAGGCTGGCATTTGTCCAATACATGTTAGACTGAAATATTTAACAAATAAGTATTGTATAAAGATTTTAGCAAATAAGGAGTATCTATCTAATTATCAGAACAATAATCTTTTATTTGATCAATTTAATGATTTAAAAAATATCTGCAAGAACATAGACCATATAGCTTGCTGGGATTTTAACGCATTAGACATCCAATTAATGAAACCGGTGATATGTCATAGAAATGTTGTAAATAATGAAGAATTTATGAATTTCATGAATACTTACAAGGAAGGTTATAGAAGAATATACACTGACGGATCCAAGACTGAACAAACTACAAAAGCTGCATATTATGACTCCACTACTAAGTTCGGGCGATGTTTTACTCTGGATCATAACAGCACAATATTTACTGCAGAGGCTTATGCCATTTATGCTGCTTTACAATACATCAGTGCAATTGAAGAAAACACCTCTTTTATGATTATTACCGATTCATTGAGTACTTTGACATGTCTAGAAAATATTAAAATATCATACAAAAATAACACGTACATTACAAAAATTAGAGAATACTTGTATTTGAATACAAACAAGATCATAGAATTTTTGTGGGTACCGTCACATTCTGGAATAACAGGAAACGAAGTGGTAGATAAGTTGATGAAGATATCAATACCTGTTAGTATATTACAGCATCAAGAATACTATGTTCCTCCTGTACCAATAACTGATTATTTTCCGGCGTTGAAGATGCGTATGTTTGATGAATGGTCGAGAGATTGGGAGTATACTAAGCAACATAAAGGAAAATGGCATGCTGAAATACAAGAACATCTTCCCACAAAGCCATGGTATTGGAAGCTATCAAGCCCACTCAGAAAATTTATTGTTTACATGAATAGATTACGATTTGGACATGCAAAATTTCCATCTCATTTGAAAAGACTAAATCTTATTAGGTCAGATACATGTACATATTGTTCTCAAGATTCAGGCACCCTCGAACATTTGATCCTACTTTGTCCTGCCTTCAATATACAAAGACTGGATCTTATAGATGGCTTACAAAAGATCTTTAAAGAAAATGAAATACCCCGCCGCTTGCCATCTATACTTCAACATAAAGAAACTTATGGAGCAATATTTAAATATATCAACAACACTTTCCTGGAATTGTAAATAGTCATACATGCCTACTTATGAATATGTACATACAACTGTGCAATCACATAAATGTACATACAATATTGCATTGGCTGAATGGAAATGTCATCCGAGGCCGTAAAACTATAATAAAAAAAAAATAAAAAAAAATCCACGTTCGTGCGCCATGTTGTGCTACCTAAAGCATTGTTCGAAAATTTTATATGGTATTTTTTCACTAAAAATAAAAAGTGAATATAAACAAACGAAATTATGCCTAAATGTTCTTCCGGAAAATTCTAAGCATTGTGGTGTAAGCCATATCAAATTCTGTCCAGTAGTTTCTTCTTTCCAGAGATCTTTCCGGACAAACAGACAAACAAACAATTTTTAAAAAAACTATTCTATCGTGTTCTGCTAATGATTTTAAGGCGACCTGTGTATTTTTTTTCTTAATATTTCGCAAAAACACATTTTTGTACACCTACGATTTTATTATATATAGAGAATAGAGATTATTATGCATCGGCGTCCATTGTCGCTTGCAGGGGCCTTACCATGATCGCTTATAGCCAGTTCAAAAATAATATTGAAACAGAGACACCGCTCTTGCTGTGTATAGCGGCATCTCGCTCTCAATAATAGCTCACGCCTTTAATATTGTTTTATGTCTGCACTACATTATCGGCGATGATCGTTGCTCGTGTGCTCGTCTTTAATCGGCACGATCATCGTGCAAGCATCCACACGATCGTCCACGTTCGTCTGTTTATAAGCAACCACAGGCGATTCCCTTTGATGCGTGCCCGGGGATGATGACTGAATTCAAATGTTTATGTCCCGTCATTAAATATTAAAATACCGTGGAAAAAGATGCAGTCCTGTGAATTTAGAATTAAAATTGGCTTAGGAATACATTAGATACAAGCATTTTAAGTTGTTAATTTGAAGGCGATTAGACAGAGAGATCCGACATCAACCGTGACGTCATTGTTGAGTACGGCCATATAAACTCCTTGTAAATTGCCGTTTTGCTAGAAAGAGATAGAGAAAAATCTTTAATACCTTATATCTTGGTTGTTTTTATAGTTTTTCGTAAACCGATTTTTGCTTTCTGTTTATTAAATGAATGAGCTTCTATTAAAGCAAAAAAAATTTTTAGTCATCTAGCCTATTCACGGGTCACAGGCGATCATAGACGATCATCGGCGCGCACAGCCGAGTACAGCCAAATATGCCCTCTACACTATCGTGCTCGCGCGTGATCGTCTGTATTCGCCGATAATGAAGAGGAGCCATTAAGTGATCATGGTTAGGTGGCTGTTGTAGCGCGACGCCATTTAATTCGTGGCGAAACAGCTGCAGACGAACACCTGTAGAATTAATATTTTTTCACAATACAACGTTGAATTAAAAAATTATCAGTTTCAGTCTGCTATCCTCTTTTATGTTGAAGTGTTGTTAAGGTGCCAAGCACAACAAGTGCCGTTTTTATGCAATTTTACCAACCGTGTTAAGTCTCGCCGTCATGCGTCGCCGCGCCGCCTCATTATCGCGAAGATCTCAGGTTCAACACTCGCTTCTGACTGTTTCTTGCACCGTCTGGTCTAGCTTCCGGTTCTAAGTGTGATAAATCACTGAAACTCAACAATCCCATGGTTTGTGCTGGTTACAGATAATCTTTATTAGCTACATTATTACTCATTTGACCGACTCATTTATTTTCAGAAACAATTTTACGACCCTATAATTTCATTTAAACTATCAAAAGTGCCAACCTAAACTGTTCTAAAATTGAATTTTCATTAATGTTGATTGATATGACAAGTTATTAAGGTTGACACTTTCTTTTCGGTTAAATAAATATTATAATTTTAATGGGGAGGAGATACGTTGTGTACACACATACAGGCAAATTAAAGCAATGAAATATTTTACAAAAAAAAAATAACTGACTTCAAAAACACTGAAAAGTTACAAATAATATGTACAGATAACATCACACTTTTATATTAAAGTCGATGCCAAACGATGATCTCCGATAAAGTCTTAAAATTTGTTACCGACTTCAATATAGAAGTGTGATGTTGTCTGTACCTATTCTTATATTATTTTTAACTTTTCAGTGATCCTGAAGTCGGTTTTTATATTTTGTAAAATATTTTTTATTTTAACTTTTAAATGAATGAAATCTTTTTAGTGAAAGAAACCCTAATTTAATACCAGCTCGAATTTTAAATTAGGGTTTTCCTCGATTTTCATGGAATCCCATCATCAGATCCTGACTTTAGTTACCTTGGGACCACCCCAGGAGTATACTCTATCGAATACAAAAAGAATTTTGAAAATCGGTTCACAATTGGCGGCGTAATCGCGTAACATATACACAAAAAAACATATGCATCGAATTGAGAACCTCCTCCTTTTTTGAAGTCGGTTAAAAAAATAGAGGAATGATGTTTATAATATTTAAAGCTTAAATCTCTGACGGCAAGCTTGCGTGTAAAACGAACCTTACCGGCTTATTATTCTTCGATTAAGCAGAATAATAGGTCAGCAAACCATTTTTAGCCAAAATCATTTTAAAAATATTTCTATGACAACAAAAGAACGGCAAGTAAGATAAATAACAAACCTTTTACAAGGAGGTGGTGACAGACATAATATTTATTAGCAGCTAAGCTACAACTGTTGTTTATTACGTCTTAGTGAAAGAAAAAAACTAAAGTGGCTATTTGTTTTTATAGCATCTTAGAATTGTTTTTGCTTAATAATGGCTCACGAATGTTGAGTACTCCTGCGCAGCGGGTGGCCACAATCGACGGTATCATCTTTGCGCATGCGCGATAAAACTAGCAGTTGAAAAGTCTCAGTATTAATAATTATTGCATAAAGTATAGGTACTTACTTGGCTCGAATTTTTAATGTTTTGCTTGGTGCTTTTTAGGGTTCCGTAGTAAACAAGGAACCGTTATTGTTTCGCTATGTCTGTCTGTCTATCTGTCCGCGGTTTTACTCAGAGACTATTAGTACTAGAAAGCTGTAATTTAGTATGGGTATGGATATTAATCATGCCAAAAAAGTGGTAGAAAAAAATATTAAAAAAAAATTTTTTTTCGGGTATCTCCCATACAAGTAAAGTGGGAGTAATTTTTTCTCGACTAACCCATCGTATGGGGTATTGGTGAATAGGTCTTTAAAAAATAATGTAAGATTCAGAATACCATTTTTCGATTTAGGAACCCGTTTCTGAAATAATTAGTTTTAAAGTGAAAATTTTTGTTAGAGGTCCCCCCCCTCCCCTCTATCTGCTAAACGCTTATATGTATAATATGGACACGTGAAAAAAATTACAACAGTAGGCAGTATATATAACGAAGTTTAAAGGAAAACTATCAGAATTGAGTACTAAGTACAAACTAAAAAGTTATAGACGACGAATTTATAAAATGTACTCGGAAAAGTAAAATTTCATTGAAAAAATTTAATATAAATTTACGAACCACATGAAGTTAAGGAAATATAAAATCATTGCAGCTTTAATAATAATAATAATAATGCCTAATTTAAAAGCAACGTGTTGTGAGGTGTGATTGTGAACTCAAAGTTGGCATTTGCAACTACGGAACCCTACACTGCGCGTGGCCCGACACGCACTTGGCCGGTTTATTTTATGCTTGGGATACCACCTGCAACTTAATGCGTTGATGTGACGCGTTACGTCTCGTAATAAACGCAATAATTTTGACATCATGCGTAGGTATGTGGCCAGCAACGGTGTTAAAATTAGTAGGTATGTTACTCGTACTAATCGTCAAATGAGTCAGATGTAGGTATATCAATAACTTTTGTAGCAAGCTCCGCTGATGTATCCCACTGTTTTAGGCGTTACTTTTAACGCGTTAAATAATGCAGGCATTAACACTAACGTTGACTCAAATTGAGCCCGAGCGAAAGCGAACATAACGTTATATAACCTAATACTTACTCGGTAATAAATAAATCAATTAATGTTATGCTTTATACTCATTATGTCATCTCTTAATACTTAAATAGCTACAAAAAATGCTACAAGATTATGAACTTCGTTAACAAAGTATCTTTGACAATTTAACCCCATTGGGTTAATTTTGTGATATTCAAAACTATCACGAGACTCTAAAAACTAAACATGGATGTCGATTACTGTAAATACATGCCTAGAAACACGCTACTAAATTAAGGTAGGTACGCCAGCTACATACTAAATCATGTCGATATTCATTTTTGGCTATTTAGCATCCAGAATAAAAAAAAAACATACTTTTAAATATTCCCACAGAATATAAAATAAGGAGACAAAATCGAGATAAATACTTCTAAAATTCATTGCCAAAGGGTTACCTGTTGTGAGACAAAAATAAAGAAAAAGTTTTTAATAGTTTGCAAAATCAAACAATAGATCGGGTAACTTAAGTAGGTCCCTGCAATAACAATAAAGTCCGTTCTATGTTGATAAGAAGTAGGTGAACACGATATTCACAAATGTCAAAGCTTGACCCTTTGATCAGAATGGTTTCTCGATGTCAGGCCTTGGGGCAAAAAGTCTTTACCGTTATGGGGTTATATTATGGAAACTGTTTAAGCCCAATATCTCATTTCGCCTGTAAAGGTTTTGTAAGTCTAAAATTACTAAAATGCTTTCCATCATCTTATTACAAAGGCGTTTGATATTAATGTCAATTAAGTTGTTAGTTGACAGAGCTGTCTAGTTTAGTTTAAAATTCTTAAGCCCAAACCCAAAATGCTAATTATAAACTTTCCCCGTAGTCTATAGTAGTCCAGTAGTCCCGGTTAGTAATCGGTTGAAAGACGAAAAAAATACCCTTATCACAAATAACATAATTTCAGAGCTATCGATAAATTGTAACAAGAAAATTTTATAACAGTTTTGTCGAGTTTTTAAAGTATTTTATCAAATTCAGGGTATAAAAAATGTTTGCCACTAATGAATAGAATAGATAATTGTACTAAGGCTTTCCTTCAATCTTTAGTGTCTAGGGGAAAGAATTTAATATACTCGTCTATAATCATAAAATTACCATAGCCTCATTATTGGGTCAATGCAACAGGGGCCTTATTCTGCTAATGTTAACGCATTTGTCGCGTGTCAATAACGCTTCAATAGCATCCCTTTTTGTGACAGTTATTGTTGGTTAGCCCATTACTAACTATAACATATGTCACTATTGACTTATCAAGAAATTGTAGTAGAAATAAATTGCACTAGAAAATGCGCATAAGGGCGACAAAAGCAGTTTTATTGAAACGCTATCACGACGCGACATCGACGTTAAAATTAGCGGAATTAGGCCCCTTGACAACGGGAAAATTATTATCTTAACAATCGAGAGACTCCATAATATACATTGTACTATTTAAATTACAATGGTGTGTTTTTAAGACCCGTGTTTTCCTGCATTATGATTCTGTCTGTACTGCGCAGGTAGCAATTATGGTTGGCATGTCCATGCAGACACGGGGAATATGTTCTTATTAAATATAGTCATCGTTGTTTAATAGCCGTAAAAAGAATATTCATTATTACTTCATATTTAAAAAGAGATTTTATATAAACAGTAGCAATAGGTATATTTCATTTAAGTCGAGGTGCTAACTAGCTCTAAACATAAAACAAAAACTAACAAAAATCTAGTGTTAAATCTTTCACGCTTAAAGAATTTCGCGCCATTATTTACTTTAGGCGACGCTTGTTGCTCGCTAAATAAATTGTGGCGGACTGAGGAAAACTGATTTACAACAATTCAAACAATAGATGATCGACGAAGTAAAAACAAATCAGAAAAACGATGTAAAAATTTCCGCTTAAACAAGGTGTCATCTTTTGTGTTATACTTTTTATTGACGAGGCGGAATATTGTGCGCACCTTATGACTTTTTGTTGACTAGTCGACATGTGTGCATGTATGTTCGAGTACCTACATACACAACTTTATCTATATTTTGCGTCTCACAACAGGTAGGTAATCCTAAAGCAATGTTTATTTTAGTAGTGTTTACGATGATTTCCTATATTTATTTTACATCCTTGGATAATATTTTCAAGTATATTTTCATTCTGAATGCTGTATTAAGATATCGAAATTTCACACATATAGCGGGTATTCAAAATGCAGGTTAATATTAGAATGTTGGCATCGATATTCGTGTTTGTTTGTTTTTAGTCTTGTTAAAGTTGGATTTTGCAAACATTCACACACAAATGCGTACAAAATTAAATGGGAAATTGACATGTGTGGAATTTTTTAAAGTGCGGGGCATTCCCACCAAACCAACCACAACTTCCATCTTGTCGAAACAGGAATATGTCTGAACATGACAGTCGCGTCAATCTGAGAACTGGGATAATTCAAATCTACCAGTTTTATTATAATATCATAACAACTCATATAATACGAGTACGTCCCCACCGGGAGACACGAACCTACCCTTAGTCAAGGTGTTTAGGCCTCAGTCAACCACGCTGGCCCAGTGCGGATTGATCGAATTCACGTAAACCTTTTGAATTTCTTCGCAGGTGTATGCAGGTTACCTCACGATGTTTTCCCTCACCGTAGGAGCATCAGACAAATGCCGCTGAAACAAAAAATTCAAACTCTAATCTCTCACTTGCGTAATCAGAGGGAATTTGAACCAACACGGCCCTATCGAAATCAGCCTCGGTAGCACGACCATCAAAACACGATATGATAAATCTATTTATCGCGGTGAACTGTCAAAATACGATTAGAACCTATTGTATTTTGACAGTTCATCGCGATAAACCGCTTTATCATGTCGTGTTTTGGTGGACGTGCTAGGAGGGC
Source organism: Schoenobius gigantellus (assembly GCA_963935595.1). Classification (NCBI taxonomy): domain Eukaryota; kingdom Metazoa; phylum Arthropoda; class Insecta; order Lepidoptera; family Crambidae; genus Schoenobius; species Schoenobius gigantellus. The sequence continues at coordinate 31,781,640 of OZ012547.1, read as the reverse complement.
AGGCGCAGGATCAAAATTTGATCCTAATTAAATTTGTAATGACGAACAAGTCCTGACTTCGGCCTGTTTGACTTAATATGTATAACGGCTCTCTATTTCTAGGCATAAAAATTATTTTCATAAAATCATATTCCATAATTTCGATTGAAATAATCGTCAAGACGCATAATAATCAGGAAGCAGAATGGTAATAAGCATAATATTGTGTGGCAGAAAATCATTTGTCATAAGTATTAAAACCCATAAACTCGAAACACAAAACAACTTGACGCATAATTTTTCAAAGCATAAATAATGTTTAGCATATTAATCACAACGAACAATACGATTACGCAGAATTTCTCTAGGCATAAACTTGCGCGCAAACATGCAGCAATGTATCATGCAGTATGCATGCAAGCATGCATGCAACATGCAAGCAAGCATGCAGCGATGTATCATGCAGTATGCATGCAAGCATGCATACAACATGCAAGCAAGCATGCAACGTGCAAGCAAACATGCAACATGCAAGCAAGTATGCACAATGCAAGCAAGCATGTACCACGCAAGCAAGGATGCACATGCATGGTTTCTGTCACGGCTCCGACGCTGCGGGGCTCCGGCGGTCCCACGCGAGCTTATCGTCGCAGATTGGTTTTTGCTCACCACCGCAGCTTCGGATTGCTGGCCGGCTTCGCCGGCCATCCTCAGCCGCGGCGGCGAGCGTTAAAACCACCTGCTCCTCAGCTCGCGGGCCGCCTCGCCCCTCCGCGCCTACGCGGGTTTGAATAACACTCTAGGGGTAGGACAAACAAGACTACGTGGAGTCGGTTTTGCAGCGATTCGTTTCTGTCACTAGTAGCATGAATGAATAACTTTTTCAAATAAATAAATCAATATATATATATATACTATGCAAAAGTTATATCAAATGAAAATATAGAAGATTCGAGTATCATATTTGAATAAAATAATATATGAAATGTTATTATAAAAAGTTAAGTAAAACAGAGTAAACATTATATCCCTTAAAATAACATCATTTCTAATTATAAATAAATGCCCCAAAATATTAGAGATATCATTAATTATGACACTTAAAATTATGGCAAAACATTTTAGGACTATCAATATTATGTCATAAGAAATTAGGGATTTCATTAATTATGCTTCATAAAATTATGCCTTTGGATAATTGTGCCTTATACAAATTATGCAATGAAATAATTATGTGACGTTAATGTTATGCTTTTCGATTATTATGCTTAGTGATTTATGCCAAGCGTCTCAATGAAAGGTCCCCATGTATAACACATGCTTCATTTTATCAATATTTTTCGTTCGAAATCAAATCATGTCACTGACGATTTAATAGCTCGTTTCAATTAAATACTGTCATACAACACTGATTGGTTCTATTCTCGTGTCACGAGACTGCGACAGTGTCAATTCTTGGTTAAAAATTCTTTATTTATGGATATACGAGTAACAATCTATTCGACGTAGCCTTGAACTCAGACAAGTGATGTAATCGAACCTTATTAGTTACAAAATAAAATTCCATATTTGTCTTGGCCCGTTACTTTAGAGCAATTATTTGAGAGAAATAATGATTGTTGCGATAAACCGCTTTATTATCTGATAAGAGGGCTTTTAGAGTAAGGTCGTTATAGTTAAGCGATGCATTTGAGTCTATCGAAGTAATACTTTATGGCTCTACTAAATAACATTATTTTAGTCTAATTATCTTGACGCAGTTGTTTTCAGTTTAATATACTTAAGGCATAGTCTTGACTTTAGAAAAAGTTATGATAGTTTTAACGTGACTTTCAAAAAGTGTCAACCATGATTAAGAAGCTGAATAGGAAATCCAAGTTACAAAACATGTTAAAAACTAGAATTGATATTTCCAAAGACAACGACAATTTGATATCCTTTCTTTTTAGCCGACTTTAAAAAAGGTGGCGGTTCTCAATCCAATGCGTATTTTAATTTGTGTGTGTATGTTACGCGATCACTCCACCAATTGTGGACTGATTTTCAAAATTCTTTTTGTATTCAATAGAGTATACTCCTGCGGTGGCCCATTGTGACAAAGGCAAAATCTGACGATGGGATCCCAGGAAAATCGAGGGAAACCCTTAAAATAGGTACTTCCAACGTGATTCATGTTTCTTCCGAAGCTATTCAGGTATTTACATCTAGTAGTTATGGACCGAGCTGACGATGGAAGGATCCTTAAATTTTAGAAGTTAGAGGTTATTAATATTATTACAAGTCACTTCTTTTTAGTGAATTTAATACTAGCTGTATTAAATTCATAAAAAATATAAAAATACAAAGAATAATTGGTTTTAATTATTTGTATTTTTTAACCGACTTCAAAAAAGAAGAAGGTTTTTAATTCGATGCGTATGTTTTTTTGTATGTACGTTACGCAATTACTCCGCCAATTGTAGACCGATTTCAAAATTCTTTTTTGTATTCGATAAAATATCCTCACTAAAGTCAGGATCTAATGATGGGATCCCATGAAAATCGAGGGAAACCCTTACATTTTATAGGTACGTCGAACGTGTTTCATGATTTTTCCAAAGTTATTCACGTTTTTAACCGACTTCAAAAAAGGAGGAGGTTCTCAATTCGATGCGAATGTTTTTATACTTTTTTTTGTGTGTTTATGTTACGCGATTACGCTGCCAATTGTTTACCGATTTTCAAAATTCTTTTTGTGTTCGGTAGAGTATACTTCAAGGGTGGTCACATGGTTACTCAAATTAGGATCTGATGATGGGATCCTATGAAAATCAAGGAAAACCCTTAAATTTTAAGGTGTGTCCAACTTGTTTTGTGTGTATGTTACGCGATTACTCCGCCAATTGTTGACCGATTTTCAAAATTCTTTTTGTATTTGATAGAGTATACTCCTGGGGTGGTCCCAAGGTCAAAACCAAAGTCAGGATCGGATGATGGGATCCCATAAAAATTGAAAGAAACACTAATTTTCAATAAGGTTTCCTTCACTTAAAAGATTTTATTCCCTAAAAAGTTAAAAATAAAAAATATTTTACCTAAAATAAAAACCGACTTCAAAAACACTGAAAAGTTAAAAATAATATAAGAATAGGTACAGACAACATTACACTTCTATACTTAAGTCGGTGACAAATTTTAAGAATTTTTAGGAGATCATTGTTTGGCACCGACTTCAATATAGAAGTGTGATGTTGTCTCTACCTATTCTTATATTATTTTTAACTTTTCAGTGTTTTTGAAGTCGGTTTTTATTTTTTATAAAATATGTTTAATGTATGTTCACCAATTACTCCGCCATTTGCAAGCCGATTTACAAAATTCTTCTTGTTACCGATAAAATATACTCCTGAGGTGATTTCATGGTCAACATGTTGTGATCTGATGATGGAATCCCAGAAAAATTGAGGATAACCCTTAATTTTCATAGGCACGTCCGACGTGTTTCTTGTTTTTTCTGAAAATATTTATATTATTTGTTTTTACATTTTGGGATAGCTAAACAGCTATCCCAAAATTCTTAAAATTAAATTAACATTGGCTTATAATATCTTAAAGCTATTGATAAGCTATCGCATACTAATATGACTGTGTATGGTGCATGTCTATTTGGCATTTTAGATAGTGCTCCGGTAATAAAATTGATCTCAGGTATTTGCATCTGGTACTCATCATATCATACTGATGATGGATGGTTTTTGGTAGGTCAGAGATAGGGGATAGTTTTTTCAATATAATGGGAACTTATTGAAACGTATTTTTGTTATTTTAGGTGATTCAGGTGAGCTATAAACTCATAAACAAATAATTTATTATGTCAAATCTTGTAAGTTGAATTTGACCCACTTACCAATGTCCGATTGAGATGAAATTCGGAATGCACCATTCGTTCTGATAACAATGCAATTATACATCACATTAATAATTATTTCAAAACTGTTTAGAACGAAAGAAAGAACGAAGATTATTATAAGTTGTTCGTGTGCTTGTCTTGGATCAAATTAAAATACGCATTTTTAAATTATTCAAAAAGATTGAAATAGAAATATTTTTACAAAAAAATAAAAAACCGACTTCATAAATACCATAGATATTTTATTGAAGTCGGTGCCAAGTGCCAAATTAAAGTCGCCTGGAAAGACTTCAAAAATGTCAAAACAATTAATGTAGTAAGTTAAAATTTGGCACCAACTTCAGTATAAAAATGTGATGTTTTTGAAGTAGGTTTTTATTTTTTTTAGAATGCAATGAAAGCATTAGTTCATCGAACTAACATCTAGCCCTTTTTGCAAATTTCAGCTCAATCGGACATTGATAAGTTTACCAATGTCTTTGGAATGCACCATTAGTTCTGATAACAATACAATTATGCATAATAAAGGCCCCTGTAGGCGATCCAACATGTTTGTCAAATTTGCGTGTTTGACAAACTTATTTGTTCTTGTAGGGCTATGTTTGACGCGTTTGACAAACAAACTACGTGTTTGATGTGTTTGAAGGAAATCTGGAGTGACGTTGTGTTTGTCAAATAAGTTTGAACGTGTACGGCGAGGTTTGTCATTCAAACAAGATCTCACTCGTTGCCTTGATGTCATGGAGGAAGCTACGCCCAGTGACAATAATATAAAGAAAGAAAGAAATATTTTATTTGGCCGCCAAGTCGGTGCAATATAAAACTGTGATGTAGAATATATTATTTATAACTTTTTGGTTTTTTTTTACATAAAACAAAACCGACTTCTAGTATTTAAATTATGTAAAAAAAATAAAATCGTTTTAGTAAATTTAATAGATGCGTATAAGATTTGAGCCAAGGCAAACATCAGAATAACTTTTAAAAAAAGGTCGTTCGCTCACAGAAAGAATTAATCCCGAACTCCTAACCTATCAGAAACCTTCCATTATCAGATCAGTAACATATGATGACTAACCAGATACAAATACCTGAATATCTTCAGTAAAAACGTGAAACGCGTTAGACGTGCATATGAAATATAAAGGTTTCCATCTATTTTCATGGGATCCCATCATCAGATCATGACATGGTGACATGGTGACAATGGGACCACCTCAGGCGTATACTCTTTCGATTAAAAAATAATTTTCAAAATTGGCCCACAAATGTCGGAGTAATCGTTGAACATACATAAAAAACAGATACAGTCAAACATAGAACCAGAGGAGGTTCTATGTTTGACTGTATCTAAATCGGTTATTTTTCAAAATCTGTTAAAAATACTTCATTGCATTACCCATTTTAAACAGCGCTCGCTAATACGTCACCTCACCATAGTGAAAAAATCAAAACTACGCTCATTTGACAAATTTGTTTGTACTTTGGTTTGAGCGTCTAAGCTACTGTTTGATGAAAACGTAAAGTTTGTCAAGCAAGTTTGACAAACATGTTTGATCATTTACAGGGCACTTAAGAATCGTTCTAAATCCAAAATGGCCGCTGCAACAAAATGCCGGAATAATATATTTTTAGCCCTTACATACGGAATTGAATACTGAGCGTGGTCCGGCATGCGCTTGACCAGTTCTATCAGAACGTCAGAGTCAATCGACATTCCGTCAGATTGTTAAGTCAGTCCATACCATTGTTCCCCGTCACGCGGCCCGCGTCGGTATTAAGACAATAACCTTACCGAAATTAAGATCACAACAATCGACACGCTACTTGAGCGTTTTCATTGTTTAGTAAAATGGTCCTTATTAACGCTTACTTAAACCTAAATTGCAACACGTTGCCAAATAATTTGATAACATTGCCAACCTTGTTGGCCATAGAGCCCGCGTAAGACTCAGCTTATGTTCATTGGTCTATTGAGTTTTTGTTGAAGTATTTGTAAGTCATCATACTAGGTAAAATCCAAACTACACTGACCGACAAAATAATTTATACCACAGCAAGATTTTCGAAAAATCATGTTTACAGAGTCTCTCCTATTAATGTAAATGTCACTCCTATATTCTCTATATAAATAAAATCGTAGGGGTACAAAAATCTGTTATTGCGAAATATTAAGAAAAATAATACACAGATCGCCTTAAAATCATACGCAGAACACGATAGAATAGTTTAAAAAAATGTTTTTTTGTCTGTTTGTCCGGAAAAATCTCCGAAACTACGGGACAGAATTCTATATAACTTACACCACAATGCTTAGAATTTTCCGGAAGAACACTTAGGCATAATTTCATTCGTTTAAGTTCACTTTTTATTTTTTGTGGAAAAATCTTCTATCTTCTAATATATAACATTTTCGTGTCACAGTGTTTGTTATCAAACTCCTCCGATACGGCTTGACCGATCTTTATAATTTTTTTGTGTATATTCGGTAGGTCTGAGAATAGGTCGTAAACTATTTTTCATACCCCTAGGTGATTATTATGGCGAAACGTAGTATCATATAAAATGTTCGAGCAATGTGTATGTAGAAAATCAAAATGGCGCAAGTAAAATTATTTTTACAAGTTTGTCACATAGTGCAAAGAAAAATTAAATATTTTCTGTTAATGGCTATGCCCATCTGGATTTCGCCAACCAAGAAGATTAGAAGTTTCCATTGTCTTTTTCTTAGGTATTGCCGTGATGGTATTGCCGTGATGGTAAGGCAAAAGGATCAAGCAAGCCATTCAACCAATGTAGGTATAAAACATTTCTTAAGACAATATCACGTCACAAATATAAAACTTGTAGGTCGGTTCAATTATTGACCAATTTTCAAAAAATCGGTACTATTTTTGAAATATTTGAAATTTAGAAAAGTGAAGCGAGATCACACAGGCAGGGAGAAACCATTTCATGAGATTGACGACCTGGCTAGACTGGGATCCAAAATCGACATTGTAGAGCTGTTTTATAAGTAATTGGAATATGAGAGCTCACTCACAGGAAGGCAGCGAGAGGAATGTACCAATCGAAAAGGAATAAAGGAATGATGCAAGCCAATCTCATCCTGAGCATGGAAGACTGGTTTGAATTCACAGTAAGCATGATGTTAACCTTACTTAATGATTAGAATACTAACCGAATATTTTAGTACTTTCTAGTTGGGCTATACTGGTTCCGAAATCTGCGGCTGCAAGAAAAGAGGAAAGTGTTAAACTTATTGTTGTTGTTATCCAAACTTAATATTATAAATGCGAAAGTGTGTCTGTCTGTCCCTCTGTTACCTCTTCACTAACTGCTGAATCGATTTCGATGGAATAGGGATAGCTTTTGTCCCGGAGAAGGACATATATAGGGTACTTTTTATCTCGAATTTTAACCAGTTCCCCAGGAAACGAAGTCGAAGTCACGGGCAGCAGCTGGTTCTCCATATATTGAAAAAGTTAAATACACGCATTTATTTCAGTCTACCTGTAGATAGTAGACTTAATTGAAGGGAACACGTAAATCTTGTCTGTGGCAGACTTCGTTATTGCTATAGTAGGATTATTTCACATTAATTAAATAGTACATTGCGATATAAGTGCGTTATGGTGGTTATAACTCATGAAGCGGAATTTCAGCCCGACCCGAAGGCGAGGCCGTAATAGAGCTGACTGTGTACGAGTATAACCAATATACCAATGATACACTATGGATTTGGCAGTTATGGTCGTACCTTTAAAACCTTTTTTTTGAGGGGAATGCGTGACCGCACCATACTTGCCGTTGGCTAGACGACGAGCGTGTGTGGGGCTCTCCCGGCAGAGTGCCAGGCCTACACACTAAACCCCCCGGTGTTCTCCCTGCCCTTATGGGCGCGTGATAGGGTCCACGCTGCGACTACCACTATCAACGCGCCCGGAAAAATGTGGAACGCTTCACGATTTTGCGTGTCATCCTTGCGCAGGGGCCATGCTGATCTTCTCTGTATCGTTCCAATGTTAGTATATGTACTGCCGAAGCAAGTACGTACCTTTACAACTTATTAAATCAAATATATCCATTACAATTACCAATATAAAAACCATATTAACATATCACGTTAAAAATCAATTTGTTAACAATTATGAGGATCTATTTCATTATTGTAACATTATACCAATAAACGACAAGGTTAAATGTATTATAAGTAGAACAGTATTTTAATAGCAGCTTATAAATCAAATACAAGCAACAAAGTATTACAAGTATAACTAAGATTGACAGATTATGGATACCTTAATATTCTAACCTATGTGGTAAAAGAGCACTATGTTACATTATTCCAACCCTTACAAATTCACTTCTATTAGATTTAAAATCACAAATTAACACAAAATCAAGCGTAAGCTGCCAAAATTGTTTCTAACATATTCACGATAAAAACAAAGATTTAAATAGTGTTCATGGTTTTCAAATAATATTCATTGTTTTGTTTCACTTGCTCGGAATGTAGTTAAATTTATTGAATAGCCTGTATCAATCTGACACCTTACACGTTATTTCCGCATTAATACTGAAAATATTCAGATTATTCAGAACTACCTCCATATTGTTATAGTGTTCTTGTTGTTTATAATGTTCTTGTTGTTGTTAAGTACTAGTGAATGTATCCAAGATAATACATAAAACTTGAAGTTTTTTATGTACTTCGCTTTAAAGCGAGTAGTAAATGTACTTGTATGTGCGAATAAATAAATAAAAATCTACTGAGCCATTGCGGCGCTCTACTCGTAACTTGCAGGAGGTGAAAACTGTTGGGAGTCGAATATCCAAGACAGGAAAACATTCATAGAAGCTTATTTTTAAACTCACCCGTGTCAAATAAGGATGCCAGTATAACCGCTTAAATCGCCCCCATAATAATGTCATTATTGTTACTAATCATCATTTAAGCTAAACCTAAGTTTGTCTCGAAAATTTAATTTGCTTTCCTGCCCCTGAGCTTTCGTTAAAATATCTACCATCATTACATCTGACGGCATATAAAGCAAGTTAATTTTACTGCAAATAACGACGTCACAAATATAGTGATAAGATACACTAATGTAATTTGTTTGCTTATTGGGTTGGTTCCAATTTTCATGCAGACTGATTGTTGTTATATAAAAAATTATTAACGTAGCTGCTGAGGCATACCCCTTCTCCACACCCTTCATTTTAATAGACTTTTACTCCACCTCACATAAGCGCGAACGCACACGGCCGACTTTTTGTAGACCGACTTTTTCACCGACCTTTTCCACCGATTTTGTCACCGACTCAACGCACACGGCACGGCAGTCATTTTGCCGGTGGCAATCGAGATACGCGCACATCTAGGGTTCAGTCATGGAGTTACAGAGGAATTTTAAAAACTCAACAACTTTCACTATGGCACCAACTTTGAAATCGAAAAAAAAATCAGCTGTTCCATACATTTAGGTTCAGTGAATGTTGAACATTTGTATGGAACAGCTGATTTTTTTGCGATTTCGAAGTTGGTCCCATAGTGAAAGTTGTTCTGTTTGGTTGTCTGAACAAGCACACAAAATTTTTGTCATAACTAAAAAATAAACTTGTATACGTATTATTCGTTTCTATCCTACTCGTACTTGTTCCAAATTTAAAAAAAGATTGCTGCCAACTCTGATTTAAAAATGTAAATTAGAGGGAACTTTAATAATTTTGCGTTAAAGTGTGATACTGTCTTATTTTGAGTGCTTCGTATTAAGAATTAAAATGGAATCATCTAGCGACTCATTAACTCCGGAAAACATTTTAAATGAAGCCGACAGGGTTATAGAAAACCTTTTACCCTTAAAATCACGAGTACAATACGTAAAATCTTAAACTTCTATTTTCTTTTTTTGACGTGAGTTTTTTTATCTACTATTCCTATAGGTAATAGTTGAGAGAAAAGCAGATTATGCACTTCGACTTAAATAATTTATTATGTAACGCCTGGTTTAACTCTCGTTACATATTCAACTCCCATTTCTATTAGACAGCTTTCATGGAAGCTAATTTTTGAACCTAAATATTGACACTTCCGTATCAAAAGAGCATGCCAGTATTAGTTCAAAGTACGAGTATAATGGAATTCGAATCAAGTCCAAACGCCCACGAATCGCGTGTCCAATGCAACCACGCAGTCGTGTACGCGCCCAGCTATCGCAAGATCAGTCACCTTGGAGCACCGGTGGTACACCCCAGTAACTCTGTCACACGATGTGCCAATGGCTGAAAGAACAGAAAAATATATACATATTAGTTCTTACTTATTCATAGAAAATTATAGTACTTATTGATTTATAAACATACAAATAATACAACAGTTTGCAAACGTTAAACACCATTTTGGCATACAAAATACGTTTAGTTAAACGATGGGGAACACGATACACGATGATTTATAATACATTTAAAAGTTTATATTACGTGCATTATATTTTCCCTAATGGGGGCTGAGATTCCATCCTCTGGATCCATGAACAGGTCAGCAACCACCACACGATTAGTCTTCATGTCATTTTATCGTAAAACGTTAAACCAACGCCCAACAATTTCAACCAGCCTCCTAATATTAATAACAATGATCGAAATGGCTCCTTTGAAAGCTGTTCTCACCACATCCGCTTGTAATTAGTGAGCAAGGGCACACGAGGCCAGTCATAATATAGTAATTGGTAATAAATTACGATTTCTGGACGAGCGACCCTGCGTTTTGTATTTTGAAACAATAAAATGTTGCCATGCTTTAGTTTTCCGGCTGCATATAATATAATTATATGGCACAATAGGCTACATATACAATTGTTTACTAAGTCACGCATCGTACTACATAAAATGGTTACAGAAAATAGACACCAGTTATTGAAGTTACAACAATAGGATTATTAGAGCAATCTAATTATAATTTAAACCTCTGTCAGTTAACAAAAGTATAGGTAGAGTTTAAATTTAAATTATGTAAGCTTTGAATAAAAACGTTGATACTTTGAAACGATGATATGAAAGTGGTAGACATTATATTTAACAAGCTTAGACGAGTAAATTATCAAATTGATTTTTTTCAATTTCCATTTCAGGTTTAAATAGGTACCAATAAGGTAAGCGAACCCGATAGATTTTTTCTTAGACAATAACTTAAATAATAATTAAAAATAACCTCCGACATAAAAACCTCCAAAAAGTAAAAAAATAAAATGCATCGGTTGACCCTTTTGATGTATCTAGTAATATTTTGATTCTAGCGTCATCACATCGCAGGACCGCAATTAAAACGACACGGTTAGCACAGAGGTGAAGTGATCGCTTACTACACTACGGGTCGCGGGTTCGATTTCCGTACGGGACAAATATTTTGTATGGCCTAAATTTGTTACGGTCTGGGCGTATGTGCATGTGATATTCTATGTTTGTAACTGCACCCACGACACAGGAGAAAATACTAGTGGGGCGACGTTTTTTTTTTAAATAAAAAAATAAAATAATAATGATTCAAATATTCGGTGGGAAATAATTATGAAATAAATATAAACCTATATTTAGTTAGTGTTTATTTCTTCAAACTTGGTTGATGTTATTCAAATAAAACATAGGTTAATATTATACGTGGGGTACGTTGTCAGACAACCTCCTTGTGGTGCACCCTGAGCAACCTGGCTGATTCTCTGCCGCGGGCTAATAGTCTGACCCTCATGGAGGGGAGGCGTGGGATGGCCAGGTTCAACCTGGCGGGCCATTCCGTGTGGCCACCCGCTTTATGCGGGGAAGGGCGTCTTGTCTTAAAAAGAGGTGTGGCTTTCGCTGGAAGCCGATTTCGGCGTCTACCTTTGTTGGTGGCAGAGGTGAGGCGATTCTTATCGCCATGGTGCTTTGCACCTTCTGGGGATTTTCCCTGAGCTTCGGCTCACGGCGGTGGATCCAGTGGGGTCTGCCGTCGGGCAACCCGTTACCCGCACTGAGCGGGCCGGGGGTTCGGGGCACTGAGCGTCGGACCGCGTGGAAGACAACCACAATAAGAAACCAACCGGGGTGTAGAGCGGCGCAATTCTGTGCCGCTCCACAAAGTATCTGAGCCAGGTGGAGAGTCCGGCAACGGACATGTCACAGGAAGGGGGTCAGCGGGAATAAGGCCTGGCTGTTGTCCCCTTCCCCCTGTCTTGTGACGGACGGAGGAGCTGCTGGGGGGTTTTTAGTGGGTAGGCCCGGGCCGTGTACGGTCTGGGGAGTCCCACATATCCACGTGGTTTGGCTCGAACACGAGGAATGCGTAAATGCATTTTCCCCCCTTCCAAAAAAAGGTTAATATAACATATATTATAATATAACAACGGTTAATGTAAAATATTATACGTACAGTTGGCGCCAAGTCAAGCTTGGTTCAAAGGTCAAACAGTATAGCTTGGCGTGGCGCTTACTTTACAACCATCACCTTGGTCACCATGGTCTTTCTTGCTCATCGGGCGCAGGCAGACTTTCCCGTCACTTAGCACTGAAAAATATTATTAGAAGAGCTCTTGTCAGTGCCAATTTTCCTACTGTACTCAAGCCTCAGATCATTCAAGATGATGGCAAACGGCCTGGCGACATGTCACTGATACATTGGAAGATGGGTCGAACGGTTGTTTGGGATGCCACCTGCACAGACACACTGGCTGCGACCTATCATCCTAGGACTGTGAATCAACCTGGTGCTGCAGCGGAAGCCGGTGAACTCTTTAAAAACAACAAATATCCTCTCGGCGCCCAATATGAGTTTGTAGCTTTCGACGTCGAGACATTGGGACCGTAGGCAAAGGGCACACATGGACTACACAGAGACCTTAGCAAGCGATTGAGGGAGACAACTGGTGTCCACGGGCTGCATTCTTACGTAAATTATTTTGCGATTCAACGTGGAAATGCTGCCTGCGTGATGGGGACCATGAAACATGGACCTAATTTTTTGATTTATTTTAATTGAGTTTGTTATATTATTTTAAGTTCGTATATTAGTTTACATTAGTTTTGTATATGTACATATGTAGTTTTGAATAGGTTTTTTATCATCTACATATATATAAATACATTTTAATGTAAAATAAAGATAATAACCGTACCATAACCGTACCATATTCCTGTTCGATTCTTAATGAATTCAGATTAGTTGTTTATAATCTGACATCGCAGGTACATCAGGTATATATAAAATGAGGTTTCATATCATACATAGACACTTGGCATTACCTTTGTCCAATACTTTGGAAGACAACATACTCATGTTTTGAGAAAACAAATAAAAAATATTTTCAGAGTTAAAAGCTCACAGTAACAACCACTACAATCTGTTCAAGAGTGGTGAAGTGAAATATTCAGAAAGACAAGGTGACACATGGGACAAGAAAGCGCAATGCGGAATAAGGAATTTATCGACTGATTTGGTACTGAGTGAGCATCGGTACGTTTTGGTGACAACATCGTAGTCGATGAATTTTCACGATGACCACCGATGATGCATTGTTTCCGCAATAAATAGATGGATAATTTCTGTGTTCCTTTTGACAATTATTTGAAATCAGGTATTCTTAATTATCTTAATAGACTTAAATTTGTGTAGTAAAAGTAGTTTTCGTCTCTAAGAGATGATTGATGCTATAAGTCCTTCATGTCTATAATTAGGTCATAGGCATTCTTATTATACCAACAAAATATTTTATCATGTTCGTAAACATAGTCTATTTAAATACTTGACAAACTTAATTTTCAATTAGTTTTTTTATGTTGCAGAAGGCATCAAACTTCAACTTCATCTGGATAACAGAACACATGATTACAAATACAAAGTGCATTAACTTTAAAAAGTATTTTAATAAACACAAAAAATGTCGCATTAAAAATTATATTGTTGCTAATTTATACGACCAGTTTTTCATGTATTAAAGTAAGGTTGAGCAAAAGCGACTATTAAAATTAATTCGATTTTTACCTTTGCAAAAATAATTGGGCATCAGCTATCGAGTATCGATTTCACTGACCGTGTAATGCCGTATGATGTTGACTTATTCGGTTAACTTAAGGCGCATAGTGGTGCCAATGACCTTGCGTCGATCGTCCCGCACTGATTACATAGGAGTGAGTGAGTGAGGATGAGGGGAATATTTAAGCAAAACTTTACGCGTAAGATGAATTATTTCAATAAAAAATTAATTAAGGCGAATAAGAAAAATCTAAAAAGACCATCCCCTAGAATATTGTTCACTTTATTTATTGAAATCAAAAGTATACGATTTAACCTAATATTTACGACGCGATTAGGTTTAAAGTTTTAAAATCGAGGCATGTTTGGGTCACATTTTAACCAAGTTTTAATTAATTTATCAAAAAATTAGAAAGACCATCCTCTAAAGAATGCGTTGAATAATAACATATCTTTTTTAAAGATTTTTTTATTCAATATTTATGAAGAGAATCGGTTTTTTCTGCAGTGATTTTTTATGTTTGACCTTACTATGCGCCTTAAGTTACTTAAGTGGGCGCGTCATGCCGTCAGCCGTAACTACTCGCTCTGATACCTCCGTAACTGAAATATGATTTATGTATTAATCTACACTATTATTATAAAGAGGAAAGATTTGTATGTATGTATGTATGTAACGAGAAAACTCAAAAACTACTGGATCGATTTCAAAAACTCTTTCGCTATTAGAATGCTACATTATCCGTGATTAACATAGGCTACAAAATTATTTTTCCTACGGGAAAATATAAAATTGCCACGAGAACAATAACAACGCGGGCGAAGCTGCGTAAAGTAAAGCTAGTGTGTTAATTAATAATGGTAGATATGTACGAACTCACACTGGATCTGGTATCTGGATTTACTGAAAAATATATATTGATTTTTTTTAATTGGTACACAGAAAGATTTATCTCCAGTTTGTTAGCCTGAAAGTAAGTGATGATAATGCCTTGACTGAATAAGGCCCAGCAAATTTAATATAATCACAAAAAATCTGGCTTTATTCAATATTAACTCGAATTAAAGCTTTTTCATTAGTAAAGCTCATAATGTTGACAAACAGTTTCTTTTAACAAATATTCAAATATAAGATAAAATTTATATTGGTTTAATTACTAAGAAGTCATCATTTTTCAATTTTATTCCTTTAATGACTGTGATGATTGAAAGAAATTATTTACAAGGTCCTTGCAGCCAGGGGGTTGCTAATTTGCAAATTTCACATGAATCACATGTAACTATAGGCGACTGTAGAATTTTAAGATAATTCAATAAATCGAAGAAAAATCAATTTTCAAGTTTTTATTGCACTGTCGTGACATTGATAACTCTATGTTTTATTTATAAACGACGACGGAAGGCGACACTACGCTCGCGCGCTGTGCGCATAGAGTTACGGACATTCTAGAGGTATATTAGATTGATGTTTATTTTTGTATGAAGTTAAAATCTAACGAATTATCAAAAGTCGTAGAAACAACGTTGTTGTTTATGACGTTAGCTATCTAATCCTATGAGGTTGCAGGTGTTTTAACAATAACCCTGTATAAAAAAATTTTTATAAAAAATATACCGGCTACGCTCTAGATAAAAGCTATGATACGATAAAACAATGTTAGGATACAGCTTATATCTAAATCTAAGACAATATTGTTCTTGGGAACTTTTACATAAACTCCGCGGAACTAAGAACAATCGTTCGATAATTATAAGCAATAAAAACTAGTGAGATCACAATGTTACTAACGCTTCCTCTTGCTTAATACGGGCTGCGTCTACGCCGGAATACGCACGCTATATGGCAACCACACCCTCGCAAGCGATGTTATGCCTTATTTCAATAGCGATAAGAACGCTACTGAAACAATGCACCGTGATAAATATGTAACGTTCGCATCTATTATCTAATGTGCATCGATTATGGTGTTTTGCATTCAGGCAGCATTGCATATATAAGAAAAAAATGTGAGGCGCTGAGGTAGGTACATTACAGGTTTGCCTTTTCGATAGCTGCGTCTGTAACGGTCATATTACTATCTCGCCTTAAGTGCAAGGTCTACAATTTTTATTCAACGTTAACCTATGTAGGTACTCATTGACATCAAAACCTAATGAAGCGAAAATGACATGTACAGTGCCACGAGCGGAAAGCTGACATTAAAATTTATGCAGATGCAAGAGGAAAAAAATGCCTGTACACATTTGCGGAAATTTGGAGTACCTATAGAGATCTGGCGGATACATGATAGAATAGATTAGAGCTTTCAGGCAAAAAAAATGAAACAGTATTATTTTCTACTATACTAGAGTAGTTATATCTTTGGTACAGAAAAAATATATTGAAATTAAAACAATGCAATAAATTTTCTTTTTGCACCAGCTGCCCAAAAATGATATATTCTGTGTCATGTAAATTCACATAAAGTACCCAACTCACTTAAAGCCCCTAAAAACATGGATTGAATATATTGTATTAAATTACCTTTTCTCCTTTGGGATTGAATGAATTTATATCTGAAACACCAAAAGTGCTCAAATTATGATAGAAACTCATCTTATTTTACTGGGCAATAAAAATATAATGCTGAATCCCCAACTATTACACCCAAAAAACCGCAAACGCACCAAAATACAAGAAAATTAAACAAAACTGAAACTCGCCATGCGGCTTAGACAAAGACAAAAGGATAGTCTATAAAGATAGTCTTGAGAAGTTTACTTTCTTGACATTAAAACTAAAGTATATATGTCATAAATTTTACTATCTTTAGTTAATTAGTTAAAAGAAAGTTGTGGTATCTTTTTATTCAAGCACAATTTCCGAATTTATTCGAAAGGGCGGACCGACACCATTAACAGCGCGAATCACCTGAGATTTTTAACCGCGCGATCAAAGAGATTGTACATGTCAAGTTCCTAGTCTTGATTTCCAGTGCGTTCGATTGGCCAACCCGACGACCTTATAGGGTTTGACAGTTTGTATGTAAAATAGTAAGAGTGCGCGCTTGATTAGGTACCTATCTACCTAGTCCAAGAGTGCGCGCAAGATATTTAATTAAATTCTCTCAAATCTAACTCCACGTAACATAAACACATGTAAACTTAAGGGGTCGACAGTAACGACTTTTTGAAGCTTAACCAGAACACTTAACCAGTGGTTAACAGAGAAAAGATACATAATGTTAAATAGTAGAGAAGGTACAATTTACGTTAAAGACCGCTGCTTGGGGGCGATCGTAGAGGTGCTTCTGGAAGTGACGCTAGGTGCCGCCACAGCATGTTATCCGTCGGTAATTAGGTATCCACAAAGTAAGTACTAGTGATAGTAATTTCGAATCAGCGTCATGTTTAGTTTTTTTCTTTTAGACTCTACAACGGGTGCGTTTTTTTCTTATAATTAAAAATGATCTAATTTCTAATTAAAAAAAATAACGTTCATTGGATATTTCTTACTTGATCTAACTACACTTCCTAACAACATTTCGTATATTACTCATTTGATTATTACTTATATTCTATAATAACATTTTGGATAAAACAAGATTGCTAAAATAATCATATTCTTTATTTTTATTTGATATATATTATATTTTTTAAGGAGGGTCGGTGGCGCTTAGGACTCGGCAGTTGTCTTCCAAGCGGGAGGTCCGAGGCTCGAGACCGCCATACTAATATGTTTTTCATTTTCAAATTCCAACATATTTCGTATATTTGTCTGTCGCTCCTACGGAAGAAGTTCAAAGATGCATGTGAAGTCGACCAATCCGCATAGGGCCAGCGTGGTTGACTAAGGCCTAAACAGGGTAGGCTCGAGCCCCTCGGTGGGGACGTATATGAGCTGTTATGATGATGATATAATTTTTACACTGTATGGTAAATAATTTTGGTGGCCGGCTAAGCTGGCCAGCCTCACCGCGGCGGCGAGCAAAACCATCTGCGACTATAAACTTGCGTTGGACTGGCAGAGCCCTGCAGCGCTGGAGGCGTGACAGAAACAATGCACGCTGCAAAAGCATGCATGCTTGCTTACGTACTGCTTGCTTGTAGGATGCATGCTTGCTTTTATGGTGCTTGCCTCTTTGCATGGGGTGTGTAATATTGAATATAAATACTGGTGATCTAACATACAAATAATATAATTTCATTTCATATAATGACTGACTTAATATAATAAACATTTGATATAATTTTAGATTCTCTAATTTCATGTGACATAATGAACATTTGATATAATAGTTTTTTGATATAATACTAGATGATATAAAAACATTTTGCAGGTGCATGCATGCTTGCTTGCGTGCTGCATGCTTGCTTACGTTAACGTGCAAGCAAGCAACATGTAAGCATGCAGCATGCAAGCAAGCATGCACCATATAGGTAAGCAAGCATGCTGCACCCTGCAAGCAAACATGCAGCGTGCATGCTTTCTGTCACGGCTTCGGCGCTACGGGACTCTGGCGGTCCCACACGAGCTCATCGTTACGATGGGCGATTGTTACTAAAAACAATCGAATTATTCGATTATTGTATTTATTCGAATAACTATCGGTGTTATTCGATTGTTGCGTCGATTGTCGGTCGTAGGCGCGAACTGACTGGGCGCGCGGCTTACAACAATTAATTCGAATATAACAATTCTGTGATAATCAATGCTTAGTCTATTGGTAATTTAGTATCGCGCGTGAGACGAAATTCACTCGAAAAAATAAATAGGTAAGTATATAATTGTGTTTGCGCAATTGTTTAGAAACGAAACGTTTGACTTGTGATTCAATTTACATACATAAATACATCATTACCTATAACCTATATGGAATATGGATGGATGGATAGATAAGGTGATTGATTATAACGTTAAATTGATAAATTAGTTTTTAGGGTAATTGGCACTATGGTTACATAATTTACATTTGGTTTTTTCACGACCGTCTTCCTTAAATTTTTCAAAAAGTTCCAAATTATTGACGCTTTAAAGTAGTTATGAATAATATCATAATTATTTTAAAATGCACGCGTAATGTACAATATACTGTTGCGTGCACGCAACGCAAACTTGATCTACAATTGACTGAGAGCTACTAGAAAAACAATCGAATCGAACATCACCCCCGCTAATTGATCTGCCCGCGCGCCAATGCTCCTGCCAATGCTCCTGCTCGTAATTGTTATTCGATTGTAAATTTTCATTCGATTGTTTTTTGGCGACGGCGAAGGAATCGACAATCGAATACGCAATTGCACAATTGCCGATTTATTCGATTTTCTTTTTACTCACAATCGCCCATCGCTAGCGCTAGTGAGCGAAAACTATCTGTAATACAGATGGTTTTCGCTCACCACCGCAGCTTTGGCTTGCTGGTTCCACCACTACCTGCTTCACCTGCTCCTCAGCTCATGGGCTGCCCAGGGGTGACCTCCGCGCCTACGCGGGTTTGAATTACACTCTAATGGTAGAACAAACAAGACTACGTGGAGTCGGTTTTGCAGCAATTCGTTTCTGTCACTAGTAGCATGAAAGAATTATTTTGCTAAATTTTATTTTAGATCAAGTTATGTAGGTACAAAATGATATTTTATAGAAAATTATTTAGTAAACAATGTAAAAATTACATCAAATTAAATCAAATTATAACAATGTAGCATTATGCAAAATGTTGTTATAGAATATGAGTATTATATCAAATGAATAATATACCAAATGCCGTTATAGGAAGTGTCGTTAGACCAAGGAAAAATTATAAACATTGAACATTATACAAACATTAAACATAATTTCCTTTGAAATTAGATAATTTGTAATTATAAAAAATGAAACGCACCCCTTTGCACGGTGCTTACTTGCTTGCATACAAGTAAAACATGCATTGTGATTGTGAACGAACAGGCGTTATATAAAATGCTTGTTATATTCTCGGAATATTATGTAGTATTAAGTTAAAAATGTATTATATCACATAAAATTAGAGAATCTAAAATTATACCAAATGTTTATAATACTAAGCCAGTTTTACAGGGTATCCCAGAAGCCGACGTCAAGCCAAAAGCAGGTGATAGACTAACTCATATATGTTATCAGAAAAATATAAAAAAAATCTAAGTCACCTATTTAAAAAAATTCTAGCATTTAAAAAAATGGATAAAATTTACACTCTGTGACGGTTATTTCACTGTTGTTGCTACAATTCTTGACTTTTCTAAACATTTTCTTTTGTTTTGTAATCCTGAATAATGTTTCTGTATACTCTAATCTAAAATTTAAAGCCAGCTGCTCCAAATTAGAAGAATATGCCATTTTTATCTAAATTAAATATTCAAAATTAATTTTTCGCATAGCTTTAACAAGCTGTACTGAAAAAAAAAATGTACTATGCGAGTTTGGCAAGTAACTGCAAAAGTTGGCGCATTCAATAAGGATTCCAAAATGGTATGATACTTGGTAGATAATTTCTACGATTGCAGACAATATCTTTTTCCAAAAACAGGCAGTTTTGAACAAATTTTTCTTACGTACTTAAAATTTATTCTAATGTACCCATGGTTTGCTTTAAGGCCGTAACTTTAACATTCTAGTTTGAGTGAGACCTGGAGAGTCATTTTACGAAGTGTGAGAGAGACAGATAGTGAAATAAATTAAATACACAAAAATTGTTCAACATAATTTATTTAAATGTCAAGATTTAAAACAGGTGTTCAAACTGTCTTCCTTCAGCTCTAATGCAGACTCGACATCTTCTTAAAAAAGATCGGGCTATCAAGCGGGCGAATCTTCCATTATTAACAAAATCATTTGCTTCTATTATTCTTTGCCGTAGGTCAGTCACAGTTTCGATTGGCTTTGCGTAAACTTTTTCTTTCACCGCTCCCCAGTAAAAGAAATCTAATGGATTTAAATCTGGGGAACGGACTGGCCACGAGATAGTACCAGATCGTCCTATCCATCTGCCTGGGTATTCCTTATCGAGATATTCTCTTACTGAGCTGGCATAGTGAGCTGGGCAACCATCTTGTTGAAATCACATATCTCTTAGAATGTTAAGTGGCACATCTTCCAGTAGATTTGGTAAATAATTTTGTAAAAAATGTAAATAAACTTCACCAGTCAAGGCGTCTGGAAGCTCAAAAGGACCTATTATTTGTCCATTTAAAATTCCGGTCCACATATTCACTTTAAATCGATATTGTGATCTATCTTGCCTCATCAAATGAGGATTTTCGATATGCCACTCGTGTAAGTTGTGTAGGTTCATGTAACTATCTTTTTAAATGTCGACTCATCTGACCACAAATTTTTTTCGAAGAATCGCGGATCTTCTCTGTGTTTTTGTAGCATTGTTTGACAAAAAGCAACACGGGGTCGATGGTCCCGGGGTAGTAGAGTTTGTACTCGCTGTACGTGGTACGGGTGTAGCTGATTTCTTTGCAAAATCCGATGGGCTGTACTTTTGGGTACTCCTGTGCTTCTCTCTATTCCACAGAAATACTCCGATCTTCTTCGACAATGTCTAGTACAACGTCCTCGTAAGGGGGACGAAATCTTCTTTCACTATGTACTTGGTTCGGCAGTCGGCCCTCTGAGAAGAGTAATCGGTGCACATTTGTAAAGACTCGATGATCCGGAAAACGAGCCGCATTTGGGTACCTCTCACGATAAAGTCTAGCTGCAGCGTTGGCATTGCATCTACATTGCCCATAAATTAAATGCATGTTGGCGTATTCTTGTGTCGTGTACGCAGACATGGTGGCACTACACAATTACACAATCAACGATAAGTAGTCCGGAGCAAAGCAAAGGTCGTCGGTAGAGAAACTAAACAGTCCGAATCCAAATCACAAGCAATCAAGTCCAATAAACGAAGCAGAAAGTGGTAAGCACTAAATCAACACGAACGAATACAAAAAGATGCGCAGTAAGCGAAGGAGCGAAACGTACTGATGTGTATTGTTTGTGCGTTAGCGAATAATTGGCGTCACTATCTGTCTCGCTCATACTTCGAATCTCTCCGTCTCTGTCACGTTAGCGTCACTATCTGTCTCTCTCACACTTCGTAAAATGACTCTCCCGGTCTCACTCAAACTAGAATGTTAAAGTTACAGCCTTAAAGCAAAACCATGGGTACATTAGAATAAATTTTAAGTACGTAAGAAAAATTTGTTCAAAACTGCCTGTTTTTGGAAAAAAAAATATTGTCTGCAATCGTAGAAATTATCTACCAAGTATCTTACCATTTTGGAATCCTTATTGAATGCGCCAACTTTTGCAGTTACTTGCCAAACTCGCATAGTACATTTTTTTTCAGTACAGCTTGTTAAAGCTATGCGAAAAATTAATTTTGAATATTTAATTTAGATAAAAATGGCATATTCTTCTAATTTGGAGCAGCTGGCTTTAAATTTTAGATTAGAGTATACAGAAACATTATTCAGGATTACAAAACAAAAGAAAATGTTTAGAAAAGTCAAGATTTGTAGCAACAAGAGTGAAAAAACCGTCAGGGTGTAAATTATATCGATTTCGAACTGGTTGTTAGCCAAAAAGGTTCGCTTACTGCGCATCCTGCGGATCGAAATCTGCAGGGCCAAGGAGGAGTCCAGGGAGCAGTTTATACGGCTCCTGGACGACGATCCGTGGGGGGGTCCGTACCGATTGGTGAGGGGGAAATTTAAAGCTACCGCTCCCTCTACCTCCACTATGGACAGCGGGCTGCTGGACCGGGTGCTGAGGATTCTGTTCCCCGATCCCGGTCCGTTCCAGCCCCCCAGAATGGTCCCCCCGGATGCTCCTCCGGAGGAAGTGGCTGTCGCTATCCCTCCTGTGTCGAACGTGGAATTTGACACGGTGAGGGAACGGCTCCGGCGCAAAAAGAAGGCGCCGGGACTGGGCGCAGGGTTCTGGCCCTCGCCCTGGGATACCTCGAGGAGCGGTTCCGAGAGGTGCTTGACCTATGCATCAACTCGGGCCGCTTCCCCAGTCAATGGAAAGCGGGTAGGCTCTGCCTGTTAAGGAAGGAGAGCCGCCCCGCGGATTCCCCGACTGGGTATCGGCCGATGGTGCTGCTCGAAGTTTTTCGAGAAGATTCTCGCTTCCCGCATCGTCGAGCACCTAGAGGACCGGGGGCCGGATTTGGCTAACAACCAGTTCGGCTTCCGCACCGGCCGGTCCACGATGGATGTGGTGCCCCTCCTTAAGGGGTGGACTGAGGAGGCCACAGCTCGTGGGGAGACTATTGTTGCGGTGTCTCTTGATATCCGCAATGCTTTCAACAGCCTGCCCCACGAGAACATAAAGGAGGCACTCCGCTTCCACCGGGTGCCTCCGTACCTCCGCGCCCTCGTGGAGGACTATCTGCAAGGCAGGTCCATCCTCTACGAGGGGCCGGACGGGTGCGTCCATACGTGGGCAATGGCGGCAGGTGTGCCCCAGGGTTCCGTACTAGCTCCTCTACTATGGAACCTGGGGTACAACTGGATCCTGCGAGGCGACCTCCTTCCACGAATGGAGGTCGTCTGCTTCGCCGACGACACGCTTGTCGCGGCGAGAGCAAAAACGGGGGAGGAGGCGGCCCACCTTGCGTCGGTCGGCGCATCACTCGTCGTTCGACGCATCCGCCTCCTAGGCCTGGACGTCGCCCTCGATAAAACGAGGGCCATGATGTTCCACGCCTCTCGTCGCAGGATCCCACCGGGGCTCCGAGTCCGAGTCTCCACTCGGTCCGCATACCGGTCGAGGCACACCTTAAGTACCTCGGCCTGGTTTTGGATCCCCGATGGAGCTTTGAGGAATACTTCAAGCTCCTCACTCCACGGCTATGTGCCGCCGCAGCCGCACTCGGACGGGTCCTCCCTAATGTAGGAGGGCCAGAATCAGTGTGCCGTCGACTGTATCACGGGGTGATACGGTCGATGGCACTCTACGGAGCCCCGGTATGGGCAGAGTGCCCCTCTCCCTCTCTCACTTTTTGTGTTAGCTTAGGCCCTATGAAAAGACTGGTATTACCGAGTAAATAATCGATTTAAAATATATAATAATAATAATTTATTATCAAATTACAATAAATGATCATATATTTGTTAGGTCTTACAGGCTTTGTTAGTGATAATTATGTAATATTATATAATATTTATATAATAAACATTATTACAAAATATTGAATTACATACCCCAATATTTAAACACTATTTAAAATTGTACCGAAATATTAAACATTCAATTATAGTATCAGCGCCAGAAAATATTAACTCAAACCATTAAATTTTAATCTTGTGAAGTCACTTTGTGTAAGCATATCATTTTCACAGTTGAATTTCTTAAAAACGAGAGTTCTTACAATAGATTACTTAGTGTTCGTGAAAGTGAGCGTTTAATATCATGATTAAATTAAATATATAACCTTCAACCACAACAATGGTGTAAAGAGAAGTCTCTCACACTATTAAGTCTACGATTTGATGGACAATTTCACGTTTTAATTATCGCCCCAAAGCAACTATCGCACCTAAGAATCGCAGAGACGTGCTATTGTTACAAAAATAATATATATTTTTCTAATTTACATCCGAGCGAAGTGAAAGTGCCAGGCCCGTTGTTGTTTGTCGAGCAAAAGAATAAAAAAAAAATTATCGATGATTGATTAGACCACAATAAAATAACTGCATAGTATCACAAACTATTTTGGATTATGACACTAGTCAGTATAGGCATTCGAATTGTTTGATAGTATTTGGAATTTGTCTTCATCTTCTTACATTAATATTATAGAGAAAAACTAGCTGTGCCCGCGAACGACGTTTCGCTATAATAATTTTCAAAAAAATAACTTATCACCTATACTGTGACATGAGAATTTCATAGGTATACTAGCTTTCCGCTCGCGGCTTCGCCCGCGTTATTATTGTTTTCCCGTGGGAATTTTATATTTTGCCTTCAAATAATTTGGTAGTCTGTCAATAATATAGAAGACTGTTATTTATATTTAGGAGCACGAATAATAAATTTCATAGAAATTGGAGCAGATTTTAAATATTTTCCATAGAAACTTTCAACCCCTATTTTGCACCCTAAGGGGGAGAATTCAAATAAACCATGAAACACGTGTTCAATGAAATGTTTTTAAGAGCATGAATCTCAAGTTTTTTCAAAATCGTTGCTAATTAAAAAACATCCATACAAACTTGCAACCCCTATTTCATCACTTCAGGGTTAATTTTTTTTAAAATCCCTTCCTAGTGTGCGTCCGCATTTTGAATTAAAACAACTGTCCAAATTTCACATTTCTACCATAAGCGGTTACGGCTGTGCTGTCTATAGATGGGAACTTCTTTTATATATAGATTAAGAAAAGGATAAGATTCATAGATTTGAGTAGGCTTCAGAATTGGGGGATAGATTTTTAAAAAATACGTAAGCTAACCTTCACTTGATGACATAAGCTAATATAATAAAAAAATAGTATCTACTCGAAAATATCAATAATATATCCCGAGAATTTTAAACACATATAAAATCATTTGAATCGCGTGCGTCGCGAAAGCTATTGATGATAGAACAAAACAATATAAGTAGTTTTAGAGAACACAATTATTATAATTATAAAAACATTGGCCTTACCACGTGTTCAACACAACTCACATTTACAAAACATCGCTTTTTGATCGGAAGCAAACAATAATTTGAGATATTTATTACTCGAATCTTCATCAAATTTATTTTTGTTGCTGTTACAGCTAAATAATCATCTCAAAAACCTTTTTATCCGAGAGATTAGAGCGACAGATACAAAGCAAGTAGAAAAAGTTTCGAAACGCTTTAATTAAAGTAACGCAATGGTAGTAAGCCTACACTACTTTAGCGAAAATTAAGAAACCCTTGCTTTAAGAGCACAGACCAGTTTTGTCATTGCGTAAAGTATTCAACACTAGTTATCATTTTGTACATTTAGTCTGCATGAGAAATAATATATGCACAAAGGTCGTGCTTTCCCAAGAAGGCTGGCCTGACCCAAAGGCAGCGAATAACTCCATTCATTGACAGAGTTTTCCATATGAGATTACATCGTTTAGTCCAGTGCTTACCCGTTGTACTACCATTGGTACACAACAGGTATCTTTTTCCCCGTTTTGCTACTTAGTAGTAGTATCACGGGAAGTTATTTTTACCAGTACTTATTATTTTTAACAATCTAAGAACTTCATATTGAATCATACATGGTCTTGCCAATGGACAATGTTACCTCAAAAATCAGATGTTTCAGTTTCTCAGTTTTTTGATAAAGATTTAAAAACGGGATGATATATGCGAAATATTAATATTAAACGTTCTTTGTGTAACTGTTAGTATAGCAGTAGAGTTAATATGAGAGAGATATCAAGCAGGCAACAAACTATAAAGAAATACATATATTGATGATAGTGGACCAGTAAACAAATGCATCGTACAAATAATAAAATTACATTAAAAATGTTAATAGAAAAGTTGCGTCAAAATTGTTTTTAAAATAATCAAAATCTGCTGTTCACAAATTTGTATTTTAGTATTACGATTTTTAAAAATAATGGCCAACTAAATGGTGTTGTTTTATTTTTGATAATAGTAAATAGTACCAGAGGTAAAATTAATTGCCTGCAGTACTAAAAAAACGCCTGTAGTGAAAACAGTATTACGACGCGTACGTGCAGCCCCCTAACCATGATCGCCCAAAATTATATTAAAACCGCGCTGAGAGCGGGATGGCGCTATACGCAGCAAGAGCGGTGTCTCTGTTTCAATATTAGTCCCCTGGTCCAGTTGAGTTGAAGTCATCTTTTAACCTACTTCAAAAAAGGAGGAGGTTCTCAATTCGATGCTTTATTTTGTGTGTGTACGTGACGTAATTACTCCGTCAATTGAAGGCAATTTTTTTTTGTATTCGATAGAGTATACTCCTGTGGTTGTTCCAATATTACGAAAGTCAGGGTTTTGATGATGGGATCCCAGGAAAATCGAGGAAAACTCTTAAATGTTATAGGTGCGTCCAACGTGTTTCACGTTACTTCCGAAGCTTTTCAAGAATTTGCATCTGGTAGTCATGAACGGAGCTGGTGATGGAAAGATCATTAACTTTTAGGAGTTAGAAGTTTTTAAAATACAATAGGCACATATTGAGCCTTTGTCGTATTCTTTCAAGTTACTTCGGTGAGCTGGTAAATTACAAAAAATAAAATCCGACTTCAAAACACTTTAAAATTAAAAATAATATAAGAACACAGACACCATTACATTTCTATATTGAATTCGATGCCAAACGATGATCTCCTTAAAGTCTTAAAATTTAGCACCGACTTCAATATATAAATTTAGTCTGTATTCTTATTTATTATTTTTAACTTATAAGTGTTTTTGAATTCTGTTTTTATTTTTTATAAAAATTTTGCGATTATGCATTGCACGTACCTATTTTCATGTATTAGACAAGCAGCAAGCGATGCAGGGGTTATTCCCTGAGTACCCCGATCCCCGAGGCCCCCGTCCCGCAGGACCCCAAATACGAAAAAATTAATTACATTTCATTTTGTTATGTGTAATAAAAAAGTAGTCCTCCAACATCAAAATAAGTTTAAATAAAATCCATAAGTACTTTATAGTAGGCAAGGCGGAGTGTAGGGTTACTATTATGATCGCTTATAGCAAGATATGTAGCTGTGTATAGCGCCAATACAATTGTTTTGAGAAATCATGGTTAGGGGGCTGGTACGTTTCCGCGCGCGTGTTTACGCTTCGGATTTCTTAACCGTAAAATGTGATCTCGGACTGTAGACACAACACGTGTTCTCTACAAATAATGATAATCCAAAGACGATAACGCCACCGAGGAGAGGAAAATATCGGAGCATTCGTCAGACAAATTGCCTTTGAGAAAGTATTTTAAAACAAGCATTTTAACAAAAACTCACTATTGAATCATAATTTTTGAGTTTGATTATACAGGATTATTTTTTTATCGCCCAGGAAAATTTAAGAGACGCTTCAGAGCACATCCATTATTAAATCAAAATTTAAAAAAATGAAATAAATATTTAAAAAAATAGTAAAAACAAAAAATCTTTAAATATACTGTTAGTCTCAACAAGTGCAGTTATTTTTTGAATATTTAACAAAAATAATATAAAATTAAGTAGGTGCCTTATTTATTTTATGAATATATCATTCTACTACCATGTCGTGAAGCGTCCCTTAAATTTTCCTGGGTAATAAAAAAGTAATCCTGTATATGTCCCTTATTGTTGTTTGACTATCATTTTGATGTTTCGTTAAACGTCTCCGTAGCCTTGAAAAACCCGATTTCTCGGTGCTGTGGATTTTGGTGGACACAGGGGTGGAACAAATTGTTTTCGCCGCCCTGTATAGATCACATAGCGGGGATCAGGAGACGACTCGGCTGTTTGACTACCTCAGCACAACAGCTGACAAGGTACATGAACGGTATCCATTGGCACAGTTAGTGTTTCTGGGGGACTTTAACGCCCACCACAAGGAGTGGCTGTGCCCATACCAGAACACTGATAATGCTGGGCGAGAAGCGCGCAAGCTTGCGTTGTCGCTAAGTCTCACCCAGTTGGTCACTGAGCCAACGAGAATACCGGATGTAGAAGGCCACACCGCCTATTGTTTGGACCTTCTGCTGGCAACAGATCCGGACAGGTTTTCGGTAGCCATATCATCCCCTCTGGGAAGCTCCGATCACTGTCTGGTGAAATCTGTATCGACATTCTCCCCGCCTGACACTGCCCCTAGGGAAACCAGGCGGAGATGGCGATACAAGTCAGCAGATTGGGATGAGATGCGACACTTTTTTGCATCTTACCCTTGGCGGCAAACGTGCTTTGCATCCGAGGACTCTACGACCTGCGCTGATAACATTGTTAACGTGATACGGCAAGCTATGGAGTACTTCATTCCTTATTCTGATGTGACCACCGAACGTTTCGCCCGTCCCTGGTATAATGCCGACTGCGCAAAGGCTGATGCCCTTAAACAATTGGCATATCAGGAATGGGCTGCCGCGCGAAGTAGAAAACTTGCCGACCTCGGAGCCAAGTCCTGCAAAAAAGCACAGAAGAAGGCTCGCCTCGACCACATTGGTCGTATTGGGGCCAGACTCTCATCATACCTATCGGGAAATAGAGCCTTTTGGTCCCTTGCCAAATCGGTCGAGACGAACTTCTGCCGGCCATCACTACCGCCCCTTCAGACGCCTGATGGATCACTGGCTCACACCGCTAAGGATAAGGCAAATCTATTTGCCTCTCTTTTTGCGGAAAACTCGCACCTAGACCCCACAAGCCAACCTCCACCCACAATACCCTCAAGCAGTTCCGCAATGCCGGAGATTCGCATCCACCAGAAGGAGGTTCTTCTATCGCTGAGGGGTCTGAATGTGAACAAAGCTAGTGGCCCAGATGGAATTCCTGCGGTAGTCCTTAAAACTTGTGCTCCCGAGTTGTCTCCTGTTCTCACACGCCTATACCGTCTCTCTCTGAGCACCGGTCTAGTTCCAAGATCTTGGAAGCTTGCTAATGTGCAGCCGGTACCCAAAAAGGGAAGTCGTGCTGACCCATCAAACTACAGGCCAATAGCTATTACCTCCATTCTCTGTAAGAGTATGGAACGTGTACTGAATGCTCGTCTTATTGGCTACCTAGAAGGTAACGACCTCCTCAGTGACCGGCAGTACGGTTTTCAGCCAAGACGGTCTACCGGGGACCTTCTAGTGTATGCCACACACCTCTGGAGCGAAGCGATTGAGAGGTACGGTGAAGCTCTCGCGGTTTCACTAGGCATCTCAAAGGCATTTGATAGGGTCTGGCACGACGGCTTGCTTAGCAAGCTTCCTTCATATGGACTACCCCCAAACCTTTGCTCATGGATAACTGATTTCCTGAGGAACAGATCGATTCGGGTAGTCATTGATGGCTGCTCGTCTGATCCCTTGGCTATCGATGCCGGAGTCCCCCAGGGATCGATCGATCTGTTGAAATCCGGTATCTTTGGGTACGCAGACGATAGCACAGTTGCAGAGAGATATATGTCCGATGCTAAGGCTGGGAAGACCGAAATTGAGCTGCTCAGAGCGAACATGGTGGAACGCGTGAACTCGACCCTGCAAAAAGTTTCGGATTGGGGGGAAGCTAACAGAGTCGAGTTCAATGGCTCCAAGACCCAGGCGTGTCTTTTCTGCTCCAAGTGGAACCCGTTCAACTTGGTTCCCACATTCCGAAGTGTACCCTTGCCTTTAACGGACCATTTAAGCCTACTGGGCATCGACCTCTCACCGAACCTCAACTTTGGGCGTTCTATTGAGGCGAAGGCGGCTACTGCAGCTAAAAACCTTGCTATACTCTCGAAGGTTAGGCGGTATTTCACGCCGGGGCAGCTTCTTACACTTTATCAAGCACAGGTCCGGTCGTGCATGGAATACTGCAGCCACCTTTGGGACGGCTCTGCTAATTACCAGTTATCTGCCCTTAACTCGGTGGAGCGCCGGGCGAAGAGGTTGATCGGTGAAGATACTCTGAAAATTTCAAATTTCCAGTCTTGAACATCGCCGCGTAGTGGCCCGTTTATCGGTTTTTTACAGGCTACATTTCGGAGAGTGTTCCCAAGAGCTGTTTGATCTTATTCCACCATCTCCCTTTTACTACCGAGGCACCCGGAGAACGGCAAAGACCCACCCCTACGTAGTAAAAATTCCACTGCTCCGCACGAAGCGTTTCGCTTCCACTTTTTTAATGCGTACTGCAAAGGAATGGAATTCTTTGGCGTCCTCTGTGTTCCCACCTCATTACAACCCGGGTCTTTTCAGGACTAGAGTGAGTCGGCACCTAATGAGTAGGCACGCTCATTAGGTGCCATCAGGTTACCATCAGGCAAGATGAGGTCAAGTGTCTACCCATAAACTGTAAAAAAAAGTATAAAATTGATAAGTCCATGTAGAAAATAAATTGATAGAGAATGTTTTTTAATCGGTCATATTTGGAGTTTTTTTCTTTGTTGACATCAACGACGAAATCCGCATGCGGCTGCGGCACGGCCTGTACAAATATATACATTACAGTATAATTATGTTTGTACTGTACAGGCATGTGACCTCAGTAAAACGTGAACTCTTACAAGTTTTCGTTAGTAGCCAGTTGCTAATAAGTACATTGAAAGACTGTCTTGGAGGCATATTTCAGGTTAATCCGGCGGTTAACCACACGATGCGGCAACAGTCATATTAACGTCACATGATGATGAATGGCGATTACGTAAGCAACACCCACACGTTTCACTGATATTAATTTGCAAAAATAAATTGACATGCAGACCTTTTTAAAGCTTTATGAAACAACATACAATTTATATTTTACTAGCTTCTGCCCGCGACTTCGTCTGCGTGGACTTCAGAATTGGGTCTAAAGCTTCGCTCGTTAACAATTTTTAATCTTCCCACGGGAACTATTTGAGAGATCATTAAGGAATATAAAGTACATGTCCTTTTCCATAGTATAGGTGACATGCATACCAAATTTCAAAGCTGTCTGTCCGCAGCTTAGCTCGTAAACAATTTTCAATTTTCCCTCGGGAACTACTTAAGAAATCAGGATAAAAGGTAGCCTATGTTCTTTTCCATGTCAAAGGCTACATGCATGCCAAATTTCATCCAAATCCGTTCAGCCGTTTTTGCGTGATTGAGACATCCAAACATCCACACTCACATTTATAATATTAGTAGGATGTCCGTTTTTCGACAAAGTCTCTCGGAACGAAATGTCTTTTTTTTTGCGTTATGATTGATAAGATATAAATATCGTAGATATGTAACATCTAAAGTAAAAAATAATTATGAAGACACTGAGAGATAATTTACAGTACAACTAAATTTTAAAGTGCAATACGGAACACAAAGTAAATCCTCTCAGCTACAATACCCACAGCTGGACAAAGCGTCGTCGCTCCCACCACGTTTGCCCAGCCAGTGCAGGGTTGGTCACAAACCCTGCCCCCTAACCATGATCGCTCTAAAGCGCTCCACACGCAGAGGCGGCAAGCTGGACGGTAGCGGAGTGAAATTTTTTGCAATATTCGTGTAGCTATGGACCATGCCACACAGAATCCACCCGCGGAAGTCGCGCGGTGCAAGAAAATCGCTTACCGCAATTCTGCTACTGTCTCGCTTTCGCCACTGTGTGTGAAGCGCTTAAGAGGATTGTGAAGCTGTAAATTTTCATACAAAAAGCGATAACGCTTTTCTCCCACTTTACTTACATAGTCCAATTTTCGTAATTTTTGGAAATAATGAAGATCTAGGTTTGCACGTTTTGATTTTTAAGAAATATTGCTCAGAATATAAATTATTAGGATCTAAATATCTATATTTTAGACTTAAAAACGACCTCGAGCATCTTAATCTTTTTTTGACTAAATTATACTGAATTACAATAAAAGCAAAACGTACAAACATAGATTATGAATCTAATGGATCCAAAAGTATCTAATTTTGTAAAGGTTTAAGTGGTAAAACCGTTATCGCCCGAAACAATATTTCAATAAGAATTGTAGGCACTTGCCTCGGACTTTCAACTCTTATCTAAGTGGTATGCCACAAACTGCATTTTTGAAAATGCATACTCGAGCCATGATTTGGCACTTTACAGTCCTCTTAAAAAATTTGAAAACGCACTGAGAGCGGGATCGCGGTATACGCAGCAAGAGCGGTGGCTTTGTTTCAATATTATTTTGTTTTAGCCTTGCTATAAGAGGCCTAATTCTGCTAATCTTAACATTGTTATCGTGTCTTGATAGCGCTTCAATAAAACTGCTTTTGTCACTTTTCTACGCTTTTCGTGGTGCAATTTATTCATACTACAATTATATGATAAATATTTTAGTTATGTATTGGTTAATCTATACTATACTTAGGTACTAATATTATAAAGCTGAAGAGTTTGTATGTTTGGATGCGCTAATCTCAGAAACTACTAATTCAAATTGAAAAATTCTATTCATATAGCACCACGCTACGACCAATAGAAGCTGAGCATCAATGAAAAATGTTGCAAAAACAGGAAACAATATATGGCGAAACGTAGTCCGCGGGCACAGCTAGTAAAATATAAAACTAAGTTGATTATCCCTCATTAATAAAATTACTAAAGATTGAAAGCTGAAGCTCTGTGAACAATGGGTAATACAAACACATCTATAAATGACACTGATATAATGGCGCAGTTATGCCAATTTGGTAGCTGCGGCACATACAGCGGGGTCACAGGTTCAATAGGCCAAATGGTTTGCGATTGGCTCTACGCTTTCTGTGTAACTTTATAGCTTGGCTCTATTCACAAGGCAAAGGTAATACCTATTAATAATACCTATAATTAAATTTGCAATTCTTAAATATAGTCACCTCAAGACAGTAAGGAATACGAATTAGTTCAGTTATTTTCATCTAGAAGTCGAACTTATATGGCGTATTTAATATAACTTATATTTTATTGAAATTCTGAATTTCTGAGAGACTTATATTTCCTCATAAATAAGTCTGAGTCTGTGATCATCATCATTTTTTTAAGAAAGAAAGGATAAGTACGAAGTAAAAAAGTGATAACACCCCACCTAGTGGAATACTACAGTAAAGCAATATCAGTTTCTCTTATTCTTTTCAAATATACTAGTTGGTAGTATAATGAATGAAGTTATACTTAACACTACTCTCAATCTCGCCATTTCATTTTGCTTTTCGCTTATTTTCTCAATCCTTGGCCAATCGTTGCCAATATTTAGGATGTGATTGTCCTCGTAATCATTACACTACAGGCTTCCTAAAATAATAAATTCGTCATATTTTGCTATTTCGATGGTAGAAAACCTTCAGTGCACATCTAGTGGAAGCCTCACCTATCGATGTACAGCCGGCTTCAAAAGTAGATTTTAGTACCGTGTCACACCAACTATTAACAATGCAATATAGGTGTCACAATAATATAAATAAAATGAATAGTTGGAGTCACATGCTCTAAAATGGTTATCTACTTTTGAAGCCGGCCGTACATTATTATGTTACTGCATTTGGATTCGTTTATATACATATTTTTATGTTGTTATTGATGTTAGATAATATTTATTTATATAACAGATATCTATATTATTTAACACTAAATGACAATGGGTATTTTTATCAGGTCCATAGCTACTAAGTAACGGATCCATAATTAATCTGCTCTCAACGAAGCCTTTTTTATCATGAGACGCATTTTTGAATTATTAGTGTAAGTGAATCTTTGCAATCGAACATAAATCCGAGTCATGTGTGAAATTATTTTCAACTGTTCTCAATTTCAAAGATTTTTGAATCACTCGAATTCATTATGGTCATTAAAACAAATTCTGTATTAGATACAGTTGATACCGTTTCATGCAAAAAAAAATCCGTACGCAATAAGTCATTAATTTAAAAAAACCAGCGATGAATCGCACGTAAAACGGACCGTTTATACTTTGTATATATTCTGAGTGAAAAATGAAAAATGAGTGGGGAGGACCACACGTTTCGGATTCACGGAATGAATATTCAAAAATAGTGAATTTGGAAATTCGTATACTCAAATTTTACCATTTCGGATGCGAATTTAAATTAATAGTTTAAATAATTGCGTCACCAGTTGTGAATACAAGTAACTCCAGTTTATAATGGAAATTTATACTTTATTTCAAAATAGTGATAAGTTTATTTATTTCCGACAAACACCTACTTACTTCGAAACATTGAAAAATGTCTACATAACAGTTTCCCATGCGCGACTCGCTCAGCAACCACGTACTCTTGAAAGTGTTTGTTACATCGCGTTAAAAATTAATAGCACAACCGCAAAGAAATCCACCAAGCTTCAAGTTCTCACTATGATTATGCGATGTTTTCTTCGCTTACGGCTAGGTGACTATGTCCAACGCGTAAATGTAGATTTCACTGGCGTATCGTTCGCGGTTTCAAAAGATTACGTCCAGTCATAGACATAATAATATTATATACAATCCGATATGCGGTCTAGACATGCATGTTATAAATAGCTTTACAGTCATGACAGCAAAGATGCAACTTTGTTTTTGTTGTACACTTGAGCGGGTAAAACCGACCTCAAATCAATATTCATATGATTGTCCAGTTAGGCAATGCCCGGTAAATGAAGTCCGTCTGAGAGGAGTGCCAGTTTCTCAGCTCAGGAACATTCTAAGGATTAAAAGGGCTAGCTGTTTGGGCAGGAGAAGATAGGCCGATGCTATGCAATATGTAGCTTGCTGATCTCCAAAGGCCGGGCTGCCCTTAGGTGGTCCGAAGTATTGAGTTTCTCCAGGCCTTGCATTACGCCGACCATATTCAAGACTAGCTTCTGCCCGCGACTTCGTCTGCGTGGACTTCAGAATTGGGTCTAAAGCTTCGCTCGTTAACAAATTTTTAATCTTCCCACGGGAACTATTTGAGAGATCATTAAGAATATAAAGTACATGGCCTTTTCCATAGCATTAGTGACATGCATACCAAATTTCAAAGCTGTCTGCCCGCGGCTTAGCTCGTAAACAATTTTCAGTTTTCCCTCGGGAACTACTGATGGAATCGGGATAAAAGTTAGCCTATGTTCTTTTCCATGTCAAAGACATGCATGCCAAATTTCATCCAAATCCCTTTAACCGTTTTTGCGTATATTAGTGAATATTAGTAGGATAGTAGGATGACCGTCGAGGTTATTATCTAAACAACCTCAATACACGCACCTGTCACAAGGCAGGCATAGTACGCAAGATAGGAAAAGTTTTGTAGCTCCCGTACTACACTGTAGTGTACTAATTTTGATCCAACATACAGATTTTGTACTTGTTTTCTATCATACATTTCACACCGGGTCAAAGATTGTTACTCTACAAGTCGCAAGTCAGACCCCACAATATTGCTACCATCTATGGGCGGGAGCACCTTTTTACTAACATACACCTTTTGACACGGTACAAAAACGATCTATGGGACTCATTGACGATCCCATACTCACAAACGGTATTGAACTCCTCAGTCCCAGAAGAGATTTTGCCTCTCTGTGTATGTTCTACCGCTTGTCTAATGAGATATGTTCCGGGGAGCTGTTTGACATGATGCCTACGGCCACTTTCTATCATCGTACAGCTCGCCATCGGCAGGGAATTCACCATCACACCCTAGAACCAAAATGGTCCCGTACGGTACGGTTTCAGAGGAACTTCCTCCCGCGTACGCTCAAGATGTGGAATGAACTCCCTGTCGAGGTTTTCTTAAGAGACTACAGCATTGGGTTCTTCAAAAAGGGTATTAAAAAGTTTTTAAAGGGTTTGCAACGCGCAAGCGATACCCCCAGTGTTGCAAGCGTCCATAGGCTACGGTAACCACTTACCATCAGGTGGACCGTATGCTTGTTTGCCACCTTAGTGGTATAAATAAAAAAAATTAAAAATACTGACGCTGTGTTAAAGCTCCCACAAATCACTATTTTTATATTTTATTTATCGTAACCTCGTGACCAATGGACTGAGTTGCAAAACACGAAAAAGGTCTTAAACTAACGTCTCGTTGTATATCCCTATCCCTTCATTAAACAGTAGTATTCCTATAGAATTGGATCTGAAAACAAAATTGCTAGAAACTTATCGTGTTTCCTTAATTATAATATTGCACTGAACCCACGTAATGTGATTCATACAAGGGCAAGTGTTTTAAAGAGCTTTACAATTAATATCTTTCAAACACCCCACCTGTAGCACGCTTCGATGACAATGACTGTAAACATTTAATAATACTTCCAAATATTTTCTCTGCACTGTTAATGAGACCCATTATAGTAGGTGTAATCTTAAATCAGACAATGCACAACTAATTACACTTGGCCAATACATATGACCCCTGCATAGAGTTCCGCAGTGTGAGCTCTCTTAAGTTTCCTCAAAGTTCCGCCTATAGATGCAGGGATCTATGTCTTTGGTCGAATTTCAACTGACTAACTAAGTAACCGGGCATATTTGTACATACATCAATCTTAAAATAAATTCTTGACAGAACTTTTAGACACCGTACGAGAAGTTATCAATCATGGTTAGTTAAATATTAAACTATTAACCTCGCCTTATATGGGGTCAAGGAGCAGGCCAGGTGCTACACTAATTTGTATTAGATCTCTTGATTACATCCGTCAATTGTTTCCTTCGGAATCATATGGCACCTTGTTTCATGAGAGGTGACATAAGTCGACTGGCAGAGAATAATCGATTTTCTAATTTACTATTAGATAAATCGATGATAATCGAAAATGTATAGGAGCAATCGTTATTCTAAGTTATAGCTCAGCAACTTTTTTATACAACAGTGAATCTCTTGACCTTAATCTCACCCGGTAAGTAAGGATAAGGCCAACGATGGAAGCGAGCTTCACCTGGACTCCTCAACAACTGAGGAACTGACTATCTTATACTTCTAACTGTCGGAACACAACAATGTATGAACATTACTACAATATAGCAACAGGCGGGCTCAGCAAGCGTAGCACGGGCTGCCAAGACTGGGCTCGAGTCACGCATTATCTCACAATTTCAGTGACATAATCTCTATGTCTTAAAGAGTATAGCAAGGTGGCGCGTATTAAGTGGGACTGACGTGATAAAAATTTCTTGACGCTCGTCAAGGGACGCGTGTGACTGAGTTTTATCACAAATTTTTTGCACTCCGACTGCTGCTACATTTTCTAAAGTATTAAGGCGCTTTCTATAACCACAACAGTCGGCTCACAGGCACGCCAAGATATTTGTGATAAAACTCAGTCACACGTGTTCCTTGACGAGCGTCAAGAAAATTTGTCACGTCAGTCACACTAAATACGCGCCACTGTGCTACTCTTTAGACAGAGATTATGTCACTGAAATTGTGAGATAATGCGTGACTCGAGTTCCGTCTTGGCAGCCCGTGCTACGCCTGCTGAAGCCCTTTTTTTTTACAAGAGGGAAAATACAGTCTTTACGGTATTCGACAAGGGAATTGAGCTGACTAGGCCACCCCAAGGATATGCAGGACTCGGGTAGAAGACCCACTACCGGCTAAAAACCCTCTAGATACTTCTACCTCCGTGGAGACACAATCGGGATCGGAGTTGGCCATTCCCCGATTGTACGCCTGCTGAAGCCCTTTTTTTTATTTTATTTTTTTGAGGCGGGGGAATCTCTTTACGATTCAACAAGGGGCTGAAAGCTGACAAAGCCGCCCCAAGGATATGCCATTGGACTCGGGTTACCTGGGTAACCCCATACCTGGCTAAACCACCCTCCAGAGCAACTTCTACCTCCGTAGAGACACACTCGGGATCGGCGTTAGCCATTCCCCGAGTGCGCCCCCTGGATTGTAGGCCTGACGCAAGCGCCAGGTCTTACCTCTACGGGGGGGTCGACAAGTGCAATAATTCGACCCCCCAGACGGGCAGGCCAGGGGTAGAAAAGTGTCTCCCGACCGGTTGTCGGCCGGCCGGGCCATTTCATCCCCAGCTTGCTTAGGGGAGTTGGTGGCGCGCGTCCAGGAACGCGCGCCTCCTCCTACCCAACCGCCTGCGCCGGAGCGGTGCGGCGAGAGGGTCAACCTCGCCGCACCGCTGAAGCCCTACCACAACCTCACCGAGCATAAACAACTTCTGCCCCCATGAGGAAACGAACCCCGGACCTGCAGACGAAAACTGGGTGGTTTCAACCACTAGACCAATGAGGCGGCTTAAATTATATGGAAAACATAATGACACTATAATAATATAAAGCATACTGATGATTCTACTCGTATTTGTATTATCAAAAACACATATCTTAAATTTATCTTTGCATAACAACGCATACAGGTTTAGTTCATACTGTGATTCTTTTCACTATAGCTAGTTTCACAGCCACCACTTTAGCCATAAAATAATGGATAAACCTGTAACTATAAATGAACTTCATCATGGCCTTCCTTACCTCAAATTTTAACCTTAGTATAAATATCACAGTTTCGGAGATATTTATTGTTTTTGTATTTTTCGAAAATTTGCAAGTGCGAATAGTTTTTATAGTGCCATTTCTACAAATGGAGAGGTTTTTCGATTTCGTGTTTTTTTCATTTCACAAGCAATAGTTTAGCTATCAAAAACAATGACTTAAATTTAAGTGTGCTCAAAAAATATAAAACACATAGAAAATTGAAATTGAAATTAATTTACTTTCATGTTCGATAAGCTACAGTATAAAAAAAGTAGAACGCTCATCGTGCCCATCATCTTAAAAACTTGCTTAGCTATTCTAAATTCCAAAAAAGTACGAGTATCATAAGCCTAGGCATTCTGATTTTTTTTTAATTTCATGACTACTTGGATTGCAAATACGAGTAGTATAAAAACTTCAAAAAACTGTTTTTGTCGTAATAATTACTCTAAGCTTCTGTATTAATGTAAAGGTAAAATGAGCCTAGGTATTCTGTATTTTTTAATCAGACTACTTAAGGAGTATGAAAATTAACATGTATGAGATTAGGCTACTTAAGGAGTATGAAAATTTCAAAATACTCGGAAATTCAAATTAACTTTGCGCCCTTATACACGTCCCAGACCTTTTATAAAAAGTTTATTGCGGTGCGTGTAACCCGACGTTTTGATGTAAGCAGAAAATTAATTTCATTAATAATTTTCTTTGTTTTAATTTTTTTAAGGACTTTACGCTAGTTCGTTAAATTAATCGCACTTGGAAATTTTCGAAAAACACAAAAACAATAAATATCTCTAAAACCGTGATATTTTCACTAAGGTCAAAATTTGTGATAAGGGAGGCCGTGATGAAATCCATCTATAGTACAGGTTTATCCATTGTTTTAGGGGCACCTGTTTATCTCATTGCTGGGCACGGGTTTCTCTTAGATGAGATTTGGCTTGCCACACCACGCTGTAGAGACAAGTTGATGTATGGTTTCATTTCTGGTTTTCCAAGTCCCATAGTCGGCTCTCACGAAATCCACTGGAAGAAAGAAAGCAACTACACCTGTATTCTAAATGTATCATAGCACGGACGATCGATCGTAACAATAAGAAGTAATTCAAGCTAAGTCTGACTTGTCAATGAGGAAAGTATCTTATTATTGCAAGTAGGTAATTAATCGAAGTGGCCGCTTACAATGGATCTCATAACGCTTAAGGTCACTCAAAAGGCAATGGAGAGGGCTATGCTCGGAGATTCTCTATGTGATTGTAACAGAAATGATGAGATCCGTATAGGACATAGCATCACCGACATAGCCCGGAGAATTAGAGAAATATTAAGCGACAGTGGGCGGGACACATCGCTCGCAGGACTGACGGCCGTTGGGGTGGAAAGGTTCTCGAGTGGCGGCCGCGTACGGGGAGACGCAGCGTTTCTTGCCCCACAAAGTGGACCGATGATCTGGTGAAGGTCACGGGAAGCCGCTGGTTGCGAGAACCGCAGGGCCGTTCGGTTTAGAGATCTTAGGCCTATGTTTAACAGTGGGCGTCTGTTGGCTGAAATGATAATGATGATGAATTAATTGTTAATTAAAGTTGGCTTCATTATCTATCATCTACGCTTTTAATCTACGCTTTACGAGAATTTTCAAAATATATTAAGCGTTTTACTAATGTCAGGGTTGTTAATTTAATTTATTTCTTTCATATTTAAAAAAGTTTCTCGGTTCTGTCATTATAAAATAATAATGCTACTCATATATATGTAAAACGTCATATAAAAAAAGTGTAGCATTTGCATCGTCATACAGTGATCATAATTAACATTGCTCAACATTTTAGACTGAAAACTAAATGTTTATGTGAATTATTCATAAAACTGTCGACAAAAAGTCTCCTGCTCGAAAACTGTAACATTCGCGTGTCGCTGATGACGTAAGAGCGCGGTGCGCCGGCGCAACGGTACAGCCTGCACGATAGCTATCACGCTCGCTGTCGATAGCAAAAGTGTCTGCCGACCCTGGCCGCCCCCCTCCATTGGGGGGGAGCTGCTAGCTCCCTTCACCTTCGGGCCGCACGTCGGCTCACAACCAATGACCGCCTGCCTCGAGCCGGCGAAAGGTTTTATATACAAGTAGAATTCGCAGTGCCAAATTGCTATAACTCAAAATATAGGGTAGTCGGACGGTCCTCTCGTCCGGCCGGGCGCGTGTTGAATATCGGTGCGTTTGCGACAGCCCTGTAGTTTAGGGCAATGCTCGGCGGCGCAGTGCCTACTTAAATTTTAGTTCAGAGGCGCCGTGAAAACTTTTTTGTGTACAATGGGGTGTAGTGCAAGATACTGTTTACTGGCTCTATGCTTGTGTCTAGTGACTGAATATGCGAT
The DNA here is from genome assembly GCA_963935595.1 of Schoenobius gigantellus. Classification (NCBI taxonomy): domain Eukaryota; kingdom Metazoa; phylum Arthropoda; class Insecta; order Lepidoptera; family Crambidae; genus Schoenobius; species Schoenobius gigantellus. The sequence continues at coordinate 31,740,330 of OZ012547.1, read as the reverse complement.
CGGTGTGCGAGTGGTACCCAAAAGGAAAAAAGGTAAGCTATTGAACTCTGGATTTTTCAAAAGTGACATCAATTATTACAACTAAAGAAACTTAAAGTATGAATTCGACTCAGGTTTGGCAATGTCTAATTTAATTTTGTACTTGTGTGATTTTCTCAAACATTTTAATTATTTATATAATAATGATCTAGGCTTCTTTTACTCAGAAGTATTCTCCCCTCACTCGATTTGTAGAGGGACCGTATAGACAAAATAATGTAATTCAAATGCATTAAAAACCCCAAAAACAGTTATTAAATAAAATAAAAACATTATCAAATATGTGATTTTTTGGTAGATTTAGTATAATTTAATTACATAATCAAAAATCATAATTTCTCTATTTAAGTTGATTTAATTCCTACATTCAGAAGTAATGGAACAATTTAAGCTTTATCATTTTTGTACAAATGTTTGTATTGCAAATATCTTTTGGTCTCACATCGAGCTAGTGTAACGTACATCGTTACCCAGATCATCATCATCATCATCACAGCTCATATACGTCCCCACCGAGGGGCACCGGGCCTACCCTAACTAGTTATGTTTAGGGTGATTAGGCCTTAGCCAAACCACGCTCGCACAGTGCGGATTGATTGACTTCACATACACCTTTGAATTACTTCGCAGGTGTTTGCAGGTTTCCTCACGATGTTTTCCTTCGCCGTAGGAGCGTCAGATAAATGTGCATATGAAATTCATGAAACTAAAACACATTGGTACATGGCAGGATTGATCGCGGGCCTCCCGATTCTACTCGGGGCACAGTCCAGTGCCGAGGCCACAGCGCCAACGACGCTCTTTCCTTTACCCAGATACTAAACATTAATTAATAAAATTCGGCAAATTCACCGAGAATCGTTTAACACCTCGAGTCACCGCCAAAGATAGTCTTAATCAGTGTCATAATAAAACTACCGTTAAACGCGACCACATCTCGATTTAGCTTCCATTTTTGCTCATTTCAAAGTGGAGCAAACGCATTCGCAAAAAATTGAACTCAATACCGAGACCTTCCAGAGGTCTCCGAACAAGCCTTGAATCGTGATAAGGCTTAATCGATATCTTCTCAACAGCGCCTCATTTGTCGGCAAAGAGCACGAAAGTGAAAATTCCAGTCAATAGCGACTTTTTTTAGCTTTACGTACTTTGATAAGACTGTCGACAAAAAATGTTTCGATTTATATAAAGTTTCTGAAGTGTTCGGCTCAGTTACAATGTTACGGACGTATTTTAGTACACATACACAATTGTTGATAGAAATTGCAGAATCTGGTAAAAAGTGAATTAAATTAATATAACTTATATAACTGGCCAGTTTAATAGCTGGTTAATAAATTCAAATTGAAAATCCATCAAAAATACATTAAATTTTTTTGACTTCAAAATACATTAACCACCATAACTATAGTAACAGAAAACGTGTGTCAATTATTTCAGAAAAGATTGATATTTTTTAAATTTTTATAAGCAGTATTTAGTAAAATACAAATAAAAATTATCACTGGATATTTAGTTATTAACAAGAAAGTAAATAAATTATTATTTCACAATATTTGTTTCATAAAATATTGCATTGATAACTATTGCAATACATAGTTTTACTCGTACATGCGACTTTGTAATTAAAACGATTAAATTAATTTATATTTTACCACCACGGTCACACGCGATTTGCTCTTTATACACACTGCTCAAATAGCTGTGATTTTTTTTCACATACAATTACTTTTAAAACTCATAATTCTTACCACTAACATCTATTATTAATGCACTTCAAGTTATGTTGAAAGGCTAGGTGTTTCACAAGTTCCGTCGTTGTTCGAAGACATCCTGTGCCGAGTTATTCCGATGTTCATTAACCAAATTGGTTAATGCCGATACTCTAGAAGGTAATGAATGCATCGATCAATTTTGCGTGCGTTGATTTGCTATAAATCTTGGATTAATTTGCACTGATTGGATCTGAAATTAAGTGATGTAACGTAATTTATGCTCTATTGAATATTGTCATTAAAACTAATTTCAGGAAAGGTAGGAACTTTATTGCTTTTTATATTAACAAAACTAATTTGATTAGCGCTACCCTAGTTAAGGGGTCACCACCTGCGTAGAGACGTACGTATAAGTAGATATAATATATGTAGAGTCACCGATTCGCTTGCCCAGTTCATCCATTAAATCTCGGCTGACGCCTAATTGGTCAAAATATGAATAAATGTATGCCACTCAATCGCCATACTGATCATGTAGAAAAATTGTTTTGATCTTGAAGTATGTCGGTCATAAGGTAAGGTATTTATTGGTTGGCTTACAAAGTTCGACAGCAATCTACTTTACAGCGTCAAAACGTGTTTTAATGTTTTCTTTTTTATTGATAGGCATTTCTTGGCGTGATTGGCCGAGTTTCTATGGTGACAAACAAAATATTATTGTGATAGTTACAGTTTGTCTCAGAAGATTACCAAAATATCACAGTCATGGCTTTTTGAAAGATACAATAACTCGTATTCGGAACACTTTGAACACGGAGAATAATTTCGTAAAAGAATTAGAAACCGACAAAGAAAATTTTCGATTTTTGCTGAGTGAAAACCCAGACGGAATGCGGGAAATAATTACTGCCCGCGGGGTGCACCTATGTGGGTCACGAACAAAAAATTTATATAACATTTTGACGTGCAAATTACAGCAAATAATACTTAACTTCCTTATTCTCATGATGTGTGTAGTAGCCAAAACTACGGAGGTGCACAATAACATAGGAACTATGAATAACAAGTGAAATTCTATTGAACTGTTTTGTTATTTTCATGCGTACTGTTAAGCTGATACAAAACTCTCCACCTATATCAGTTGCAAGTTAATGACATATAGGAGTAATTAAGTTAGAAAATCAGCTATTTAAATCATCTGTCTTTAACAAGGCAGCGATTTTCGGTGCTATGGATCTATGAAGTTGGCGGCCGGATGTTACAAGTTTACACACAAATTATGTATGTGTATTATAATTAATGTTATCTTATTAATCAACTGTCTAGCGAGAATATAACTTGAATGTTCTTATTTTACGTAAGTTTGGCCTAATTTCATATGTTTTCACTGTTTTGTTTCTCTGAAAAGTAGTTGTTTTTATGATTGTATTACGTTGGTGCTAATTGAATTCATTAAATTTGGTTTAACACTTACACTTAACTGGCGTTTTTTTTTTCTAATTATACATTTTTTTACACACAATAGGTAAAGAAGTTAAATTCCTAAAGGCTTAATTATCTGCTATACCTATGCCTTGATGGTAAGGCATAGGTATAGCAGATGGCATGAATGATTGCCATATGTGTCGCAGGATTTGGAAGCTGACTGTTTGTAAGGAAGACCATTTAAAAATCTGGTATTCTGAAAATAGAGATTGCTGCGTAAATCCTTGCGGCTAGAGTCACTTGCCTAGGCAGTTTCTATCTTCTAAGCTCTGGTAACCACACAATCATACAAGCAGGAATATTCGCCTTGTATTAACACAACACTTGATAACGATCAAGCTTATGTCCCTCTTACAAGTGTTTGTTTTAATGGCGATATGGCTTTTGTCTTATTGTTGTTATGTGACGAATTGCCTCAAGATTTTGCAAAGGATTTCGTGTCGATAGTGGCTAATCCACTAGCATGGTTTACTCGACTCTACTTCCCTACTGAACCTCTCTAGTGCCTGTTATACATAGCTTATTTATATGTTCAAGGCTACATTAGGCTTGGAGAGAGCCCGCGTAGAATGTGCGTGCGTCGCTGATTTTCTTCGTTTTCCAAATAATTACTCCTATCGCATCTCCGTAATGCAATTACTTGACTTTACTAGACAGACTACGGTCTGGCTTCTGTAGTGGAAGCTTTCTCTCGCATTTTTATTGTATCTGTTTTATATATAATCAATTAAATTTGACTTTAAAATCTGTATAATAATACAACCTAATGAATTAAATAATAAAGTTTGTTCTTCCACAGTATTATAAATTAGAATTATGTTAAGTAATCGATTGAGTTGCCGTTAGCTTGTTGCGAGAATTGCCAATAAAATAATGTTCTTCAGTTTTAGCATCCAAACGACCAAAGAAGGAGGAAATTACGACATTCAATGAAAAATACGTGAGTAATACTTAAGTATCTAAAAATCGTTTGGAGCCTGTCTAGAAATACACATCCATAGTTGTGGTATAAAATATTTGTCAGCAACTTTTTCCTTTTTTTTTCTTGTAAACTTAAACTTATACACGGTGTTTCAAAATAACCAATAAATAATCATTTTTTTATTGAAAACTCATTATTAAAATGTCCCATCTCTAGCTGTTTATACTTAATGTCATTCAACCCAAAATTTACTATGATTTCAATTTTGTAAATTTTAGGTTTTATGACATTTTTTTTAATAATATAATTATATCACCACAGACTCGTGGTCCGTGCCCTTTTAATGCTGTATTTTCGTTTTGATCTTTTTTTAAACTTAATAAGTCCGACTACTCTACTCTATATCTAGGGTGAGTTGCGCATCATCTAAAGTGTAACTATCCTAAATGTTTATATATAATACACACACGCTTATACATCATATATATATATTTACACTCATACATACCTATTATATTCCTATTACATTGTATACTTTACATATTACAGATTTTTGTTATTCTACATTACATTATATTTTAACATTAAAATATATTATATATGTTGTATTTTTATTATTATTAATTGTTTGTACAGCCGGCTCAAAAAGTAGACAAACATTTTAGTTCCATGTCACACCAACCATTAACAATGAAATATAGGTGTAACCATACTAAATAAAATGAATAGTTGGTGTGACATGGCACCAAATTTGCTAAAAGATTGCTATCCACTCCCGGAGCCGGCTGTACATATTCGATATTTTTATACGTGTTCTTAACTATTAACTTAACTATGTCCATATGTTTGTAGCATTTTTTTAAAGTTATGGCTTAGCCTAGGTTAATGCTAGAGGGACTACCGCAAGAGGGATTCGGGGTGAGGTGGTTTGTTTCCGCATCTAAGTCGCTGCGCATATCTGAGCTCTGACAGCCATTTTTTCGTTGTAATCGACGACCTCATGATCCGTTGCCGTGCTAGAAAAGGCAACGAGGCGTCTAATGGCGTCATCCTCCTTCAGCTCTCGGTAGTAATAGGTGCAAGTCACCGTGTGCCTTGTTATGGCGACCACCGCATGAGGAACGCTGTCGTGAACTGGATTCTTTGGTTCCGCTCCTCTGAACACAACCACGTGATCGTACGTTAGCCCCTGAGCTTCATGGATCGTGAGCAGCCTAGACTTAACTCCAGTGCCAAATCCATCCCTCTTGTGCACTTCTTTCTCATCTTGAGTGAAGGTCAGGAAGAGAGTATTGGGGTCGCACTTTCTCAGTCTCGCTCCCGAAGCCATTCCGCATGTTAAGGACCTCAGTAGTTGCCGAGATGTGTAAATACCCTCATAAATATCTTGGAGGGCGTACACTACATCCATCGGGCTTCGGTGTGTACAGATGAGCTTTTCGGTAATGGACGTAATGGCGGCAGGACTTTCGTAACGCATTTCGAATAGGTCGTTTCTGTCGATGAATGGGGATTTGGTTACTATCAGCCATGAGAACCAGTTCCTTTGCCCCGGTCAGCCTTGATGCCATAACTATGGCTCCAAAATGGACCAGGAGAGCCTCATCTACCAAAAGGCGTTTTGAAGCTCTCGCCCCATTGATCAGGACCGAGGCAATTGTTCTTATTTTCCCCTTAGCGACCGCCCCTAGACGACTCGTCACTTCGTCCGACAGCTCCTTTGCCGTTTCGAGTGTGCTGGTGATGATCAAGTCTCCCTTAATTTGGAAGTTTTTAAGGAGCCATGTGGTCTTCCCACACCCCGGCACCCCGTCCACCCACCTGATTGCCAACTTACCCCATGGCTCTGAGATCCAGGTTTCAGTTACGTTTTTCGCCGTTTCCAGAATCCGGTTCTCCAGCATGAAGCGAGTGCACTTAGCAATCACCACTATTGGGTCATCGACCGGTGCATAGAATGTGAGGGCTCCTCTTTGTTCTGTCGCTTCTTGATCCACCAGCACCATTCCCGACGTGCCACTGTACGCCGCCATCTGTCCCTCAGTTATGGGGTGATTCCCCGCCAGCACCGTCCCGGAGTTGTTGTCGTAGACCACAGCCCTCGCCCCGTCTAGAAGCTCTCGCAGCAACACTCGGGCGTTTGCTTGAAATGTTTCAATTATCCTGCTGCAGGTGGTGTGTTTTACCTGCAACGTCGCCCGTAGTGTCTCCACATACTCCAGGTAGGCGTTAACTAGGTCGTCTCCGTCTCGGTCTGATGTTAGTCTTGGCGACGGTCTCACCCTACCCATGTCAGCTAGTGTGGACTTTGTGGTTTTATGTAGGGAGGGTGCCTTATTTTTGGGGTCCGTGTTCTTTGCTGTCACGCACCCTAGCCTCCGAGGATGGATGTGGCCCAGGGCGGCACATATTCCCCTGACGAGGTCGTCTGTCGGGGATGGCCTTTGAGATTGGAGGCGTCCCCTTTCATGTTCCTCCTGCACCGCCTCCTCATGCCGCCTTTGAGCCCTTGCTGAGCCGCATTCCATCTGGTCGTCGCGTGGAGTCTGCTCTTGATGTTTGAGTAAAAAGTCGAGGTTTTCGCCTCTTCCTTCGTACACTATTATTTCGTGTTTTCGGGCGGACTCCAGCAAGGGAGTGTAATCCGACACGTTCCCTTTCTCGAAGCCCACCTTCATGACGTCCACGCTGATGACTCTCGGGTCTCCTTCAAAGCATGACAGCAATTCCCCAGCTTTTGTGAAAGGCGACTTATCGTCCATGTCCCAGTTTAAGAGTAGGATGGACTTATTCCTGGCATGCACGATCCTGCATTTCTGTCCGGCAAGCATTACCTCCGGCATTGCATCAAAAACTTTTTTCTTGATGGTCGCCCTGGTGGTGCTGCCTTTGAGCAGTACTGCTAAGCCTGGTGATATGGCTACGTGCTTCCTCGTTCCTGACACGCAAAAACTGATGCCAATCCTCTCTCTTGGGCTATCCATGAAGACCGCCACACCCCTTTTGATAAGGCCTATTTTCCCCCTTTCCCCGCCATTCAACCAGCGATCTCGCGGTATTGTTGGCGCCATACGGGGAACTCTGTTTGGCTCTGCGTTTACTCTAGTTTCCTCAGTTCCATGCGCTGGTGGTGTACAATTCTTGTTCCTTCTTATGGCCACTTCTGCCACTGCTTCCAGGAACTTTAGGGTGATGTCTTGGGTTTTATTGTTCAGCAGCAGCGCATGGTTTTATGACATTACATATAAACAGCTAGAGATGGGACATTTTAATAATGAGTTTTCGATAAAGAATTGATTATTTGTTGGTTATTTTGAAACAACGTGTATATGTTGGAATAGTAAAAAAATAAAGGGAAAAAAAAAGAGTATGATAAATATTTATTTTTTTACATTTTTGTTGATTTATTTATTTATTTATTATTTGGAAAGCTAACATAAGATTTAATAATAAATAACACATATATTACCATTATAGAAGGTTAATTATAAGCCTTCACATGTAGAATTATTTAAAGGCTAAAAACGTAGTTGAACTTAACATTACCCAAAAATGACATAATATTTTAATTTTGAATGTTTCTAGATTAATATTAAAAAAGTGGATTATATATTTACGTATTTCTACTATAACTAACCCATATTTTAAGTTAAATATAGTATTGAAGCTATCCTTACATATTATAAAACAAAGTCCCCCGCCGCGTCTGTCTGTTTGTCTGTTCGCGATAAACTCAAAAACTACTGCACCGATTGTCAAGCGGGTTTCACCACTCGATAGCGTGATTCTCGAGGAAGGTTTTAGTATATAATTTGTTAAGTTTTTGTATTTATTTCTGTGTACATTAAGGATATTTGTTGAAGATGTCGGGAAAAAATAAATTAAGGCTAAACGTAGTTAGTGGGCACAGCTAGTTTAAAATAATTTTGTTAAAAAAACACTAGTTTGTATACAAGCCTGTGAGACTAAAATGACGTCCATACTTAAAGGTTAAGTTGTTCATATTGTATATTCGGCCTAAACATATAATATATTATAGCAACTATATGAATTCGAGTGAGGTGCTCTAAGCATGTCTGAAAAATAACTACATATGTTTTCTGAATTTGACTTTTCGCAAAGTATTGAAGCGTTAGCATATTATGCTAATGCTACAATACAAAAGCCACTTTCCAAAAAGATTTGAAAAGGATGTAATAAGTATTATATACACGGTGTTTCATAATAACAAATAAATAAATCAATGCGTTATCTAAAACTAATTATTAAATTGTGTTTACCCGTAATGTCATTCAACCCAAAATTTTCATGTAAATCATAGACATGATGATGATACATGAAAATTTTGGGTTGAATGACATTACGTGTAAACATATTATATTTTAATAATTAGTTTTAGATAACGCATTGATTATTTATTGGTTATTATGAAACACCATGTATATAGAAAAAAAACATGTGATATTATTTAAAAATAAAATACGTTGCATTTTTTTTGTCCGAGCTAAAAGAACGCGTGTATTTTGCCAAGCTTGACTGGCAATAAACCGAATAATTTAATCTGTAAAATCATTGATGTGGGACCAACACATTATCATTACGTCTGTACGATATTAGCTAGACAGACGTTCCCAAAGTGGGTGCCGCGGCACCCTAGGGAGTCACGGAGAGAGATCAGGGGAGCCGCGAGGTGCCCCTGATATCTGTGCTAAAAAGCCAAATTCGAAAAAGGAACAATAAAAATAATAAAAAGAAATAGAAAGAAATGACTAGGGTGCCGTGGGAAAATTCAAATTTTCTGAGTGTGCCACGACTGGAAAAGTTTGGGAACCCCTGAGCTAGACTTCAATTGTATACAAACTTTTTATTGAGCTTTATCGTCTGTAGCATCGAATACACACACTACTTCTTAGACCGTCTGTACAATTTACTCAACCCATCACTAAGTATTAAAAAACCAACGATCAATTATTTTTACGGGAAGCGGAATGTGGGTAAATTGCTTATTTAGCACCTTGTAAAAGATGCCATGAGTAACGAGGCCTCGTTATTGCATTTTGTAACTTAGAATAAAATTAAGTTTCACAACAAAACATTACAAGGAACCATATGGTTTCACATACAATGGTAGGTAGGATGCATATTTTCAATACGTTTGAGTTTATTCGCTTCTGAATGCAACTGGCATATAAATGCTATAGATTCATATGAAAGCTGATGAAATCAGGCAACAACTCCAACTGTTTAATCTACTAAAGTCACACTGTAGGCGTGAAATAGATTTCCTTATTGCGCTTCTAATTTACATTCAGTTGCACAATAACATTCAACTAGTATTCAAAGAAAGTTAAATTTTAACGACATTTTCCTAACATTAAACGGGTAATAAAGTCGGTTTGTGTGTTTACGCGATGCGTCTGCGAATTACGTGCTCAATGCACTAAGTCGAGTTTCTCAGAGCATTAAACAAAAACAATGTTAGAGATCACCGATCCAGCTACATTTTGATCTTTATTTCCCAAAAAATAAGCACTCTCTGAAATTTCGCTAGCAGTAGCAATAAAATTGCTTCGTTATTTATTAGGAAGCGATTAATATCTCCCCTTTCTATATATTGCTTTCCGAGTAGTAATATTATACGGCTTGTATGTATGTGTATTAGGAACGTAAAATACAGATAAATGTGCTATATCAGTGATTCGATTAAAACCGAACATTAAAGCAGTATTATGAAATTTATTTGAGTAAATCAGAACGAGCATAAGTTTTACTAACTTTCATCAGAGGTAATGTTTTCCACTTTAGATCATTTTATGATTATAAAAATCTATATACTAGTCAGCTTGTCCTAGATTTAAGACAGAAAGAAAACCATGGACAAAGAGAAGACCTAGATTTAATGTTATTCTTACAAATAAGATAATCGTCTGATACTATGATAAAGAAAAAGAATTCAGCATTTGCACAGCATTTGCTTTATCTGCCACCCACATTCACTAGTATTATAGGTACTGTATTCCTACGCTGATTTTATTTATGTTTTGTAGTTTTTATAATGAATTTTGTTAGTTTTTTTTGTGTAAAATAATAATGATATCCGAGCATCTGTTCACTTTATTTCGATTTCGAGTAGTAAGGGCACGAACAAACGAACGCAACCTTACCAACAGCAAAGGTAACTTCACCATTGAGCAGAAAAATCAGCTTATAAACGGCGTATAACTCCGCATATTGTACTGGTATTTTTGAGCAAATCAAAGCAAACACTATCGCAATGCTTGACGGCGTATATAATTAATATATATGCTGGTTTTTATATATGCTTGCATTAAGGGTTTGTAGTAAGATAAATGCTTAAAGATGTTTCCTAGTGATGAATAGTGTTTTGTAGAATTTGGCGATAGCGGTCCCCATTATAATAAAGTCATCTTGCTTTTCACTGTATTTTCTTTTCTACAATCATTAAATTCATCATTCATTCATCAATAAATTCAACATTAATTGGCGGCAGCCGTATACTCTATATTGACAGCTACCGTGATTTTTAAACGACTTCAAAACAGAGGAGGTTAACAACAACCGAATTGGTTGGTATTTTTTATGTATGTACACCGATTACGCCGAGATTTCTGATCCAATTTACGTGATTCTTTTTTTGGTCGATGCGGAATAGTTGCCATTTGGTCCCATGAAAATTTAATTTAGTTGCGCTTAGTAGTTTTTATTTTATAAGCATTTTTCTTAACTTGGACTATTTAATTATCACGATACTTTGTTTTTACGAGTATGTACACCAATTACTTCGAGATTTTTAATCTGATTTACGTGATCCTTTTTTTGCTCGATGCGGAATAGTTTTCATTTGGTCCCATAAATATTTTATTCGGTTTGATCTAATAGTTTTTTTTTAAATATCTTTTACGCTACAATTTTGACGGCTATGGCCGAGGTATTGACGGCTGACGTCGACGCGGTAACAACTGCCGCCGATTGGTGATGAGTTGATGACGGCTGAAATGGCACCTGTTGTCGATATCTGTTTTTGCTCTTAAACATATCAATAGTGTCAAGATGACAAGGTTATAAAACTTAAGAGACTAAAATTAAATGACGTGTCACAGCTCTTTGTTGTTAACAAAAAGATCAACCGCGATATCTACAAATAGAAGTACATTGTAAAACAGGTGGCATCTCACCTCTACAGGTATAAAACGTAAATTAGAGAGCGTCTCATATCCCATTCCGGTCAGTACTAAATTGTCACTTAAGAATCAATGTTGCATGCATTATTCAGCCACTGAACAATATACATATCAATGAGAACTAGTTTCTTAGAACCGATTCTGATATTCGATACAACTTAAGCGCTGTGTAATACCTATCTGGTTCGATTACAATGTTTGCGGATCGAATGCTGATTTGAGGTAGAGAGAAACATGTGTAGATCAATATAATTTATTGCAGTTATTTTTTGTCGGTGCAGTTTCATTCAGGCATTTTTACTTGAGTAACATGATAACACGAGATTTATATATTATTCGCTTGGTAACATAATAAATGTAAAAATATTTTTTTATTTTTTACTTTCCAGTGAATGAAATCTTTTTAGTGATAGAAACCCTGATTAAATTAGCGTTGCCTTCGATTTTCATGGGCTCCTGTCATTAGATCCTGACTTTGGTGATCTTGAGACCACCCTAGGAGTATACTTTATCTAATACAAAAAGAGTTTTGAAAATCGGTCCACAATTGGCGGAGTGGTCGCGTAACATACACACAAAACACGTTGGATGCACCTGAAAATTTAAGGATTTTCCTCGATGTTCATGGGATCCCATCATCAGATCCTAACTTTGGTGACCAAGGGACCACCCTTGGAGTATACTCTATCGAATACAAAAATAATTTTGAAAATCGGTCCACAATTGGCGGCGTAATCGCGTAACATACACAAAAAAACATACGCATCGAATTGAGAACCACCTCCTTTTTTGAAGTCGGTTAAAAATAGCATGTAATTTCCTAAAATAAATTTCACTATTGCAGTGATACTCCTGTTGATGGATAAACAGCTTTTATCGATTCTTTTCTATTGTTATTTAATAGTACCTACCTACAGCCTTCTCTGCTTCCTTATGCGACGATGTTCTTTGTTGTTTAATATAATTGCGTGCCAACTTCAATATATGTATGGATATTTATGCAACTAATATATTTTATTTAAGAAAATACGTTCACGATACTAGTTTAGTAGCTTAATTGCAAGAAAACAATACCTACCTACAATCTAAAGTTATGTAAGTGTAGTATTCTGTAAGATGCTGTTTTGAACTAGAAATCATTCACCCTTACTTGTTTTGGAACAGGTACCTGTACAAATGAAAACGTAATAAGCGATATAACAGAAATAATGCATTCGTGAAAAACTAATTCGTACGATTTAGCTCGCTTATTTCATCGCTTTAATAGATTTCTTTGAAATCAACTTTCCTGTACCTCAGGCAACTATCGACACAAATAATTGACGTATCTACCAGTTACCCGCTTAATTAGGACACGGAAGGACTGGGCTGCCGTAACATTATAATTGTCAGTTAAACAACTGCGAATCATGCTGTCAGATCATGCAATCAAACGTTCAAATCCGCCCGCAGCGTGAGTTAAACGTAAAGAAAGATAAAATTAATTATTCGGTATGAATTAAATAGGCAGCGCTTGATAACAGTAATTGAACTATTTGCAATGACCTAGCCGAAATAATGAATACGGTGATTGAAGTATTAATAAAAATATGTCGAATAAACCTTACAAGTTATTTCGAAGTTTGTTCACAGAAGTAAAAAGTATTAACAACATGCAACTGTTACTCGGATTACTTGTACTGCCGGAGGGAGACTCTATACCACGGACAACTGCTTGAATGCTGCACTGCTGCTTTGCGGAAGAAATTGTAAGACGGGGGGGTCTTACCTATTTCTTCCGCAAGCATCAGTGCTTGCATTGCTGTGCTCTAGTTTAAAGAGTAATACCGTGACTTTACATCTTATGTCACAAGTTGGCAACGTAGGTACCTACACTGTGTGGTTCTTGTCAGGGTTGCAGATTTGCTGCGAATCTCACAAGAACCACATGTACACACGCATGTTGTATGAATAGGTGACTGTTACCACTTACCACCATTAGGTTGGCAGTTTGATTGCTTGCCAACTTAGTTGTATAAAAAAAGTTGTAAAAAGCAGCCAAGTGCGATTTGGACTCCCACACCGAGGATCCCATATAACCTTATTTTTGTACTTAATTCCTTACTTCATATTTACGGTTTTCAGGGTTTTCCGTTTACGGGAAGTATCCTATAGGTTTTGATTTCCTTGTGAAATCTCTTTTATATCAAAATATGCGGCATAAATGGTCATATCTTTTGTTCGCCTTGACTTACAACTTTTTGGTAAATGTACCTATCGTCAATGTGTTGGTTTAAAATCGAGGATCGCAACGATCATTTCACCATAACGTGGCTTTTGCCGGCTAGAACTGGACTTAGTTAACCTCTTAAGACTTAAGTGAACATACGGTTTATATTATTGATTATTATAGTTGAGTTAATTTATGTTTTGTCCTTTTCCAACATAACAAAAGAACGAGACGAACATAGACTAGCTATGCCCGGGGATTAAGAAAGTTTAGAGACTACTGCAGTTAAATCCTTTTTACCCAGTTTTTGCAGTTTTACCCTTAAATTTGGTAACCGGTTCCACTTAATCATTCAACGTTAGGTGAGCAAGGGTCGTTTCTCTATTCTTCCATTTAAAAGAAGCAAGTTAAATAGACCAAAGCTAATTAAAATTAAGTCCTTAAAAAGAGTAAGTTTGAAGGGTTACGTGCAACAAACAGCGCTCGCCTGCACCCTACAAACTGGACCATTATATGAATTTACACAACAATCATGCGTAGCTCTACTGCATAATACACATAGTTAATAGTTAGTACTCATATAATTTTCTTTTATGCAACACAAGAAATTATTGCACAGTTAAACGACTGAAATGATTGCCCGCCCCAAATCGGGAGGTCATCAGTGCCAGTTGAAAAAATTTTAGTACAGAGTACTGGTATTTTTTAATGTTAATAACTTTTTATGAATGAAAATGACTTTTGATGACAAACCATTTTCAAAATATTTTAAGTATCTATATCTATATACAAATAAACAAAATTGAAGTGTCTGTTTGTAATGTCAAAATAACCAATTTTTACTAAATGGGTATGAATGTATATCGGGTACCAATAAAAAAAACACAATTTAAAAAATTTGTGTCTGTCTGTCTGCTTGTTTCCGCTAATCTCCGGAACGGCTGGACCGATTTTGACGGGACTAATAGTTCACTAATAGATAGCTAATTATATAAGGTATAACATAGGCTACTTTTTATCAAGATCTTTAAAAAAGATGCCTACAAAAATCAAAATGCTGCCAAAAGTTACTATTCCACGCGGACGAAGTCGCGGGCACAGCTAGTTATAAATATAATCGCCGCAGTCGCATGACTAATAAGACATTCTTTTACCTGTTATTCGGCCTTAAGAAGCTTATACTTTAGTAATTAATTAGTTTCAGTAAACATACACTATCATTTCATTAAACATACTCAAATATGATTCTTTATTATCACACAACAGATATAGGATAACAAAATACACTATAATCATAGTACGAAGGGCGGCCTTATCTCAATGAGCGACTTCTTTTAGGCAAACTTAGGATAGACTCCAGTTGCGGAAACGAATAATTGAGGAAGCTGGCAATGTACACCATTAAAAAGGCTTAATCTATACTAATATTATAAAGCTGAAGAGTTTGTTTGTTTGTTTGCTTGAACGCGCTAATCTCAGGAACTACTGATTCAAATTGAAAAATTCTTTTTGTGTTGGATAGTCCATTTATCGAGTAAGGCTTTAGGCTATATAACATCACGCTACGACTAATAGGAGCTGAGCATCAATGACAAATGTTGCAAAAACGGGTAAAAAATATACGGCGAAACGTAGTTCGCTGGTGTAATATATACTGTAAAATTCCTTCGCGCTTACAATATACGCAAACATACATACATACATACACACGTAAATTAACTGCGTAATGCTGCCTAATGTTTTTTATATGTAGCTGCGGCAGGATGATATCTCTATCTATCCTTATTAACACAAGTCATACGGTATCTATGTCTATAGACAGTAATTAGACAATGTTTTAATTCATTATTTTGAACCCGATTGATAAACATTTTGAATTTTTCAAGATTCCGCTAAATCAAGTGTATGATTTTATTACATCAAATTTTTTTTTACAAAAAATAGAACCGACTTCAAAAACACTGAAAACTTAAAAGTAATCTTGTTCTATATTGAAGTCGGCGCCAAACGATGATCTCCTAGAAAGTGTTAAAATTTGTCACCGACTTCAATATAGAAGAAGATTATTTTTAAGTTTTCAGTGTTTTTGAAGTCGGTTGTATTTTTTGTAAAAAAAAATATTTTTAACTTTTTAGTGAATGAAATCTTTTTAGTGAAAGAAACCCTATTAAATTAGTGTTTTCCTCGATTTTCTATGGGATCCCATCATCCGATCCTGACTTTGGTGACAATGGGACCACCCTTGCAGTATACTCTATCAAATACGAAAAGAATTTTAGAAATCGGTTTAAAAATGACGGAGTTATGAGGTAACAAACATAGAATACAACCGAATTGATAACCTCCTCCTTTTTTGAAGTCGGTTAAAAAGTAGTTTCTATTGCATGACATTTTTCATTTAAATAATGTTCTTGTCAGGAATTTGATATACTTTAATTATATTAATATTCATCTTTCTACAAAAAAAAAAACATAAAATTCTATTTTAAGTAGCTTGCCCAAAACTAAAAAGCAAATCACAATTTATAGACATCACAATATTATTGTGATTAATAATCACCTAACGATCATTACCACTTAAGAACATGATAGCCAATGAGTGTTTGTTATCGGCTTTACATCCGTTACGTAAAGTCTGAGGTTTTTTTTATACAATTATGTTGGCAAACAAGTATACTGCCCACATGATGGTAAGTGGTAACAGTCACCTATAGTACATGTGGTTCGTGTGAGGTTCGAAGCAAATCTGCAACCCCCACAAGAACCACAGTGTACGTTGCCAACTTGTGACATAAGATGTAAAGTCACGGTACCCAGTAATTTCTTTGCCATATCATACCCTTCAAACCGAAACATAGCAATACAAGCACTGCTGCTTTGCGGCAAAAATAGGCAAGTTTGTAAAGTAGGTAGGCAATACTACAGAGCAAATGATATGTATTACATTGGAGTTGAAGATCGCTCGACATGCAGATTGCGTAGTCAGCGCTAAACTAACATAGCAGTTTCACTTTCTTTTAATAGTAAATATTCTAATCACATGACTCACGCAGTTTTCACTGAGGATTTCACCAAAAAACTCCAAAAATCCTCAGCTTTCGTAGGTACATTATACATTTTCGTTGAAAATCTAAATATGCAATTCCGTGGTTTCTTTTAAAAATTTGGTTGCCGATTTGAATAAAAGCCTGTGCGTATTACGTCTGTTGAATTATTTACAACTCGTTTAGAATTTGTATTAACAGATACAATTGGATAGCGAGCCGATGTCGTTGTAGTTCTGTCAAGGATCATAAAAGATATCATACTTACTTTGATATTTCAAGTTTTTTTCTTCGCTTATATAGTGTCCATTAAAGTTAACGTAATATTTTCAATTTGCAATTAGTGATGTGATATTATTTGCTCTACATAAAAATTTATACAGTATGTAATAATTTTGTGAAATTTGTACATTTTTGGTTACCTCAATAGATATTTAATGTGTTTGTACATACACTGCGAGAATCTTCTTTGAAGTAATAATTTTATGTGTAGTCACATTTCAACATGTTACTTTTTCAGAGCCTTCGATGATGAAATAGTTAAATTCATATATTGACTATAAAATCATTTAAGTCAATTAAGTGTTTCATTTTTTCACCTGACTATATAACCAAAAACACTTGCCCTTGCGGACTCTCTCAAAACTCCACGCCAGCCATCACGAATTAGTATAAAAGAAGCAAATTGTTGAACCATATTCATCAGCTTTTGGAACCTAAATAAGGGCGCCTTATGATGCCTATTGCCAAAAAGAACAATATTTCGACTATAACTACATTTTCGGAGAACACCAAATGGAAGAATCCATAAACAGGCAACCTTGGGACTTGTTGTTGTTTGTAGGTAAGTCGACCAAATCGCACGGTCGAACGCGCTGAATCTTCACAATTAAGCGCTCCTGTGTGTTCTACTTTCTATAACCGTTGAACCGCGAAATATTTCATCGCACTCGTGGTTTTGATAAGAAGCGGATGACGAAATCGTTTTAGTGATGAAAGCAAAAGTGGATGTGACATTTGATCTAGTTGTTTCTACATGGCAGTAATACAAACATACATCCACTTAACGCTAAGTGGTTGCCGTAGGCTTTGGAAAAACACTAAATACTCGTACTATGTTTCTGCGCACTATTACTATAAGCAATACAATAATGAGGACAATAATATATCAAGTGGTTATGTCATCAAATAATCAGGACAACAATATATCAAATGGATTTATGTTATGGGTTTATCTGAAATCGTTCTTTTAAATGTACTGGGACGAGCCACTGTTGTATCTACATCGTTAAATATTCAATTACCTATATTTATGAACAAGTCTATAAATTGGTGAACGTTAACCGGCATTAGTTTGACAATGACGTGTAAATATACCATGGCCATTGCAAAAGTACTGATGGTATCGCCTTC
Organism: Schoenobius gigantellus; assembly: GCA_963935595.1. Taxonomy (NCBI): domain Eukaryota; kingdom Metazoa; phylum Arthropoda; class Insecta; order Lepidoptera; family Crambidae; genus Schoenobius; species Schoenobius gigantellus. Next base: position 31,722,301 of record OZ012547.1, on the reverse strand, counting down.
AATGAAGCTATTGATCTCAGTGCCCTCACTCATATTATATACAACCACTAGCTGCGCCAGCGAACTACGTTTCGCCCTATATTTTTTACCCGTTTTTGCAACATTTGTCATTGATGCTCAGCTCCTATTAGTCGTAGCGTGATGTTATATAGCCTAAAGCCTTCCTCGATAAATGGACTATCCAACACAAAAAGAATTTTTCAATTTGAATCAGTAGTTCCTGAGATTAGCGCGTTCAAGCAAACAAACAAACAAACAAACTCTTCAGCTTTATAATATTAGTATAGTATAGATACATACAATCGCAAGTAATTTTTAATTTTAAGATTTGGTTTTATGTAAATTCTACATGTAAATTCTGTATTACCGAGTAACGGAAGAGCGGGACCTTCTGACACAGGCACATTAATTTGCCTACTAGGAGGTTTCAAGCACTGTAGAAATAGCTATGTATTGGCATGGACCTACAACAAAATACGGACGTAGTGTGACATTAAACGAATGTGAAGCATGCAAGGTAAGACAATTTCATGTGTTTGTACACGACCTACACTAACACAGATGTACCAGGTAAGACAAAAAGCAGTCATTTTTCAACGAACAAGACACGCACACATACAAATGTGCTGTCATTTTTTCAGGTCCATTCGTGTATTGGTTATGGAATTTTTTCACATACGACAAATACGACAAAAAACGTATATATGCCAGCATGTCACATTGACAACACTGTTGATAGCTACATAGCTACTTCTTGCATTCTTGGATTACAAGTACAAAAGACAACACAGAATTGTAACTTAATCATTGCATACTTATAATTTTCACGAAAAACGATACGAATTTAATTGTTCAAGAAAAAACATTCAATTGCGTAAGTAGTGTAACAAAACAAATGAGTCAATCGAACGTTCTAATCTGACGTTTACATGTCAGATTACGACATAACGTAACGCCCCATTTCACAATGACCAAATCCAAACGTGTTTTTGGATATTCATTAATATCCTACCTGTATAGAGATTTGCTAGAAATGGTTATACTCGTATAGCTTCATAGCACTCCAATATGACTCGTATACTCTATAAATATTAATCCAAATTTTTTTACAAAAAATAGAACCGACTTCAAAAACACTGAAAACTTAAAAATAATCTTCTTCTATATTGAAGTCGGCGCCAAACGATGATCTCCTAGAAAGTGTTAAAATTTGTCACCGACTTCAATATAGAAGAAGATTATTTTTAAGTTTTCAGTGTTTTTGAAGTCGGTTCTATTTTTTGTAAAAAAAATTATGTTTAACTTTTTAGTGAATGAAATCTTTTTAGTGAAAGAAAACCTGAATTTAATACCAGCTCACTCGCTCACTCAGCTGGTATTAAATTAGTGTTTTCCTCGATTTTCTATGGGATCCCATCATCCGATCCTAATTTTCGTGACCATGGGACCACCCTTGCAGTATACTTTATCAAATACAAAAAGAATTTTGGAAATCGGTTTAAAAATGACGGAGTTATGAGGTAACAAACAAAAAAAAATATAACCGAATTGATAACCTCCTCCTTTTTTGAAGTCGGTTAAAAATGGTATAGTTTCTATACAGTCTTTATAAAATGAAGCATCATCATCACAGCCCATATACGTCCCCACCGAGGGGCTCGAGCCTACCCTATGTTAGGGTGATTAGGCCTTAGTCTACCACGCTGGTACGCCATAGAATGAAGCAACTACTGTCTTAATGGTGATTTTTTTGACGTAGTGTAACAAGGAATCGACAGCAGGGTTGTATGAGCTCACAAAAAACGCTACAGCGTCCTGCAACGGCTTATTACAGGAAAGCATTCCAGTAGGTCTAGCACGGCGCGTGGACTGAAGAAGAGAAAGTGATTAAGCCGAGGGAGGAGCGAGACAGGATGAGCCTGTCTCGCTTCTTTGTTATATGAGAGAGCGAGATGACACATGTTGCTTGTCTCTTGTCCCATTTTGTCCACGGTCCGTGCTACGCCTGCAGGAGGTCGGACGGATTTGTCCATAGCTTGACCCTGAATACGGTCGGCTGCCTTCTGTGTAGAGGACCGATAGTCGGCCCTCCCCTTCAACGTCACCGCTCGAAAAGCTCACGGGATAGGCACGCCGTCACCGCCTCCCGCGACAACTCCTCCAACAATACTGAATAACATCCTTCTGAACCCGAGCCAATCTTATCGACCTCTTGATGAGGAGGCCCTGACGCTCCTTACCATCCCCTACTGGATCAGCGTGGGGGAAGATACCCAAAAATCCTCTTTTTAGGGGAGAACCATGTTCATCACAAGGCGCATTGTAGCCCGATGATGATGGTGTGAAACTAACTGAGGTAACTTTTACTTAACAAGATTTCATTTCAATATTCATTCGAATATGCAAAACATCGAGCGCCAGCCAACATGAATGAACAATTCCACAAATATGTCTACAGCCGACACACTAGGCTTCACTGAGTTACGCAACAAAAATCAACACGTGATCTGTGCTAGTGGTGCATATTTGGGTCTTAAGCACGCACGCATACTTGTGATTCACACCGAATTTCGTAAGACTTCGTCATACATAATATTTGTTTTGAAGTCCAAAAATTGTTCTCATGGATTTTGACATGATCACGCAACGTTATGACTTATTTTATATTATTGTCATATAAATTTAACACCGACTGAATAAGCATTACAATACAATTATTGTATACTAGCTTTCCGCTCGTGCCTTCACCCTCGTTTTTATTGTTTTCCTGTAAACATTTTATATTTTCCTGTAGGAAAAATAATTTTGTAGCCTATTATATAGATGACTGTAATTTATATTTAGGAGCTCGGATAATAAATTTCATAGAAATTGGAACAGATTTTAAATATTTTCCATAGAAATTTTCAACCCCTATTTTGAACCCTAAGGGGTGAATTCCAAAAAACTATGAAACACGTATTCAATGAGAAGATTTTAAGAGCATGAATCTTAAGTTGTATCGAAATCGTTGCTAATTTAAAGATTTTTCCATACAAACTTGCAACCCCTATTTTAGGGTTTTTTTTTAAATCCC